>OY740812.1:11821359-12330371 GCA_963514005.1 Raja brachyura
CAGTCAGTTCTGCGTGGGTGCAGGAGGTGACACCAAAGCAGTCGTCAATGTAACGGAGGTAAAGGTCGGGGGTGGGGCCCTGGTACGCCGAGAACAAAGATTGTTCGACGTACCCGACAAAGAGGCAGGCGTAGCTAGGGCCCATGCGTGTGCCCATAGCTACGCCTTGTGTTTGGAGGAAATGGGAGGAGTCAAAAGAGAAGTTGTTTAGGGTAAGGACCAAACTCCGCTAGGCGGAGGAGGGTGTCAGTGGATGGGTATGGGTTGCTCCTCTGGTCGAGGAAGTACCGGAGGGCTTTGAGACCATCCTGGTGGGGGATGCAGGTGTATAGTGACTGGACGTCCATGGTGAAGATGAGAGGATGGGGGCCTGGACAACGGAATGTGCGGAGCCGACGGAGAGTGTCTGAGGTGTCTTGAACATAGGTGGGGAGGGAAGTCCTCACCTTTCACCCCACCAGCCAGCGCATACAACAGATAGTCCTCCGCCAGTTTCGCCACCTCCAACGTGACCCCTCCACTCGCCACATCTTCCCATCTCCCCCCCTGTCTGCCTTCCGCAAAGACCGCTCCCTCCGCAACTCCCTCGTCAATTCTTCCCTTCCCTCCCGCTCCATTTCTTCCCCGGGCACTTTCCCTTGCAACCGCAAGAGATGCTACACTTGTCCCTTCACCTCCCCCATCCACTCCTTTCAGGAACCCAAGCAGTCTTTCCAAGTCCGACAGAGGTTCACCTGCACCTGCTCCAACCTCGTCTACTGCATCCGTTGCTCCAGATGCCAGCTAATCTACATCGGTGAGACCAAGCGGAGGCTGGGCGATCGTTTCGCCGAACACCTCCGCTCGGTCCGCAATAACCAACCCGACCTCCCGGTGGCTCAGCACTTCAACTCCCCCTCCCACTCCGTATCCGACCTCTCGGTCCTGGGCCTCCTCCATGGCCAGAGTGAACAACACCGCAAGTTTGAGGAACAACATCTCATATTCCGCTTGGGGAGTCTGCATCCTCTGGCTTAAACATTGAATTTTCTCAATTCTGTTAACCCAGACTGCTCCCTTCCCCCCCCCCCCCCCCCCCCCCCCCCACCTCTCCCTCAGCCCTCGGGCCCTGACATTCCTTCTCCATCTCCCCCCCCCCCCCCACCAAGTCGCACTAGCTTCTCATTTTCACACCAGAAACAGCTTACAATGGCCTGTTTCCCTTATCACCAATACTTTTTTGCATATCTTTCACTCATTGTTCTTGCTTTATCTCTCCATATCACTGTTTATATCTCTCGTTACCCTGATCCCTGACCAGTCTGAAGAAGGGTCTCGACCCGAAACGTCGCCTATCTCCTTCGCTCCTTAGATGCTGCTGCACCCGCTGAGTTTCTCCAGCTTTTTGTGTAACCCTCGATTCTCCAGCATCTGCAGTTCCTTCTTTAACAGTACAATGAGAGATTTGTTACATTGCCTATACTCAGACTCATCATTATCCACTATTTATACAACAATGGTGGTGTCGTCAGTGATTTACAGATTATGTTAGAACTGTGGCTACACAGTCATGGGTTTAGAATGAGTAGAGCTGGAACTGAGCACACAAGCCTGAGGTGCTTCTGTGTTGACGGTTATCAAGGAGAATGTGTTGCCAATTTGTACTGATTGTTATCTGCGAATGAGGAAGTCGAGGAATCAGTTGCATAAGGATGAGCAGAGACACTGTTCCCTGAGTTTGATAAGTTTGGAGAGGACGAAGGTGTTGAACGTCGAGCTGTAGTCGATGAATCACGCCTGACATTTGTGTTTTTATTGTTCACGTGGTTTTGTGCAGATTGGAGGGTCAGTGAAATCGGATTCTCCATTGGTCTATTGTGGCAGTAAGCAGAATGTAGTGAATCGAGGTTCTTGCTAAAGTAGGAGGCGATGTGCACTTTAATCAAAGCAGTTCATCACCACGGATGTTCATGCTATCATACTCTGCATAGGCATCGGTATTATTGATGCCCTTTTAAAGCAGTTGGGAACCTTAGTAATGAAAGATGACTTTAGTAATGAAAATAATCGGTTGTCCGCAAATCTCCAGCCATTTGCTCAGCGCAGGTTTTAGAACACGGCTAGTTTCATAACCAGATACTTTCCGAAGATTCACCCTCATGAAGCATCTTCTGATGTCATCCTTGATGTCTGAGATTAGGAGTTACGTGACCTGAGAAGGCTGTTCTCCCTTTAGATGTAAGAGAAGAAATGATTGAGCGCGTCTGGGAGTGATGCCTCACTATTGCTTGAACATGCTTTTCACCTCCCTGCCTCCCATGCTTTCAATTTATGCTGCTGTTGTCTCATTGTATTCAAATCATAAATTAGTTCTCTTAATAAAATTTCTAGATTTAGTTTTGTTAGAGTTGAAATACCATTTTAAAGAAAGATAATTTTACTGTACATGCTACAGTTAATTGTGCAGATGGTATAGTTATAGGCTCTGTTGATTTGTGAATGTTGCTCAATCAAGTAAATTGTATAATAGAACAGGACATGTATGTTATAACATTCTAGCTGTTCAATTGGAAGCAAATTCCGAAAGCTCATTTTGCTTTTTTTCAAAAAATTCCTTATTTTAAATTGATCTATGCTACAATATCACCTAGTGTCTCGTGTCCGTGGAAAAACATGCTTATGGGCCTGTTCCACTTAAGCGACTTTTTAGGCGACTGCTGGAGACTATGCAGTAACCAAGTGATCGCAACATGTTCGCTGGGTAGTTGCCGGGGAGTTACCTTCATGTTCGCGAGGAGTTCCTGCATCCTGGGAACTAATCGCGGCCTCATTATGGTCGCCACAAATTTTTCAACATATTGAAAAATTAGTGGCGACTAGAATGAAGCCGCCATGGACAGTAGCAAGAATTCTCGTGCCATAGGTGGGTCGCCAGGTGGTCTAAGATTCTTGGAGGTTCTCGTAGGTTGGAGCCGGTGCTGTCCTGTGAATTTCATTGGCTCATTGGGGGGGGGGGAAAAGGTAAGCAGTAGTTTTCAGAACGAAGGATAACTGACCGGTAATGTTAAATTTTCGGCCGAGTTTCACAGCCGTTTATTTCTAACTTCTTAAAAGTTGTCTCCACTCCCTCTCCCCCATCTTTTAAAAGACTTATCGTACACCGCGTTTTAACCATATTAATTACAGCGCCAACCTTCCTGTTCATTGCGATGAGTGTCTATCACCTTGGCTTTGCACCGTGTGAATTTTTAGACAGCGCTTCTCCCGTGTGTGTGCGTGTGTGCGCGCGCTTGTTCGTTCGTTCCACTTGACAGTCGCCGGCAGTCCACTGATAGATTGCCTCAGTGGGACAGACCCATAACATTTATCTAATAATTTACAGCTTTTACTCTCCTTGATTATTAAAAAGCAGAAGCCACTATTTTTCTCAAAATGTTGAATAATTTTAATCTCTCTTAAAACATCCCGTTATTATTTTACTGTATATTTGGAGAGAAAAAAAATCAATTTTGTTAAACCAATCCTAAGGTTATCAAAGTGAATCTTTGATTTTTCTTTTATGGGTGTAAATCTTTCATATTATGGCATAGTCAGCACATTGGAAAAAGAATATTCTGACAGCCTTGTAATGAAGATCTTGTTGACTGTAGAGAGTGAAGAGATTTATGCTCTGATTATTTTGCAGCTGCAGCAAGAGACATTGCATTGTGGTGTATCAATGTTATTCAAGTGAAGTCTTCAGCTTGAAGTAGATGATGATAAGGCCAAGTATCATTGGCTTGTTAAAATTAACAAACTGGAATCTGCTGCACTGAATGGATTTGCAGAAACATATAGTATAATAGGATTTTTATAATGCGCTATTTACCTTAATAAAGGCATGTATGTTAAAAAGTCTCTTCCCAACCAGCGACAATGTATAGATTTAGACCCTTTATGGATACTGCGTGGAAACAGGCTCTTCACCCCATTGAGTGCGTGCTGACCAATGATCATCCAGTACATTAGCATTATCCTACACATTAGGAACAATTTACAATCTACAGAAGCCAATTAACCTACAAGCCTAGGGTTACACAAAAAGCTGGAGAAACTCAGCGGGTGCAGCAGCATCTAAGGAGCGAATGAGATAGGCGACGTTTCGGGTCGAGACCCTTCTTCAGACGGAAGGGTCTCGACCCTAAAACCTCGCCTATCTCCTTCGCTCCTTAGATGCTGCTGCACCCGCTGAGTTTCTCCAGTTTTTTGTGTAACCCTCGATTCTCCAGCATCTGCAGTTCCTTCTTTAACCTACAAGCCTATGCGGGTTGCAGATTAACTTACACATTGAAAACTAAGAAATACAGACAACAGCAGAGCGACGTAGCTGGTAGAGTTGATGCCTCACCGCGCCTGAGACCTCACAGTTCGATCCTGACCTCAGGTGCTGTCTGTGTGGAGTTTGCGCACTCTCCCTGTGACCGCGTGGGTTTCCTCTGGGCTTTGGTTTACTCCCATTTCCCAAAGATGTGCGGTTTGAAAATTAAATGGCCCTCTGTAAAATGTTCCCATAGTATCTAAGGAGTGGATGAGAAAGTGGGATAACATAGCAAATAGGTGCAGGGGTAGACCATTCGGCCCTTCAAGCCAGCACCCCCATTCCATATGATCATGGCTGCTCGTCTAAAATCAATACCCCGTTCCGGCTTTTTCCCATATCCCTTGATTCCCTTGGCCCAAAGATCTAAATCTAACTCTCTCTTGAAATCGTGTGAATTGGCCTCCATTGCCTTCTGCAGCAGAGAATTCCACAAATTCACAACTCTCTGGGTGAAAACTAGTGCGAGCGGGTAATCAATGGTCAGTATGGACTCTGTTTAAATGCAAATATGCTGCAATATTTTGTCACTGTTTTGAACTTTAGGAGAGAATAGTTGTCCTGGTAGGAGCTAAAACTTTTCCAGTTTACTCAAAATCATATAAAGTTGCTTTATGAGTGATATATTAACATCTATTTACATAACTTGCGTGTTTGAACTAATATTCTATCTGTGGGATACTTTTCAAGAATGGCAAATGTTACTGTGTTATACGTTAATTAGTATTCTGTACACAATATAGAACAGGTGTTATTTAAATAGTATTTATGATTTTTTTTAATGTTATGCTACTATTGAGTTGTGCTGCAGAGGCTTATAATTAGTAGTTGTGAATGCATACCTGCCTCTCGTTCTTCTATAAAACTAGGAAATAAATATTTTGCATTGACAAATGTAATTTGGAGTTCATCAATGATCTGCTATGTGCTAAATTAGTTAACTGTTTTGCTATTATTGTACTGGTTAAGTCTTAGAAACATAGAAATTAGGTGCAGGAGTAGGCCATTCGGCCCTTCGAGCCTGCACCACCATTCAATATGATCATGGCTGATCATCCAACTCAGTATTCCGTACCTGCCTTCTCTCCATACCCTCTGATCCCCTTAGCCACAAGGGCCACATCTAACTTCCTCTTAAATATAGCCAATGAACTGGCCTCAACTACCCTCTGTGGCAGAGAGTTCCAGAGACCCACCACTCTGTGTGTGAAAAAAGTCCTTCTCATCTCGGTCCTAAAGGATTTCCCCCTTATCCTTAAGCTGTGACCCCTTGTCCTGGACCTCCCCAACATCGGGAACAATCTTCCTGCATCTAGCCTGTCCAACCCCTTAAGAATTTTGTACGTTTCTATAAGATCGCCTCTCAATCTCCTAAATTCTAGAGAGTATAAACTGAGTCTATGCAGTCTTTGTTCATAAGACAGTCCTGACATCCCAGGAATCAGTCTGGTGAACCTTCTCTGCACTCCCTCTATGGCAATAATGTCCTTCCTCAGATTTGGAGACCAGAACTGTACGCAATCCTCCAGGTGTGGTCTCACCAAGACCCTATACAACTGAAGTAGAACCTCCCTGCTCCTATACTCAAATCTTTTTGCTATGAAACTAACATACCATTCGCTTTCTTTACTGCCTGCTGCACCTGCATGCCTACTTTCAATGACTGGTGTACCATGACACCCAGGTCGGGCTGCATCTCCCCTTTTCCTAATCGGCCTCCATTTAGATTATAGTCTGTTTTCCTATTTTTGCCACCAAAGTGGATAACCTCACATTTATCCACATTATACTGCATCTGCCAAACATTTGCTCACTCACCCAGCTGATCCAAGTCACCTTTATGGAACAATGTGGATGATGCTATTTGAAAAATTGCAGATGGATGGAAAATACGAGAGCATTTAACTTTGAAGCAGGAAGCAGTCTTGAATTAATTTAGTTTCTGAGTATCCTCCATTATCGTTGAAAATATTTTTTTGCCGCTGATTTAAATTTACAAATCTTTCAAATAATATGAATAATTTGTTACTTTAGATTTGTGGCTAACACAGTACATTAAAATCAAGGTTATCCAGGGAGAAGGTAGGACCACCCAAGGATAAAGGAGTGAATTTGTGCTTGGAGCCAGAATGTAGATGATGTCCTAAATAAGCACTTTGCATCTGTATTCTACAAGGAGTAGAATATGGAAGATGGCGAGATCAGCTTGGGGAATATTGATGTGCCTGGGGAGTTTGGGGTCTTAAAGAACATTAAGGTTGATAGATCCCCACGGCCTGATGGGATTTATCCCAGGTTGTTGAGAGAGGCATGAGAGGAGATTCAGGAGCCTTAATGAAAATCTCTGCATCTTCACCAGCCACAGGCAAGGTCCCGGAGGACTGGAGAGTATCCAATGTTCCTTTGCTTAAGGAAGGAAGTAGAGATTCAACAGGGGATTAAAGGCCGGTGAATCTCGTCAATGGAAATGAACTATTGAAGAGGATTCTTCTAGATAAAATGTACTCCCATTTAGAAGGGAATGGGCTAATTAGGGATAGCCAGCTTGACTTTGTATATGGCAGGTTACTAACGATTGTGTTTTTTTGAAGAAGTGACAAAGGTGATCGATGAGGGTCAGATGGTGGATGTTGTATACATGGATTTTAGAAAGGCATTTGGAAGACTGATCCAGAAGATTAAGATGCAAGGGATTTATGGTGACTTGGTCGTATGCATTCAGAATTAGCCTACTCACGAATTGAGGTGGATGGTGTTATTTTGGCTGAAGGTCTGTGACCAGTGGAGATTCACAGGGATCTGTACTGTAAGATCCAGGGAGCCATGTTGCAGATTTATAAAGCTTTGGTTAGGCTTGTGATCTAAATTGTTTCATTACACGTGGAGTAGTGTGTGCAGTTCTGGTTGCCCCATTACATGAAGGATGGGGAGGTTTTGGACAGGATCCAGAAGCTATTTACCAGAACTTCGCCTGAATTAAGGAGTTTTAGCTACGATGACAGGTTGGATAAACTTGGATTGTTTTCTCTGGCATTGTGCTTTCAAACCTCAAATTTCTTTGACGTAGTAATGAGAGGATTGATAAAGTTGAGCTGTGGATGTTTTGAATACTTAAAATGTATTTGATATATACTAAAGAGGTGATGATAACTTTGCCATGAAATTGTCCACCAGTAACATCAAAGAGGGATAGCGATTAGATGAATTTCCAATTGGAAGATTAAATGCTTGGCAGTCACCCTGGAGACCACTGATTTTCTTATCTTGGATAATGTGGACATTGGGTACAGGAAGCTTTCCAGTGATGGAAAGTTTGCAACTTAACGGTGAACAAGATAAGCAGCAGACTAAGCAGACATGGTAAATACAGTTTAATGTCCAGAAAAATGATTTGGAGGCAATATAATCTTTGAGGTGAATCAGGAGCAAAGGAATGTGAGTTTTATATTAAGAAATCCTTCATGAAGGTAGGATGTTGATTAAATGAATAAGAATGCATCTGGAATAAATGCCATTGTAAGGCACTGAAACAAATATAGTATGCAAATATTGTTCTAATTCAATTGGATTAAAATATTGGACATAAATTTGAACACATTTTTGTCACATTCAGTTCAGAGCTTGGAGAGAAGTTGCACTAGAATAATATTAGAGAAAGGGGAGTTTAGTTAAGTGAAGAGATTGGGGATGCTGAGTTAATTGTCCTTAGAGCAAGAAGCTGAACATGAGATCTAACAGAAAATTAAAAAAATTAAGGAATTTTGATAAAATCAGGAAAAACTATGACATGGCAAGTGGATGAGTAACTAGAGGCTATAAATTTAAAATAATTGGCAAGGACTAAAAGGGAAATGAGGAGTTTAGTGTTCAGCATCCTCTTGAATTATTGAAAGCAATTCCTTTAAGGTTTTATGTTTCTGTGATTTGTTCCTCTGGCCATTTTTTAAAGCATATTTTACATGCTCCTATATTGGTGAACTCCTACAGGAATCATGGGGGCACTTTCTCTGACTAATTAGTTTATTTATTAATTGCCACACTAGTTTAGTTCAGACTTCTTGATCTGAGATCTGTATTTATCCTGATTTATCCCACATATCCACCTGTCCTCTAGTGTTGAACATGACTTTCTTTCCCTCCCGGCCATGAAAATCAATTTGCGCAAGCTGTTTTTCTCATTTCTTACAGGTTGTCCATCTAAAAAATTGTTTTGAGCTCTAACTCCACAGTAGTTTTCTGAATTTCAGATTCTAGTTGCTATATCCCACAAGGCTCTAAAACTTCCATTTCCTCTATGTTGTCAAGATCATTTAGCGTTACCAAGTCAAGGTATAGAATATGTTCCTGGCTTTTCTGATGCACTGAGTAATGGAATATTTACGATTTGCATTAATCATCTCAGATTCTGAAGTAGTCAAGTATGTCCAAGTTCCAATTGGTAGTTCTAAGTCCCTCAATAAAATCATTTTGTTTGATATTGTATTTAATTAACAAAGACTTAGCATCATAGTCACTTGTCTCAAGGGTGGAACAGCGACATCAGTGATTCATGTGGTTGGTCTCTTTGAGTAGGGGGTGAGTTTGTGTTAAACAAAGTTAGCACGTTTCCCTTTGCAGATATGACATATACATTTATTTTATATCTAATATTAATTCTAATTCTCTCTAATTAATAATGACTATTTATCTTGGATTTTTTGCTTCAGACTGCATTGGCTAAAATGAAAGAAATGTAGTACTGGACATTTTAAATCAAGTTATGAATACCAGCATGAGCTCTGCAATGTTTATCAATTTAATTTCCATTTTCGACATGATGAATTTATCTGTTAGCCTCTTAGTTTTAGTTTTAGAGATACAGCATTGAAACAGGCCCGTTGGTCCATCAAGTCCGTGCCAACCAGCGACAACAAGTAATAAAGTGTGTTCTTGTAAGAAGAAACAAACTTTGGCTAAGAGAATCACAATTAGAATGTTTGAGTTGATCCAGAAGAAAAAAAAAACATTAAGAACCAAGTTCACTGTAATAAGAAGTAATTTTATTTTTGGAAAACTCACTGATTACTGGGTTTACAGCAGATGGGAAATTTCATTGCAGATTTATTGCTGTTGAAACCAGGGCATCTGTGGCCAGAAACGCGTAATGAACCAATTTAGATCACTGTTAATCATTCAATTTCTAACTCAATTAGCAAAAAAATTCTCCAGTGACACAGTCGCTGTCCTCATCTTATTTCTGAATTTATTTCTCTTGTAACATACATTTTAAGGAGGAATTGTGTTTTAATGGCATGTTTTGATCATAAATATACTCCATGAGCTAAATTTGCATGTGAAATCCTGGCTGATTGATCTGGGCTGCCGAGCAAACTTTCAGGTTATTTATTGTTTCTCCATTGAATTTCAAAGAAGTTGGAATTGTATATTTCTTTGTGTTCACATATTTGCTGCATTTCTATTCGGAGCCTAAATATGATTCATCTAGCACTCTAATGCTATCCGCTGGATAATTATGTTTGTGATTGGTCTCTGTCTTTGAGGCAAATCTAGGCTGAAGATTGAAGAAAGTACTTTAGAAAAAAAATACACAGCATGTAGAAAAACAGCACCTTCTCCATTCTTTGTCCACAATTTCTTTACAACTTTCTTATTCCTTGGTTAGGCTTTAGTGCATATATTGAATTGTGTCTGTTGGATATAAATATTACTGAATAGTAGAATTAATATAAGGTGACCTTAAAGTTCAAAGTCAGTCCATTCAAAAGGCTTGGAGCATAATTCATCTCTGAGAAAAGTGAACACTGGAGCAGTCTATATCTTGCTTTTCTTGATGATTCCCATGGAAGTGAGCAACAATTGGTACAACAAGAAAGACACAAAATGTTGGAGTAACTCAGTGGGTCAGGTAGCATCCCTAGAGAATATGGATAGGTAACAGTTCAGGTTAGAACTATTATTCTGTCTGAAGACGGGTTTGACCCAAAACATCATCCATCCATGTTCTCCCGGGTTGCTGCTTGACCTGCTGTGTTATTCCAGCATTTTGTGTTTTTCGTTGGTATGCCAACATTTGGAGTTCCTTGTTTCTACAAGTGGAACAATGGGTTTTCTTTTGTATGATAATCACTGGCAATCCATCTAACCTACAGTCCAAAACCTAAGCATCGAATAAGTAAGGATAGAAATAGGTCTTGTAGTGCAATGTACAATGCAAATTGTGTAACTGTTTTAAAAGCTAGTTCTTTCTGACCAAATAAATACATAATATATGTGAAATACTTCCACTCCCCTTTGGGAAAACTCGACTACATTTGGTATCAGTGTATCAGGTTGGTGTGGACTCTGACTTATGGTATGGGATAGACTTGTGAATTTGTGCTGGTTGGAGATTATAGGAGCACGGACATTTGTAGGTGTAATCTTTATGTCAGCACACAGCAACCAAGCACTAGGCTATCTTGGATCTGGTGATGACGTAGTAAAGATCCGCAAAGAAGTAATGATGGGTCAGAAACAACAGTGTTTAACTCTTCTTCTTTTCGTGTCCATCTTGTTACAAATGTTGGCCTTGCTGTCATCGTCCGTCCTGAAAAGGACGCAAGCTTCCGGCGACAATCAATGGAAGCCATCACTTGTCGCAATAGATGATGGTGGTAGCAGAATTAGCTCGGGATACTTCCAGTTTCCAGCCCCGCGACGTGGACGCTTCTGCTATGGGGCCAGTGTTTAACTGAAATACAAGGAATTACAATGGAATAAGTATAAGCGTTGCTGAAGTGTACTTAACTGATGGATTAGCAGGAAAGACAGCAGGTAAGCAGAGGGAGACATTTTAAACTAATTCATAACGCTCAGCAAATATAGTGTTCTAGTAAGGACTAAGGATGCTGACGGAGGGATGAGCCAATCCTGGCTAACCAAGGAAGAGAAGGACGGTATTAAGATGAAAGCGAAAATGTATGAGCAGACAAAAGTTAGCACTAGACCTAAAGTCTGGTATAAATCTCTATCTTTATGGTAGAAGGTACTATGAACATCCCAATAATACTGAATAATGTTTGGGAGTGATTTTGTGCCATTGCAATTCCTAAATAATTAGAATTAACAGAACTGTTGAGGTTGAAGGCTGATAACTAACCTTGGCCCTGATGTCTGACATCTTTGGATCCAAGATAGAATTAGCTACATATATAATGGATGCATTAGTTACAATCTTCCATGAATCCTTGGATTCTGGAGAGATGCTAGAGGATTGGAAAACTGCCAATGTGACATCTCAATTTAAAAAGAAGCAATGAGGTAAAATACAAGTAAATATAGGTCAACTAATCTAATACGTTATTGGAAAAATCATAATGAATTATTAAACATTTTCTTGAGCAGGTGACACAGGTGATCGATGAAGGTAGGGATCATGTCTACATAGATTTTAGTAAGGCATTTGATGAAAGTTCCCCGTGGTAGGCTGATCCAGAAGTTCAAAATGCATGGGATTCACATTGCCAGGATTCACTCTGGAACCTCTGGTGTTTGGGATTTATATAAATGACTTGAATGTAGATGAATTGGTTAGTAAGTTTGCAGATACATCAAATTGCTTGTGTTGCTGTCAAAGAATATAGCGGGATATAGATCAGCTACAGAAATGGGTGGTGAAATGACAGATGGAGTGTAATCCAAGCAACTGAGAGGTGTTGCACTTTGGAAGATATACAGTTGATGGCAAGACCCTTAACAGCATTAATGTGTAGTGGAATCTTGGGGCCCAAGTCCATAGCTCTGTGAAAGTGGCAAGAAGTGATGGAAGTATATAACATTATGAGAGGCATAGATCAGGTGAACGGTCAGAATCTTGGGTGGGAATGTCAAAGACTAGAGAGCATATCTTTAAGGTGAGAATTGCAAGGTTTAAAAGAGATATTTGAGGCATTTTTTACAGAGCGTGGTGGATGCCTGGAGCACACTGCCAGGAGTCATGGTGGAGGCAGATAAAATAGGGATATGTGTGGAATTCTTGACAAATAAAAAGATGTTTGTCCATATATTTTCCCATAGATTTTATTGTGGAGATGCAACACCCATGTTTTTACCTGTTCACTTTCCAATATTAAGAGATGCAAATGGTCTTTCCAGGTGAAGCAACAATTCACTTGCTTTTCCAATCTAGTAGATTGTAATCAGCATTCGTAATGTGCCCACCTCTATGCTGGAGAAACCGAGTGCAATTCACTTTGCAGATCACTTTGCAGAGCACTGGTTTTTACTCTGCTTGAATGCCCTGATTACTAATTACTTGCCTCTTTCATTCCAGATCACACTCTCACTGACCTTTCTATCTGTGGTCTCTTCACTTTATGAGGCCTATATAAGGCCACATCTTCATTCTAAGCAATGGCCCTCTAGATTTTGTATTGAATTCTCCAACTACTGATAATTTACTTCCTCTCCATGTATCAGAATTGGCTATTTCGGCTAGGAATCCATCTGTGATACTGGTGCAGTTTTCCTCTCTCCATTTGGCCTAGCTTAACTAACTGGGCATGTTCCACAGTCCTGCTGTTAGCACACATGACACTTCTTTGTCTGTGTTATTATGCACAAATTGACTAGATGACCTCTGCAAATCATCCCCAAGGGCTCATCCTGGCCTCATCTTACCACTTCCTTTGGTCTGATCCACCTTCCTCCCTCCATCTTCTCTGCAAGTTTGAGGCATCTGAGATGTAACTCTGGGGATGTAACATCTGGGGATGCTGTGTTTCAGGCCTTTTCTGTCCTTTAGTTTTCTCGCTTTTGCACTTGTAGGGGGGAATTTCAAGAGCTCAGGTATTGGAAGTAACACAATGGCATGAATGATATTCCAAATGTACTGCTATACTTAATAATCTATTCTGCGATTAATGGGATGCCACAGGGGTTAGTGCTAGGACCACAATTGCTTATGATATACATTATCAACTTTGAGGATGGACGTAAATGTGCAGCAGCCATATTTGCAAGGGGGCATAAAAATGGTTGAAATGCAAGCTTCAAGGAAGATACATGCACTTTATAGGGAGATATGTTATTAGGGTGGGTGAGTGGGCAAAAAGTTGGTCAATGGTATCTTAGTGCAAAATATGAAGTTGTTTGAAGGAAGAACTAAAGAACAGTATTATTTAAACAGAAAAAATGTAGAAATCTGTTGTACAAAGAGATTTGTGGGTCCTTGTCCACGAAGCACAGAAAACTACCATGCACGAAAGCTAGCTAGCATGAAAGCTGGTAGAGCTGCTGCCTCACAGTGCCAAGGACCCAGTTTCAGGCTGTGTGAAGCTTGCATGTTCTCCCTGTGACTGCGTGGGTTTCCTCCAGGTGCTCTGGCTTCCTACCACTTCCCAAAGATGTGCAGGTTTGTAGATTAATTGGCTTTTGTAAATTGCCTCAAGTGTGTAGGGAGTGGATGCGAAAGTTGGGTATCATACAACTATTGTGAATTAGTGATCGATGGACTCGGTGGGCCAGTGTATCTTTAAAACAAAATGTAGCAGGTAATAGGGAAGGTCTAGTGTGATTTTGGACAAGGGGGTTGAAATATTAAAATAGGCAAATTGTTAATTATACCTGTCACAATGAGACCAGATCTAGGAACAATTTTAATCCCCCTGTTCCAAGGAAATATGTTATTTCATTCGAAGTGGTTCAAAGAACGTTCACATGGACAATGCCAGATATGGAGGGATTATCAGAAATACAAAAGGCAATCTCATTAAAACATATGACATTTTGAGGGGGCCTAGATGAGGTAAATGCTGAGATGATGTTTTCTCTTGTGGAATTCCAGAATCTGATGGTCTGATTTCCAAATAAAGGGGTGTCCATTTAAGCCTGAAATTAGGAGAAATTCATCTCTCAGATGGTTGAAAATCTTTGGAACTCGTTATCATGGCGAGATGTGGGGGCAGAGTACCGTTGCTATTTTAAAAAATATATATTTATTTTATTAAGCACAACAGAGGATGTACTTCCTATGCCAGCTGAGGAAGCACAATCTGCCACAGTCTAAAGAAGGGTTTCAGCCCGAAACGTTGCCTATCTCCTTCGCTCCATAGATGCTGCTGCACCCGCTGAGTTTCTCCAGCATTTTGTGTAAACCCCCCCTACCATAGGCAATGATGGTCCAATTCTACATGGCCATCGTAGAGTCTGTCTCACCTTCTCCATCGTGGTCTGGTTTGGCTCAGCCACCAAGCACGACACCTGGAGGCTGCAGCGAATCGTCCGATCAGCAGAGAAGGTTATTGGCTGCAACCTTCCCTCCATTGATGAACTGTACGCTGCAAGGGCCAGGAAGCAAGCAGGCAAGATCATCTCTGACCCCTCTCACCCTGGCCACAAACTCTTTGAAGGCGACTCCGGACTGTCAAAGCTGCCACAGCCAGACATAAAAACAGTGTTTATCCACGAGCAGTTGCTCTACTCAACAGCCAACAATCTGTAGCCTCCCTTTGATCTGGTATTTTGTTGGTTCACATGCTTAATCAATGGTGTTTTATCATTAATGTTTTATAATTATTAATGTTTAGTGTTTTCTGAGTCATTCGTAACTGTCTCTGTATGTCATGTTGTTACTTGTGGGCGGAGCACCAAGGCAAATTCCTTGTATGTGAATACTTGGCCAATAAATTTACTTAATTATTAGAAGCAATTGTACAAGGGGAAAGTAACTTAACAATTATACAATTTTCGTACAGCTTCAATTTTAACATTTTATTAACTGATAAGTGAATCGGACAAAAGTAAAAAGGAAAGAATGAAAAGGAAGAAGAAAGATACGAAAAAGAAAGAAGCAAAAACCCCAGAACTAACAAAGAAGTGAATTTTCTTTTAAAGCGGGGATATATCCCACTTCCCTTCCCTACGCCCGCTCACCCGACCCTAGAGTCGGTTTTGAATTTGTGTTCAACCATTCTGTTGTTGAAGGAATTCAATGAAAGGAGACCATATTTTGGAAAATTGGTCTGATTTGTCAGACAAAACAAGCCTTATTTTTTCTAAATGGAGTGTCTCGGTCATTTCTGTGATCCACATCTTCACTATGGGAACTGTTATCTTTTTCCAGAATTTATTTGGAAGTATTTTCGCAGTTATTAAACCATAGTCAAGGAAACTTGTTTGGAATATCGTTAACTTAGGGCAGCCCTCTGACATTCCTAATATTAATTTTGAATCTGACTCGAATTGAATTTTGTGTGTTTTAGAAATGGTATTGAATATTCCCATCCAAAAAGTTGTGTTTTTATACAGTATACAAAATAATGGGTTAGGGTAGCTTCTTGGAGGTGACATTTATCACAGAGAGGGGAAACAGTTGGGAAAATCTTATTCAATTTGGTCTTTGAGTATTATAACCTATGCAGTTGTATCAGGCATTGCCTGACATTTAAAGAACAGTAATGTATGTATAGTTGGCTTTCCTCCCATATATCTTTTGAAATGGGTAAACCCAGCTCGTCCTCCCATGCTCGCCTACAAATCTCAGAAGGTGGAGTATCAATATTTAAGAGAGTGTTATAAATGTAAGATATCAACTTACTTGTATCGGCATGTCTATTCAAACAATCGTCTAATATATCTGGACCCATAAGAGGGTCTTTGCTATATTTAAGGCTAAGATGTATGCATTTCTGATCTGTAAGGGATATGGCAGTAAAGTGTATTTGGGGAACGTTGGATCACACAAGATCCAATTGAAGTATACTTGAGGGTCTGAAGCACCATTTTTAATTCCTATGGTCTTCACCACTGTCTTCCTCCCGCATTGAAAGGAAATCTTCAGTGCAGTGCAAGTTAAGTAATCACATTTCTCTATCAGTATTGTACTTATCTTGAATATAATATTTACAGAGCTTACTAGATATTTGCAGAACTGTGATGAACTGGCCAAAAAGAAACAAAGATGCTGGTGCACAGTCTTATCGGTTGCAATGCCAATGTTATGGCATTTGTTTTATTGAAACTTGCCAATTGTATTTCGACCTTCATTTCCATTCCCAAGGAATCGTTGCTAAAAGATAGCTAAGTAATAGTGACAAACACCAAGCCTGAAAGGAGGCAAATTACATTTTGGTATTCTCAATATTATGGAGCAGCTGCATTGCAAAGGAATCCTTTTACTGTTTGTCATTTCCACTAAAACGCATGTGGCTAGCGATTCACCAGAGAGCTCTGCAAATTCAATCACATTAACAAAAACAAAACCTGACATGACCAGCATTGAATAATATATTATTTATTACTCTCACCCATGCACTGAATCTCCTTTAACCTTTTACAATGTGTAGACGAGAGCTGGCATTACTGGTTATATAAAGCAATTTTTTTGCAGGACTTTTCCTGCCTGCACGTGGGACAGGAAATGTGAAGCAGACAAATGAGATAATGGAATATTTTTAGTTTAAAATATGTTGCAAAGTGCCATAAGGTAAATACTGCATCCCTGCTTCAATTAACATTTGCAGAAGTCACAAACAGCAAATTTGAATTGCAGGAGAAGATGGGTAAGGCACGAGACCTCACTAGTTTTCTGCAATTTAGAAAGTGTGAAAGATCATTCTTTCACTTGGATCCTATAATCAGCACTGCAGAGTTATTCTTGAAAATATGAAGCGGAGGCGTATCCCACTTCTGACATCATGTTGTGTTTTGGCTTTTGTAATAACTGAAGCCTTACTCCATGATAAAGGTCCAAAGACTTTATTAACGACATAGCATATATAACTTCATGCTAGCACGTCTTTCTAATTCTAAAGTGAACAGGCAGGAAGGACTACTGTAAAAGCAAGTGGGCGTAACTACCAAAGCATGACTCATAACATGAGTGACACTGATCAATACATAGCTAAACCAATCTTCAGTTCTATTGGGTTACAGTGCACTGTTAAGTCATTTTATTTCTGAGTAGGTGGCTAATGTTGGTATGGAAATGAAAATGTAGATGTTAAAGAAAGGTGTTGTTTTAAATAAGCACCACTACAAATTCTGCTGGCATTATTGAATGTTTTCATTACAATAAAATCCAAGTCTAAAATACTAATTAAACATAATCTAATTGTCTGACTGATTTATTGTTTAACCTGATGAAGATCACTTAATTGAAAAGTAACATCAAGTATAGATATCTCAGTCAGACATCACACTATAATCAAATTCATAATTATCTTTAACAGTGCAGAAAATGTTCAAACGGTTAAGCATTACTACAAATAAAATTCTAATGCATTAATTTGAATCTGCAAATTATAAAGGCAGATCTCTGCAGCACAATTCAAATCAATTCTATGGTCAGTTAAAATTTGGAGTTGACTAATTTACTGTTGTCTTTTCTACTTGATTTGGAGCACAAGATACAAAAGGAAATGGTAGAAGAATACAGAAATCTTCGATAAGAAATTAATGCTATCCTATTTCGTTAAGTTTGGTAGCTAATTGTATCGAAAATTTACTAAAATCTATAAATCTCCATCAGCTGAAACTGAGCTGACACGCCAATGAGGATTCCCGTTGTGAATAGTTTCTATGTTTTGGTCAGTTTGTAAATCTTGTGTTTAGTGCAACATTTGTGAAGACATTCCGATGAACTTATCTTGGGTATTTAGAAGCTATGCTCCCACACATTGTTTTCATAATCAACTGAAAGCTTCTGCCATCTCTGACAGAAGAAGTCACATTCTCACAACAATAATTTCCATATCATGTAAGCAATGTAGTTTACACCATTGCATCATAGAGCTATATTGCATTGAAACGGGTCCTTCGCCCCACCTTGTCCATGCTGACCAAGTTGGCATTCTGGGCTAGTCTCATTTACCTACATTTGACCCATATTTTTCTAAACCCTATCCAACCAACTGTTCAAATGACTCTTGAAGGTTGCATTTGTAGCCTAATCTATAACCTCCTCTGGCAGCTCATTGCAGTACCCTCTGAGTGGAAATAATTGCCTCTGAGGTCCTTCTCAAATCTCTCCCCTCACCTTAACGTATGTCCTTTAATTTTAGAATCTTCTACCCAGGAAAAAATACATCCTTTATTTATCCAGACTCCTCATGATCTTGCACACCCCTGAGGTCACTCTCAGTCTCCTACAGTCCAAAATAAAAAAGTCCCTGCTTATCCAATCACTCCTTATAACTCAAGGAAGGTAGCGTCCTGGTGAAACTCTTCTGCACCCTTTCTAACTTAATGATACCCTTCCGAGAGCTGGGTGACCAGACTGCACAATTTCCACATGTGCAGTCTCCCCAACGAAGTGTACAGTTGTATCGTCATGCGCCAATCTTTGTACTCAATACCCCTACCAATGAAGGCAAATATGCCAATTGCCGCCTTCAATGCACTGTGCACCTGACTTGTCACTTTCAGGGAACCATTCACCTGTATCTACCGATGTCTCACTTCTGCAATGCTGTCCAGGGCTCTGCCATTTACTGCATAAGTCCTGCCTTTGTTTATCATACCAAAGTGAAACATCTCATGCTTGTCAGTTAAATTCCATTTGCCATTCCTTGGCATATGTTCACAATTGATCTAGATTCTTTAGTAAACTTAAATACATTTCTCACTGTCCACTATACCACCAGTCTTGGCGTAATTTGTCAATTTTTTCACAATGTTAATTACATTGTCATCCAAATCTTTTTTTGTTGTTTTTTTTTGTTTATTTTATTAGAAGTTAATACAATACAAAACAATACAGTGGCACCTAATTTTAGGTGCCAACTATGTCATAATGTAATACATTTATGTACAACCTCTAGTTTTATGTTTTTGAAAAGGAAAAAATAAAAAAAAGACAAGAAATAGAGAGAAGAAAAAGGAAAAATAGATAGTAAAAAATAGAAAAACGTGAAGTGTGTATATGAGAAAAGAAAAAGTAGAAATAGGAGAAAAAGACCCTTAAAAAAGAAAATTTTCAAATCTTTGTTTGGAGATGTAATTCTACCCACGACCACGTCATCCAAATCTTAATGTAGACAATGAATAAAAGGACTCTGCATCGGCCTCTGTGGCACCACTGGTTGTATGCCTCCAATCAGTCGAACAGCCGTCCACAACAACCTTTCCTCCATGCTGATTTTACATCCAGTTGGCTAGCCCATCTTGTATTCCATCTGATCTAACCTTCCAGAGTAGTTAACGATGTGGGACCTTTGTGAGACATCACTTCACATGCACAAAGCTATGCTGACTACCACTACTTAGTCCATGCCAATCCTGTCCCTAAAAATCCCTCCCCAACAACTTTCCCACAGCTGATGTCAGGCTCACTGGCTCATGTGGCCCTTCTTAAATAATGGTACCGCATTTGCCACCCTCTACTCTTCCAGAACTTAAACTTTTAGAGGGACTTGCTTGGTCCTGTAGACATAAAATCTGATTTATGCCTCTATTTTCCTGACCAGAATCTCAGCATCTTTTGTCAAATTTGCAGATAACCCCAAAGCTGTGATATAGAAACAATGAAAAAGGCTAACTAAAGTTGGAACAGGATTTAGAACAATGGAAAAGCGAGTTAGAGAATGGGTTGAATTGCATGCACTAAGGCAATTGCAATGTAATGCATTTTGGGAAGTTGGAGCAATGCATGATATAAACGGTAAATGGCAGGGTACTGGGGAATGTTGTTGAACAGTACACTTCCCTGAAAGCTGTGACACAGGTAGACAGAGTGATAAAGAAGGTATGCTTGATTTCATCAGCAGAGGCATCGAGAACAGGAGTTGGGACAGCATGTTGCAATTGAATCAATTGTTAGTATGGCGATGCTTGAAGAATTGTATGTAGCTCGTGTTCTGCGGTACAGTGAAAAACGTTTGCAGTTCTGGTCGCCATAGGGATGGTGCGATTAAACTGGAGAAGGTGCAGTAAAGACTTACAAGAAGATTGCCTGGATGGGAGAAATTGAGCCATAAAGTGAGAGCTGTAAAATAAGCTATGACTGTTTTCCCTGGAATGAAGGAGACTGAGAAGTGAGCTGGTAATAGTTGATAAAATTATGAGGGACATAGATAGGGTGGGTAGTCAACACATTTTTTCCAGGGTAAGAGTGCTTAAAACTAGAGAGCTTAGGTTTAAGGTGAGAAGAAAAAGAATTAAGGAGGATCTAATAAGCAGGTTTTTCACGCACTCGTTAGTGGGAAAATGGAACGAGCTGCCAGCAGAGGTGGTTGAGGCAGTGACAATAATAACGTTTGAAAGACATTTGGACAAAGAGAAAGGATTCGAGGGATAATGGGCTAAACAGGCAAAAGGGACAATTAACTTTAAAATGCAAGTTATTGTGTGTGTAAAAAAAAAAGTTAAATGGGTGCTGTGAGCGCCATTTTTCATATTTTTCCCCAACCTGTGGGTGTTTTTAAAACTGAATAGCTGGTGTTTTTACGATTTTTTTGCATTTTAGATAGCAATTTTGAGATCTGAGAGAGGCATTTTGGTCGGCATGGATGTCTTTGGCCGAAGGGCCTGTTTCATGCAGTATAAGTCTTTGTATCTATCTTTACCACTCTAAACTGCAGGGGTGTCAAACTATGCTATAGGTTTTTATAGTGCATAAATGTTAGCTTGCCACCGATTCTGGTTTAATTTTGTGGCATTGAGACCAAAATCCTACGCCCTCCTTGGAGGATAGCATGGTGCTGAAATAATGAAAATATTGCACAGATCCAGACATTTACAAATGTTTATGCCAGGTATATTGTGATTTCCCAAAGTGAAAAAAATGAGTCTCTGGTAAATTGGCGACCTACTAGGCTGCCATCTGTCCAATATCTTCATTTCTGACTGCTTAATTCTCTGGGTACTGTAGAAAGGAAAACAATGTCAATAAATGATTTATAGGTGGTGCAATTTGCTTAATTGGGAAAACTTTGTATTGTTAGTGCAAGTTTTCAAATCCTAATGTAAAAGTGGAAAATCTTAATAAAATGTTTTAAGCCACCTCAGTCCTACAAACATTTCTCTCTGTAAATGGCTGTGCAGTAAACCTTCGCTATAAAGGACCACAGGGGTGGGGTATGGTGTCTGTTATTGTCGATTGTCTGCTATAATCTAGTAAGAGGGGGGAGTATTAATAAGTTTAACCCAAGGTCAAGGCCAGATGGGAAGAAACGTGGTGGTGGGGGGATGGGGGCGGTTAAACCAGCAGGAATTCATAGGCTGGGGAACCACAGAACACCCAGCCCCATAAGCACTGCGTTACGGACGGGCCTGGTACTCATGCTGCCTTCATGCTGCTCACTCTCTCTGCTCCTGCAACCGGAAGCGTGCCATGTGGCACCAGCTATCAGGTAACCTGGCGGAAGTGGGGGGTGGTGCAATGGGAGCCTTGCTCAGTTAGTAGGCAACTGATGCCATGCGTTGCAAGAATGATGCAGTTGCAGTTGCGGGTTGCATCTGCATCCAACAGCCTGGGACCTCGCTCTGTAGCAACCTTGCAAACCTGAGCCCATTGCAACGCTCGCCAAGAGAGTTTTACTGCTTGCTCTCTGCCTTTCCACTGCCCAATGCTGAACAGTGTGCCGCCCGTCATCCACCACCACAAATGGATGCCTTGGTCCATTATAATGGAAATCCGTTATATTAAGGTCCATAATTGTGAGGTTGGAAGCTTGTGCAAATGTGAGTAACTTGTATTTTTGATTTGTGATTTTATTAAAATGTCGTGCCTGATAGTTCATCTATGCAGAGATAAGCAGAGGTAATACTTCAGGTCAATGACCATTCATGAAAACCTACATCATATTATCGACTCCCTTTATTATTTTCACTAGATTTTGTAAGACTGGATCCCACTGGCCATCTTCATTTTGTATACCTTTTGTATACACTGATATCCCACTTAACATTATCCCACACAGCACTGATTTGCTACAGTGTTTCTGGCTGTCCAGTCTGAACACACGTGGATATTATTCCGCCAGTATTTTGGACTGCTGTGCTGGGAACCTGTCCTCCACTGCGGCTTCCCCAGCGATAATTGAGTGCAGCTCATTGTGGAGATGCCATCTGTGAAGGCTGATGTTGGGCAGGATAGCATGAAGTGCATGAAGTACAGCCACCCAGCAATAAAATTTGGGTACAGGCTGCACACTTGCCAGCAGAATGAGTGCAGGACATTGAGTATATGCTGCTGATTCCAAGCAATATTGACATTGATAGGAGGCATTCACATTAGGTTGTTAGCAAAATTTCTCTACCAATAGCACTATCGTATGTATGCTACAGTGTCTTTTCGAGTGCTGATAATGCCACCAGTGATTTTGTTCCTGAGAACACATCTGTGCTAAAGGAGGTGCAGGTTCAACAGGGGCGGAAACCTTATAGTTCAAAATATACACCTAATTCGATATCCATCTATTCCGTAAAAACATGCTTAATATATTTCCCATTGTCTCGGCCTTTGCCACATGCCTGACTATATTACATAATTTTGCTGCCCTCCCATTACTATTCCTTTACAGCACAAATAAAAAAACCTTGAAATACTTCACACGTCAGGTTGCATTTGTCGGGGGTGTCCAATCTGAAACATTGACTCTGTTTCTCTTCCCACAGATCTGATCTGCTGTGTATTTCCAGCACTTTATTTTTTTCTTTTTTCGATTTCTAGTATCTGCAGTTTTCTTTTTGATTATCAGCATTCCTATGCAGTGCAAAAAGCTGTTTTACTATCTTTAGTCTTATGGCAATTTTCTCATTCTATAAGTGTGTTTTAATAATGATAATGCAGCCATCTCCTCCATCCCACCCCGCAGTGAATTGTGGATGCAGCTTTGACCATCACACAAACCAACCTCCCTTCCATTGACTCCATTTATATCTCACGCTGCCTCAGCAAGGTCAGCAGTATAATCAAGGACGAGTCGCACCCTAGCCACACCCTCTTCTCCCCTCCCCCATCGGGCAAAAGGTATAGAAATGTGAAAACGCACACATCCAGATTCTGGGACAGTTTCTTACCGTCAGGCAACTGAATCATCCTACTGCAACTAGAGAGCAGTCCTTAATTACTATCTACCACATTGGTGACTCTCGAACTATTTTTGATCGGACTTTACTGGCTTTATCATACACATGTTATTCCCTCATTGTGTATCTGTACACTGTGATTGGCTCGATTGTAACCATGTATTGTCTTTCCACTAGCTGGTTAGCACGAAACAAAAGCTTCTCACTGTACCTTGGTACGCGTGGCAATAACGTGAAACTGAAACTCTGCACTCTGGCGCCTCCTTCTTGTTCTTTGCAATTATTTAATTAACTAATGCTTATTAAATTGAATTCTTCTTGGATTGAAAATCTCTTAAATTATAAAAGTAATGATAACTTACATGATTGTTCAAATAAAAAATGATCTCCAACATCATTATTTATCACCTTGGCTGGTGACCTTGTTGGCTGTTAATGGATTGTTGGACTTTCTACTATTGAATGCTTTGAGCAAATCTTTTAGCTTTATGTTGGACAATTTCAAAGCTTCCATCAACATGTGTCTTGTTATGTCTGTCTCCTTTTGGGCAGCATTTCAGATCCTCTTTCTTACTTTGAGTATTTTTTTGGCCTTCTCTTTCCCTCATTTCCCTTTGTCATGCCAGCAGTTTCTTAACATCCAGATCCAAATGTTAATCGTACGATCATCCAGCAACATCCATCAAGTTACATTATTTCCATAAAACAAGCTGAATTGCTGCATCTTGAATACTTATATATATTTTAAAAAACTAATACAAACTTTTCCTTCATATTTTTAAAGGGAAAATTACCTTTTACTTATTTTCTATTAATGCTTTGGGACTCCCTCTTGTATTATTCTAAGCTATAAAAAGCCTACTTACCGATGATATATTTAATGGTTCAATGGTGCTATATTCTCACATGTACCTACATACAGCAAAATTCTCTTTTTGCATACAATTCAGTAACAATCTTACTATATATAGATACAGTCATATACAAGAGTGTACGATAGTACATTACCCTGAGTTGCCAAGTTTTTGGCACCATCTTGGATCCTTCAAGTTCAGAGTTGTTTAAAATGTTAGTCTTAACTTGGTCATAAAGACCTGTTGTCCCAACGCTGGCATTGGTTTGGAGTTGTATTGGTCTGCCTGGCAAGGCAATGCTGGTGGTGCCCCCCACCGCTGCTCTGCCATTTCATGCCTCTCCTCTGCAGGTTGCGTTGATCCACATGCTTGGAATTTTGGAGTGGCTTCTCAATCAGTCTTGGAGAGGGTACAAGAAAAACTTGTTAGATGCAACCAATCTTGTATTTCTCACCTCTTCATGTGCTATTTATGGATTCCTCTGTTTGTGAACAGCTCTCTGTTTCTTCTTTTGCAGATATGCTTGTTGCTGTGCCTTGTGAGTTCTCTTTCTAGATATTTTGATTCATCATAGGGACGTAAATTTTAAATCTAAGGAAGTCCTTTCAGTCTTCTTTCTTTTATAGTTTGTGTACTTTTAAAACTTAGCCAGAGCAATAGGTGAAAACTTTTTCCTTTACTGCTCTTCACATTTTCTCTAGTAAAATTGGACACACTGTAGTTATTGATCTTTCACAATGCTTTACAGTGAAAATATGAGAGTTTAAGATGAGGACAGTGTGTAGGTGACTGGTGCCATCTGGAAAAAAATTAGTAGATACCAGTAGATACTGGATGAAAGCCATGTTGTCCTGTTATTTAAAATAAACAGATCACAATAAATCTGCAATAACTGTATAATGCGGAAGCATTATTTTATTGGTATCCCGAGACATTGTAGTACATGCCCATTATGTTATGCCGTTGAACTTGATCGATCTGGCATTGAACACTTCAACATAGACTTCATTAGAGCAATATTTTGTAGTTAAAAGGAAAATACTGCACTGGCTGTAAGACTGAAATAAAAGGAAATGTTGGAAATATTCAGCATATCTCTCACTTTCCTGCAGTCAGAGGCTGAGGAGGGGCCGCGTATTAATTTATGAGAGGTATAGATAGTAATTTTCCCAAGGTAGGTATGTCAAATACTAGGGGGCATAGCTTTATGGTACGAGGGAGAAAGTTTAAAGAAGATTTATGAGGTAATTTTTAAAATATATAGTGAGTGGAATATGCTGCCAGCCGAAGTAATAGATACAGATGCGATAATGACATTTAAGAGGCATCTAGACAGAGTCATGAATAGGCATGAATGGAGGGATAGAGACTGTCAGGCAGATATACAGTTTATATTGGCATTATGGCTGGCACAGACATAGTGAGTCGAAAGGTCTGTTCCTGTTCAATCCTATATTCCTTCAGGCTTTTCTGTGGAAAGAGAAAAGATTTTAATTATCGGCCTCTGCCTGACTTAGCCCACATCTCAATAATTTCCAGTGGGAGTCCTGCCAGCTGCTTTAACCCTTTGCAGTCACTCAGTATCCTATGTCCTGGATGATTCACTGAAGGCAATGAATCTTTAAGCCCTTCTGATCACCTTCTGACAAATGTGTCTATACTTTCACAGTCTCTGAATATCTCAGGTTAAATATTTCAGATAAATTTCAAAGTAGTTGTAAAAACAGTTAAATAATTAAATTTCAATAAATATTTGACAATTGACATTATCTATCTTGATGCGAGAAATTAAAAAACGACAATATAAATTTTAATAAAGAGAGAAAATACAATTAGCATCACTGGTATTCTTAGCAAAGATTGAAATCTGTTCAACTCTGCCCATGCTAGACAGGATAGTCAAGAATCAAGACTGTTTAATTGCCATATGCACCGGGAATGGAACAATGAAATTCTTGCTGCAGTTTTACAGGCCCATTAATGTAGTAGCACAACAAATAAATCTTTAATTGTTTAGTAGTAATATGCAGTTTGAGATCAAGAAAGTGAAGATGTTTCAGCTTGATATCAGATGGTATTCTGTAAGATGCCACACATGTCATAATACAACATTAGTATTTATCATATTATGTGTAATGCACTAGCATGGTTAGATGTTTGGCCAGTTATCAATATTGGATTTTCTGCAGGATTTCTAAACAAACTAGTTTTGGGTTGGGGGGGGGGGGGGGGCATTGGAGGGGATTTGTCACATGTATTATTGCAGAAGCCTCAAATTCTGACAGTTAATATTACTAACAGATGAATATGGGATATGAGGTTGTCCATCTTGAAAGGTATTAGCTTCATGTGATATCAAGAAACAACTAAGTGATTGGAGATTGTGATGATCTGTCAGCTACATTGTCAAAGCTCCACATCCAGCTGTTATTCAAAACAAAGTGCTGGA
Organism: Raja brachyura; assembly: GCA_963514005.1. The sequence continues at coordinate 11,848,007 of OY740812.1, forward strand.
GTAACACGGGGTTAAGGAAGATCGGTAGAGGGAATGAATAGACAACATTTCATGCTGGGACCCTTCTTCAGACTGATGGCCACCTATCCATTCCCTCCATAGATGCTGACTGACCCACTGAGGTGTGCCAGCACTTCATGTTTTGCTCAATATTCCAGCATCTGTAGTTCCTTGCATCTCGGTGATTCCAGTTAAACTGTTCAAGCACAGTGGCAACACTGGTCTATTGCAAAATGTGGAATATAATCTAGGTATATCCTGTCCAAAGAAACAGAATAATTACCATGCTGTTAGGTTTTAATCATTATTAAAGTAATGCAAGGTAAGACCATACATTCATGCAGATGCAGCACCATTTCTATAAAATAGAACCCTTAATTCATAGGCTCTTTGATAATTGACACAATGTTGGCAGTGCTGCAATCAAGGGAATTGGGAATGTCCACGAAAACATAAATTGGAGGAATTGGGTAGATTTGAAGGGTTGAGGAGCCACAGATGTTGCAGAGGAAGATTAAGCTCGTGAGATGATTTGAAAGGGTAAGCATTTTAAATAATGTTATAGGTTATTATGGCAAAATAATTTTCTATTGGGCTATTCAGAACTAAAGTATTTTCTGTAGGATCATTCCTAAAATCTTTCCTAAGAAAGTATTGATGCTGTATTATTGTTTAGCAATGCATTATTAAAATGTGACTAAATTTCTTTCTTATGTGGTCAGCATTTATGGTCAAAAATAGTCAAGTAGAAATGTTTGCATTTTGCTTTTGTCTTTCATCCGAGGCCGGGGGCAATAGAACTGATATTATTGTTTCAACACTAGAAATGTAGAATTATAGTCTGACAATTTATTCCTTTTTATAAATGTGGTTATTGATGTTCCTTATGGAAGAAGTGCATATAAAAACTTGTGGTGAAAGTTAATAATATTTTGTGGTAGGCAGCATATTTCTTGTTTGGATGCTTCATTGCACAGAATGTATGGTGCAGAAACAGTTCATTTGGTCCAATCTGTCCATGTTGGGATTTATTTCAACTTGAGCCTCTTCCCATTGTTCTTCATGTAAATCTGTCAACATCTCCTTTTATTTCCTCCTCCCTCATGCTTGTCCAACCTTTCCTTATATGTACGTCAATTATTCCATTCATCAACTCCCTATAGTAATGAGTTCAATATTCTCATCACTCATTGGAGAAAGGACAGCAATGTGGCACTGCACACTGTGCTGCAGTCTCACAGTTCTATAGACTCTGTTTGATCCTGCCTGACGTACAGTGTGCTCTGTGAAGTTTACATGTTTTCGCTGTGACTGGGTTTTCCGTGGTGTTTTAATGTTCTCAAACATTTCAAGGACATGTTGCTTGGGAATTAAATAGGCATGTGTAAGTTATCTCTAGTATATCTGTAGGGGGAGTTAATATGCAACTGAGGGAGAGTACGATGATATACGATGTGGATGATACGAAAATAGGTGGAGGGCAGGTGTAGAGAAAGCAGGTAAGCAGAAGGACTTGGATGAGTTGGGAGAGTGGACAGAGAAGTGGCAGATGGAATATAGTGTAGCAAAGTATGGGGTCATGCATTTTGGTAGTAGGAATAAATGCATAGACTAGTTTCGAAATGGGGAGTGAATCCAGAAATTGGAGGTGCAATGGGATTTGGGAGTGCTAGTGAAGGATACCTAAAAAGTTAATCTGCAAGTCAGATCGGTAGTAAAGAAAGCAAATTCAATGCTAGCATTTATTTCAAGAGGGCTTGAATACAAAAACAAGGGTGTAATGCTGAGGCTCTATAAGGCTCTGGTCAGGCTGCATTTGGAATATTGTGAGCAATTTTGGGCACCATATCTGAGGAAGGATGTGCTGGCTCTGGGGAGGGTCCAGAGGAGGTTTACAAGGATCCCAGGAATTAGTAGGTTAACGAATGAAGAGTGTTTGTTGGCACTCGGCTGTACTCGCTGGAGTTTAGAAGATTGATGGGGGACCTCATTGAAATGTACAGAATTGTGAAATGCTTGGATAGAGTGGATGTGGAGAGGATGTTTCCACTAGTGGGAGAGTCTAGGACTAGAGGTCATGGCCTCAGAATTAATGAACGTTCTTTTAGGAAGGAGATGAGGAGGAATTTCTTTAGTCAGAGGGTGGTGAATCTTGAATTATTTCCCACGGAAGGCTATTTTTATTTTTAAGGCAGAGATGGATAGACTCTTGATTAGTATGAGTATCGGAGGTTATCGGTAGAAAACAGGAGAATGGGGTTCGGAGGGAGAGATAGATCAGCCATGATTGAATGGCTAAGTAGACTTGTTGAGCAGAATGGCTTAATTCTGCTCCTATCACTTTTGACCTTAGTAGATTGTAGATGCCTCTCCAGGTTTGTATTTCTGAGAGCTGCTCATCAATTTGGAAATTGGAAATGTGACCACCCAGCAATATATATTTTAATAAAACTAGACCAACCAAGGACACTGTGTAGTTAAATTGGAGTGCTTAACTGAACCATTCAGATGTTGGTGCAAACAGAGTTCCCACATGCCAAACAATGTCTACAGGCCTACAGCAGTGGCAAATCCATCCCACCCATCTCCAAACACTTGTTCATGTGTCTGAGCTGTACATGAGTCTGGAGTCCGTAACCGGGGAAGGACATGAATAACGAACAAAGTTGGAAAATGGTGCATTTGCTATGAGAGCCAGCACAAATTCCTTCTATGCATGAGGAAATCGGGGTGACCGATTAGTACGCATCAAAGTTTGTTCTGAATTTGTGTTTGAATTTCATGTATTAATTGCCTCCAGTTATATTCGTTCCCAAAAGTGGGAACAATCTCTCTATCCACTGTATCAAAATCTTTTTATTAGCTGACCATTCAGTTTCCTTTTCTCCAGGAAAGAGAGAATCCATTCATTCACCCTCTTCTGATACGCTTATCTTTGTGATTATCGTATCCTCCTTGAAGTCTTTTTCTGCACACGTTACAATGGCGTATCTTTTTAATAATATGATGAGAGGAATAGTGTGCATTGGTTTAATTACGGTCAAACCAAAGTTTGGTACAGGTTTAGCTAACACTTCAACCCTGCACCACTTGAAATAAGCCTTAGTATTTGGATTGTATTTATAAATGATCTTTCTAACTTGCCATATTGCTTTCAATGATTGACGTAGTTATATGCCGAGATTAATTTTTCCTCAGACCTACTTAGATTTGCATCAATCACATTTCCCCACTCATTTCCCTATAATCTATTCTCTTTCACATATACATAAACTCCCCATCCAAATCTATTAGGTATAATTTACACTTGCCAATAAGTACTCCTCCTGCCAAAATGTACTACCTTGCATTCACTGTGCTCATTTTAATTTGCCAATTATTTATTCCAACAAATGCATTAATATAAAATTACATTGAACCCAACACTGATCCTTGAGGAATATGGTACTTGCCTTCTTCCATTATGAATTGTTACTGTGATTTTTAGTCCAACAATTTCCTTTCTTTGCTGAAGACTGAAGTTCATTCTGCCGTTCCTAGTAACTGATTCTCTGATCTTATGCAGCAGCCTATAATGGGTTACCTTATCATGTCACTGGTGACTCCTGTTTGGTCGCGAATGGTCACCAAAAAGTCGTACCTTTTTCTAGTTGCCGCTGGATTTTCAACATTTTGTACATTTTCGCCAACCTGTTGTGTCTATGACGGGTGCCGGCAAATCGCCGAAAAAATGGGACAGGCCCTTTACATTCCCTCCTTTGGTAGCAATTCCAACATCCATCTTACTATTGATGTTGAACTGGCTGATTTATACATACCCTGACATTTTCTAGCCTCCTTAAAAAGAGATATAATATGAATGATCCACCAGTTATTAACATTAAACCTTTTCCATGATGTACTAAATATATGTAGTGATGGCATAGTCTTTGAAATCCACAGTCCCTACTGTTTCTTTGCTAGATTTTCGTAAAAGTACAACAATACTGTTGATTTGGACCAGAACTTTTGTGATCTGGTGAATTTATTGAACTATTGCCCATATCTCACATTCAAATTTACCTGTTGTATCCTTCTGGAAAATACCAATGCAAGAGCATAATTTAATATTTATGACACGAGGTAAAATATTAACATAATCTTATTGAATGACAGAGCAGGGATGGGAGGTGAATGGGAGCTAAATGGTCTATCCCTTCTACTCCATATACCCTCCTGGTTTTGTTTTGTTGCAGGCATTATTTTGTTATCTATACCTTAATAGTCATAGAAACATAGAAACATAGAAATTAGGTGCAGGAGTAGGCCATTCGGCCCTTCGAGCCTGCACCGCCATTCAATATGATCATGGCTGATCATCCAACTCAGTATCCTGTACCTGCCTTCTTTCCATACCCTCTGATCCCCTTAGCCACAAGGGCCACATCTAATTCCCTCTTAAATATAGCCAATGAACCGGCCTCAACTACCCTCAACTACCCTCAACCGGCCTCAACTAGTCCCATTTGAAATATTTTTAATTGACGTATCTGTGAACTTGTTAATTATTTTGTTTTCACTGGCCGATAACATACTGAAGTTTTTTCAGCATTGATGAAGAGGAAGAACTATCATTTGTGTAATACCTTCCACAATTTCAGGAAGCCCCAAAGGGCTACAAACCCAATGTATTTTATTTTTGAAATCACTGATGTAATAACCAATATGTACACAGCAAATTCAGCTCCCATGAGAAACTAAGTGGTGGTTTGATTGAGAGCATTGAAATAACTTGTTGCTGTCTGGTGATTAGGCATAGCAGACACCATCAAAATAAAATAACTGATCATTTATTTCATTATTGGTTGTAGAACCTTAAATTGTTGAAGGTTTCTGCCATTTTACCAGCTTTGCTAGGTGTTTTGCTTAAATAATTTATCAAATAGCAAGCATCTTCTTGTCATTGCTGCTGTATAAATAGGACATGTCTTCATATAACAGTCAAGTTTAAAGTTCTGGGTGGGTCATATAAACAGAGACAGTAAATAAGGATCTGCCAAGTTATTTTAATATTAGGTAAACTGCAGATATTATTTTGTCATGCACACATTGTATGTTAATGAGATTGATATGTAAGTTGAGATTTGGGTGTTGGCAATGCAGACCCATGGAGTTTGTTGAATGTTTTTGCCCTGCTCAATCTTAGCTAGACTTAGTTACTTGAGTGCACCTCTTAATGACTTCCCATGCACCATCCCACTCAGTTACTTATTTGCTGAAACAATTTATCTTTCAATCTTCCTCAACAACCCTTCCCCCCACCCCCCCCCCCCCCCCCAACAGAAACACGGTGCTTTAAAACTTTTTACAGAAATAAAAGCACTACAAGTATGTAACTTGCTCATCTTGTGCATTTCTTGTGACAACCTGGAGTTCTGTGCTGCAGGATGGGAGGTGTAGGTGTCTGTCAGAACTTTACATATGCTGAGTTAACACTTCTAGTTGTGCAGTCCTGCAAATTACCAAGCATAAGTTAAACATGTTTGCAGTGCAAGGGAGAATAATACAGCTGTGTAGGAAGGAACTGCAGATGCTGGTTAAAACTGAAGATAGATACAAAATGCTGGATTAACTCTGTCTGAAGAAGGGTCTCGACCCGAAACGTCACCCATTCCTTCTCTCCGGAGATGCTGCCTGTCCCGCTGAGTTACTCCAGCATATTGAGTCTATCTTCAGAATAATAGAGCCGCTTACAGGGCATGGTATAAGTATAGACTCTGTGGTAATACAAGAACAGATTGCAAGAAAGACTGTTTGATGATGACAGAAAATTCATGGTTTTCATGGTTTAGAACCCACAGTAACAACCAGTGAAATGGATGTATAACTGTCCCATCTTTAGGTAGAACTGATGTGAATTGAATTGGAAAATGATGAACGGTTAGAAATAGTAATTAAACATCCATTTGTTTTATCTTATGCACTAGATCAAACTATTATAACATTGATGTCTGATCAGTTCTTCAGTTGTAGTGTAGTAGCATCTTTCTCAAGATTTGTAGCTGTTTTGTTGGTGAAAGGGTTAAGATGTGTGAAGGAAATGAGATGTTTTGGCGTAAAGATATTAACTATCCCACTGCAGCTGCAAGGTTTTACGTAGACACCTGGTGGTGTTGAAAGCACTGTACTCAATGCATAACGACTGCAGTAAATGGCTGGAGCTCCTGCTGCTTTGTTCCATTTGTTCTGCTTTTACACCAGCTCGCTGCCGCCTTTGTCTAGTGCTGAAAATGCTGCAGTGGCTCCTTCAATGGAATATGTGTAATCTTCACGGTGAGCAAGGCAAAAAGGTGGGTGGCAATCGCATTCCTTCTGGGGAATAGTTTGCAGTTAGGAGATTGCAGAGGGCTGTATCTCCGTATAGCTTTCTCTTCTGTCATATTTTTCTAGGTACCAGTACATCATCACGGCAGGCAAAACAGATGTAGAGTGGGAGGTAGGCTGGCTTTATTGAGCAAGGACAAAATTGGGAAGACAGAGAAAATGGATTAATCTTTGCTTTAAAATTAAAATTGCAGCACAAGTGTGCTATTTAATTGGTATTCGCAGAAGGGCAGCAAGGAAGAGAGAAATACAAATGACACAGCATGTTGTATAGAATCGCTAAGGAGAAGTGCTGAAAATATTGGTGTAGATTTTGAAATGTATTATTGAAGGAAACAGTGAAATGAGCTTTAAGACTGAGAAACAGGAATAAAAAAGGTACTAGGCTGGTGTTATAGACCTGTAGATCAAATGCCACCAGTGCAGTATATGCAAAACTTGCTCCCATGATAAAATCTCCATTTGCCGCACGTGCCTTTTTCAATGGCTTTATGCCTAAATTAGACAATATGCTAATGACAGAATGGCAAATCTGTCTAGTATACGCTGGAAACAAAATGGTGGTTATTATTGCGGAATGCAGGCAAAGAGCTGAGTGTAATTAAGACTGTTTTGCCAAAAGGAAAATAATGAGATTCAAGTCCATGAAATGTAGGACCATACTCATGTGGCTGTAATTTCATTGTAGCTGCAGTGCAGGACTGATATTGTTCTGAAGAAGGATTAAAGAGAATAGTTTTATTATCTTATCCAAACCAGTCCTGTTGATCCGTATTTTTTTTTTAAAAGCATATTTGAATTGTGAGGGGAAGGACTGAAATGAGGGAAATGTCCAAATTAGGTGCTGGAAAAATCTGTTAGTGGCAAGTTCCATGTATAACTGTTGCTTCATGATGATAGAAAAACATTTATCTTTATGAATTATAAAGTGAAGCCAGTGTCTCAATTTATAAAAATATTATTTTTCTGCAGACTCATTTAATTTTTCGCACGTTTTGCATGACTTTCTTTGTCTTGTCATCCTAGTGAAATAGTGTTTGAATAATGAAAAAGCTACAGAGAAGTCAGTTGGCAAGAGACCATTTGTCATAGAACTAAATGAAAGAGAGAACAGGAACACATTCCTGGAGAAGCTTAATTGTTGATTATGTACCATAGCTGTCAAAGGTTCCAGATGTGCTGTGTTCATGAATGAATTGTATCCTAGTAAGGGGTGGAATTAGGCATCACTGTTAGGATTTCTAAACTGGAGCAAAACACAGTATTTTAAATTTTGTATTTGAGTAAATGTTTTGGTCTTATTTGGGCAGCTCCTTGATTTTTTTTCCAGAAAAATTAATTATTTTTGTAGCTGTTGCTTTGTACCATTTCGGTTACCTTTCAGGTTGGTGTATGAAAAAATATACTGGCAAAATGGTCCAATTAAATAGAATGAATTGAACACAGCATTAAGTACTGAATATCTTTCCACTGTACATATTATATTCTAAATCATTGGCTAGAATTAATGCAGTTTGAATTTTGAGTAATTAATATTAAAGTCGATTTTAAAGAAGTACTGCATTGGACCAAATAACATTTATTTTCAGCGCCAGATTTTGCTTATAATTTACATTTACTCGACTGTGATTATAGTTTGGGTGAAGTATTAAATTATCTGACAAATTTACTATTTATATCATTTATAATAATCTGCATTGGATGCTATTTTATTCTCGTAGAGGAAATATAGTGATTTGCCAACCAAATGTCATTTATTTTTTTCTGGTTAACCTGCATCTTCTCTACTATCATTACTGTTCGTATTATTAATTTTACAATGTTACAGCAATTACATTTAAAAAACATTTTCTACCTTCCAAAAAATCTTTACATTTCTATTCTACCTTGCCTTTTATGCCAAGATCTTCTTTTGCTTTATGTGTTTATCCTCAGACATAATTATATTCTGCAGTCATGATTTGAGTTCTTTTGACTGCTGCTATGATAAGTACTTCATCCCTGCTGCACTCCACCCCTGCTGCATGCCACCTCCATTTCTGTGTGGCTTTCATCGTTATCATCCTTCGTCATCATTCTGAGTTCATTCGGTTGCTTCTGCATGTGATGAGTGATATTCTACAGTTTAAGGGTCTGATTTTTTTTTTACAGCCTTTAGCTCAATGGTTAATATTTGTTTATTATATCATAACTTTGTGAGAATTGCGAAGAGGCTGTATGTTGCTGAATCTTGTGCAAGTGGGTTGAAATAATTTTAAATTGTGTCGACCTTACAAGAAGCCAGCAAATATTGACATTCATTTGTCTTTAATTTTCTTGACAGTAATAAGGAAACATAGTGTAATATTGCTTGCTAGCAAAATTATGCATAGAATACCTTTCTATGGTGTTCAGGCGGTAGAGTTGTAGCGGTGCAGCGGTAGAGTTGATGCCTTACAGCGCTTGCAGCGCCGGAGACCCGGGTTCGATCCTGACTACGGGTGCTGTCTGTACGGAGTTTGTACATTCTCCCCGTGACCTGAGTGGGTTTTCTCTGAGATCTTCGGTTTCCTCCCACACTCCAAAGATGTACAGGCTTCTGAGTTAATTGGCTTGTTTAAAATGTAAATTGTCCCTAGAGTGTGTTGGATAGTGTTAATGTGCGGGGATCGCTGGACGGCGCGGTGGGCCGACGGGCCTGTTTCTGCACTGTATCTCTAAACTAAACTAAATATACAAATGTAAACAAAATTGGAATGATTATGAATTTCTGCCATTGCCAATTTTATCAACCTCTGTTGGTTGAAGGTTTGAGAGGTTGAAAAAGACCATGCACAATGGTTCTTACTGCTTCCTACATGTCCTTTTGAAATTTTGCATAAAGATCAGGTCAATTACATATTTTCATGTATGGACTCCGCGCTGACACTGTGGAAGAACTGTATTAGCCATTTGGAGAAGGTTTAGTTTAGTTTAGAAAAACGGTGCGGAAAGGTGGTTGATGAGGATGTTCCTATTAAAGATGGCAGGGGTACTTCATTATTTCCACAACTGGGTGTCTCCTTGAAAATTAAAAACGGGCAGATGCTGTAAATACCTCATCAGGTCAGGCTGCATTTGTGGGAAAAGGAACAGATTAACCTTTTCAGATTGAAGATCCTTTGTCACAAGCTCCACTCTGCTCTATGACAAGCTTTTTTCTGTCTGCCTCTCTCGTCTTATTCACCGCTAGTGCAGTTTCCCTTCTTGACTTTGATAAGGTACTGATGAAAACTTACTTCCACAACCACGTCTCTTTCTGAAGCAAATGTGTCCAGCTCCAACTTATTCCAAATGGGCTCCAACAGAAATTCTGCCCCACACAGGAACGTTCAAATTACTCAAGGCATCATTTGTTTTGTCTCAAGGCATCATTCGCATTGCAAACTCAGATCTCCATTTAATGTTATGCGTGGCTTATTTATGCTCCAGAACTTTCTCAGGGATGACACTGACTGGCTCCATCTCAAAGCTGATGTGGTCTGGAATTCCACATTGACGTTGCACATTCTGAATTGCAATAGACAAGTTTCTCCTTTGTTTTAGATGTCAAGGATCTTAAACTCCAATAAGTCTTGCATTCCATTACTTTTCTGGTTCTTTCTCCCCTTTGTTTTTCTCAGACCCTTCTCCCTGACATGTTTTCGCCACCCCTTTTTGATGTTTCTCTCTGTGAGCAGACTTCAGCTTAGGGCCCAGCTTTGTCCTCTGTCTCATCATAATAAATTCTTAGTTTCACATAATTTTGAACTCTTTCACCATCTCTGCCTCTGTGCCCATTTCACTGGTCAAGTCTCTTCACTGCTCATTGGATTATTTCAAAGGTAGACACAAAATGCTGGAGTAACTCAGCGGGACAGGCAGCAGCACCGGAGAGAAGGAATGGGTGACGTTTCGGGTCTTTCTTCAGTATTCCCGATCCAGTTGGACCCCTGCTTGTGGACACTTGTCCTCTTGAGATCCATTTATTGACAATTCAAAGGTTCAAATGTCTGTTTATTGTCACATGTACCAATTAAGGTACAGTGAAACTCGAATTACTATACAGGCATACAAAAAAATGCAACAAGACACACAACTACATAAAATTCCTCACTGTGATGGAAGGCACTGTTAACATTCCTCACTGTGATGGAAGGCAATAAAGCCTAAACTTCTTCCTCTTTATTCTCCCGCGGTCTGGGTAGTCGAACCATCCGTAGTCGGGGCAATCGAAGCTCCCGCAGCCAGCGATCGAAGCCCCCGTGTCGGGGCGATCAAAGCCCCCGCATCGGTGTGGTCAAAGCTCTTGCGGCTTGGAGCTCCCAAAATCGTTCCATAACCAGGGACCGAGAGCTCCACGATGTTAAAGTCCGCAGGCTCCCGCGGTTAGAACTCCAAGGTCGATCCCCGACAGGGATCGCCAGCTCCACGATGTTAAGTCCTTCAGGCTCCCGCGATTGGAGCTCCAGAAGTCAATCTCCAGCAAGAGGCTGCCAACTCCACTATGTTATGCAGCAGTGCGGATGGAGCTACGATACAGAAAAAAATCACATCTCCGCCGAGGTAAGAGATTAAAAAGAGTTTCCCCCAAACCCCCCTCCACCCATCACATAAAACAAAGCTGAAGAACACTAAAACATCCAATTTTACTTCGGAGTCACGTGAGGGACTACGTGAAGAAGCCCCGCCAGGCGCATGCGCGTCTTTACGTCGATGTATGTCGCATTGAACGGGCTGGAGAGCGCAGCTCCACCAGCGGTAAGTAGAAAACCTCGCAGGTAAGTGTTTTTTAAAAAACTTTCCAGCAAGAGTTAAGCTCCGTAAGGCTGGCTTGCGAGTCAACGGGAGGAGCAAGCATGGGTCACGCAGCATTGCGGTCCCATCGCAGCGATCGGGAAAATAGATAAGTGCGGTGCCGATTCCGATACCGGTGGCCGTTATTTCCGTAGTTAATAACCCTCCAGCTGCTCTAGTGGCACTAAGGCCACAACGATAGGAAAGCACATACAAGGTCTGCTCTGAGTATGTGTTACCAGATGCAGTTTTCTTAGTTTTATGCACAAATACACAAGAAAATGTAAAAGAAAGTAACTCTCCTCCAAGACAGGACAAGAATGTGGGGGAGACTGGAAATGGAAAAAATGCTCCACACTTTACTCAGTCAAGGGTACAAAGACCCAGAGCTTCCCAGGCAGCCTCCGAAGGAGTTCCATACACTGAGTATGGTGCCTATCAAGAATGGGAATCTGACTCTCCACTGCCTTGTTTAGGTCTGGATGAGGTCTCCCTAGAGCAAGACTAAAATGCTCCAAACTTTAATCAGTCAAGGGTCCAAAGACCCAGAGATTTCCCAGGCAGCCTCCGAAGGAGTTCCATACACTGAGTATGGTGCCTATCAAGAATGGGAATCTCACTCTCCAGTGCCTTGTTTAGATCTGGAAGAGGTCTCCCTAGAGCAAGACTCGGGAGTATCTGGGCAGGAGGGGACTGACCCTGAAGATGGTGTCCCTACTTATGTGTATACACCAGAGCACAAGAGCCACGCTCCGGGTGTTCCCGATGTAGCAATAAGTTTTGCTATACCGGAATGGACTTGTGAGGCTATGGAGGAGAACCTGGCTGCCAACATTTATTATTTGGTTTCTCACCAGCTCCAAGAAACTGTTATGACTGAAACAGCTGAAAAATATATATAAAACACCCGTCTATTGTGCCTCGCTCAGGGTGCCAACAGTAAACTCAGCAATTTGGGCACCCATGAGTGTAACGATGCGAGGGCAGGAATTGTGTTTCCAGCATGTCCTCTAGCTGATATCAGTTGGCATCACTGCATTTGGGAAAGACATACAAGGGTCGATAATGTCCAAAACTCATAAGGACATGCTTGCGTTATTCTGCAATGCCTATTTCGAACCTAATTGTATAAGGAAAATTACCATTTGGCCAACATTATACCCCAAAAAAAAAATGCAGGACTATGTCGGGCAAACAATATCCAGGCACCAGATTAATTATTGGTGAAAATCTACCAAAACAATTTAAGGATATTTGCCTTATAAACCTTCTCATCCCTGCTCTGAGAAAAAGCAGAGACAGGGAGATGGGTACAAAGTATTATACCCAATACAGCCCACATCAACCCTTATATTGGGAGAAGGAGATCTTCTAGTTCATTTACGGAGGTACAGAAACTTCATTCCATCACAGATAGAACTTCTGGGGAACAACCTCCGGCTGGGGGTAGATTACAATTGTTTTATAATGAATGATGCTGCATAATATCTGATCGGTTTATACTAGATACTGTGTCAGGCTCTACAATAGAAGTTATGGCAGGAGTTGATCCACCTGTACAGAATAGGCCTAATAGAGTCTTGGTGTTTGCTGCACCAGAAACTCATCAGGTAGAAAAAGAAATTAAAGATTTATCCAGAGAGGGATAGTTCAAAGAACGGTGAATTATCCTCAACAATTTGTGTCCAATATATTCCCAGACAGAAGTAAGAGGGGGGTTGCAGAGTCATTCTGGACCTCACAAACATAAATTCATATGTTCAGTATAGGCATTTAAAAAGGCCACCTTCAACACTGTAAAGCAGTTGTTATCACAAGGCTGCTATATGGCTACTATAGACCTATAAAAGATGCCTTATTATTCAGTACCAATTCATCATTATCGTAGGTACTTTAAATTAATTGGATGGGTCAGCTGAGGCAATTTAAAGAATTACCTACTGGGTTAACTTCAGCTCTCAGGCTGTTCACAAAATTATTGAAACCAGTACTGGTGTTACTGAGGGCTCAGAATCACATTGTAATGTTAATTATAAATGCCACTCAGGAGACAGCTGAAGAACTGGTTTCAGCAACCATAAGCCTATTTGAAAGGCTAGGGTTTCTGTCCATCCAACAAAATCTTAGTTACAGCCATCCCAAACAATTGATTATTTGGGGCTTGTCATTAATTTGTTTGATATGTCAGTAACTTTGCCAACAGATAAGGTTTGGGATATTACAAATGCCTGTACTTGTCTCGCTGAGAGACCTTATCCCTCCATCCGAGAAGTAGCTACGGTTATTGGTAAAATGGTAGCAGCATTCCTGCTGTCGAGTTTGGACCTCTGCTCTATCAAAGTCAAGGGTCAAGAGCTTCAAATTCTTGGGCGTGCACATCTGTGAAGATCTTTCCTGGTCCGAGAACACAGATGCAATTATTAAGAAAGCTCATCAGCGCCTTTACTTCCTGAGAAGATTACGGAGAGTTGGTCTGTCAAGGAGGACTCTCTCTAACTTCTACAGGTGTACAGTAGAGAGCTTGCTAATTGGTTGCATCGTGGCTTGGTTCGGCAACTTGAGCGCCCTGGAGAGGAAAATGCTCCAAAAAGTAGTAAACACTGCCCAGTCCATCATCGGCTCTGACCTTCCTTCCATCGAGGGGATTTATCACAGTCGCTTCCTCAAAAAGGCTGGCAGCATCATCAAGGACCCACACCACCCTAGCCACACACTCTTCTCCCTGCTACCTTCGGGTAGAAGGTACAGGAGCCTGAAGACTGCAACAACCCGGTTTAGGAATAGCTACTTCCCCACAGCCATCAGGCTATTAAACCTGGCTCGGAACTCTGAACATTAATATCCCTCCATCTGTTATTTGCACTTTATTAATTTATTAAGTCATGGGTGTATTTATGTATAGAATTGTAGTCAATGCTTTCTATGTTCTGTTGTGCTATGCAAAGAAAGATTTTCATTGTCCTGTCAGGGACACATGACAATAAACTCTTTTGACTCTTTGACTCTTAAGTCTGCAAAGAGCCAGAGAACAAGCACTAAAAAAGCGTGCAGGTCATTTTGATAGGTCCATGCAGTTACCAACTAAAGCTTTAGCTGACTTGCAATGGTGGATTCTCAATGTTGCACAAGCTACTAGAAAATATTTTGGTTCAGCAACCTTCAGTGGTATTACAAACTGATGTGAGCGCTCTCGGATGGGGAGCTACGGACAGCGCCACCAGTTGTGGTGGTCGATGGACTGTCCAAGACGATTTAATTCTCCAAACACATGGTATCAATTATTTGGAGTTATTGGGGGCGTTTTATGGATTGATAGCTTATTGTTCTACAATGAATGACTTGCATGTTCAATTACAAGTAGACAATACCACAGCTGTGGCATATACCAATCACCTGGGGGGAGTAAGATCAGTATCATGTGATAATCTGGTCAACCTCATGTGGCACTGGTGTATCTCCAAAAATATCTGGGTTTCAGCTATCTATCTACCATGGAGAGACAATATTGTGGCAGACAACAGATCACGAAAGTTCAATGACAATACAGAATGGATGTTAAATCCAGAAGTTTTCAAAAACATTGTCAGTCGGTATGGGTTACCAAATATTGATCTGTTTGCATCCAGATTAAATCTCCAGTTGCCTAAATATGTCTCATGGGAGCCAGACACAGGAGCAGTAGTGGTGGATGAATTCTCTCTACATCGGGGAAGTATAGTCTTCTATGCTTTTCCCCCATTTTGCCTGATTAGGCAATGTTTCACCAAAATAGAGCATGACTCCGCCGCAGGCGTTTTGGTGAACTACACAGCCATTGTTCCCATTGGTTCTCAGAATGATGACTCAGCCATTCATGACAATCCCCAACTGCAGTAATTTGTTGGTACATCCAGTAACAGGAGAAAGTCATCCATTACATGATCGTATTAATTGTTAATCTGCAGGTTCTGACCAGACCATAACAAGGGCTTGGGCCCTTGGATATGACCATGGATGTCATAACTGCAGCTTGGAGAGATAGCATTAAGAAACAATATATGTCTCGTATAAAGAAATGGGAGATCTTTTGTATACAGTCAGATATATCTTATCATACTGCAAATATATTGGATGTATTGGAGTTCCTTGCTATGTTGCATTTTGATCAGCACCTGAGTTATAGTGCCATTAATAGTGCTCGGAGTGCTTTGTCCTCCTATTTAGGACAATTTTCAGAACGACAATCTATCGGGTCTTATCCGTTAATATCCCGATTTATGAGAGGAATTTTTTATAAAAATCCTACCAAACCCAGATATACAGAAATCTGGGATGTCAGTATAGTTCTCCAATTGCTTCGGCAGTGGGCTCCAATTACGTCACTTTCTTTTCAGAGGTTAACATTCAAAGTGGTTATGCCCATGGCATTAGTATCAGCACAACGAGTACAACAATTACAAATGTTGCGGTTAGATTGTTTGCAGTTGGCTTTTTATTGTATGCAATTACTTTTTATGTCTATGATCTAAGCAAGCAAAGCAGGCCTGGAAAGGCTGGAACCAAGGTAATCTTTAAAGCATACCCTGTCGACCAAACATTGTGTGTGGTTAAGCATCTGATTCAATATATTGAAGTAACTAAGAGTCTCCGAGATTGTGAGACAGCAATGCTCATTACCCACAAAAAACATATAAAAAAGTGACAGTACAAACTATTTCTAGATGGTTGAAACAGGTTCTGTATTTAGCGGGAGTGGACACTCATGTGTTTAAATCTCACTCCACCAAGGCGGCATCAATGTCCGCGGCGAAGGCGCAGGATTTGCCGCTTGACCAAATTGTAGAGGCCGCAGGATGGTCTAAAGAAGTAACTTTTTCTAGATTTTATGATAAACCTGTTGTCACAGTGCCAGGGTTTGCACATGCTGTGTTGGGTTCTGTTCAATTTGTTTGCTTTGTTTCATATCATTTGTTTCATATCATTTGTTGTAATTTCCCCCTGGGATAGAGGGGTTATTACTTTCCTTTGTTGTTGTTATTATTATTATTATTAAAATAGTTATTGAATAATTTGAAGCAATGTTCAATATACTATTTATTCACTACTGTGTCAACTGAAGCAGTGTGTCGTATGGAGTGAATCTACGGCATGAAAATCACAGAGCTTTGAAATCTTCACGTAGTCACTCACATGACTCCGAAGTAAAATAGTAAGATTAAACGAGAACTTACCTGTTCGAAGTTTGATCTTTATTTTATGAGGAGTTACGATGAGGGATTACGTGCCCTCCGCTCCCGGCCCTCATAATCTAAAGGATCATCTGGTAGTTCTAGTCTTCTGTAAGCCTTACTATCTTACTTCGGCTATCGGTTTCTGTGTTTTTCACGCCGCTGCTTTGAAGTATGACATGCATGCACCTGGCGGGGCTTCTTCACGTAATCCCTCATTGTAACTCCTCATAAAATAAAGATCAAACTTCGAACAGGTAAGTTCTCATTTAATCTTGCTATTAATACATACTATAAAACAACAAAGAAGAAAGGCACGAGACAGACTGTTGGCGAGGCAGCCATTTGTGGGCGCCACCCGGTGGAATTCTGATGCAATATTGACTGTCTTGACTTTTTCCACTCACTTTTCATGCTCCAAACTACCCCAATCTGAGCCTGCAGCACTCCATTTCATAAGAACTAACCCTGATATCTTCATCAAAACTGCTGGTAACGGCATCGCTGTTATGGTCTGGCAAACAGACTTCTACCTTGCTAAGGCCAGATGTCAGCTCTCAGTGCAGAGGAGATTTACAAGAATCCTCTCAGGACATGAGGGCTTGAGCTATAAGGAGAGGTTGGACAGGCTAGGACTTTTATCCTTGGAGTTCAGGTGACCGAAAGGTGATATTATAAAGGTTTATCAAATTACGGATGAGTTGGGCTGAAGGCCCTGTTTCCGTGTTGAATGACTCTGACTCTAAGACATCATCTCATACTTCCCTTTTAGACCCCGCCATCAAACATTAAGCCTTAACATCTCCAATGCACACGGGCCTAATTTCCTTGTGAGTTCTTCCCTCTATATCTTCCAGCCTTGTAGTGTACCAGCTCCACGCAGATTGCTTCTATCTCCTGCCCAAAATCTACAAATGGGATTAATTGTTGATTTTCGTTGTCCCATTGTTTCAACCTGATCCCACCAGACTTCAAACCTAAACTCTTCTTTCTCCTCTGGGCCAGTACCCTTCCATTTATATCTGTGACACTTATGATGTCCACTGCAATTTTAACATAATCCCATTCCCCTGCCCCAACAGTCGTGTATTTACCATCGACTTGCAATCCCTTTGCACCACTGTCTCACATTAGGATGGTCTGATAACCCTCTGCTTCTTCCTTGAGCAGTCCTTCTCCACCAACACACCCATTCATCTAGCTAAGCTTGTTCTGACATTGAACAATTTCTTCATTGACTGTCCATTTCTGACACTGTTTTCAATCTTAAATTTTAACAATTTCTCTTGCCATCGATGCAGCTTTGTCTGCTGAGTATTGTTTACTGTTTTTGGATTATTCTGGATATCTCTTTTCATCTCTGCAAACACCCGGCAGGCTTTCCACTCGAGATAAGGGAGATGAGGTCATGGATTTACTCTTAGAAGTATTTCTTTGCAACGTCTTAACACTTCAGCATAGATTTTGTCTGCTCCAAAGGCATTAATTTTGAGTTGTCAAGTGCTTGTCAAACTATTTTCAGTTTGATGCCAAGATTGTGGAGGATAGCTTGCCGTGCATAGTGTTGAGTCGAGTGTCATAGACTGAAAATCCTATCTGCTTCTTCCAGTGGATGCTGACTGTTCCCCCGATCTTAATAAGGTCTTCCTGTGCTTGCTGCAATTCAAGTGAACTCTGCAGCATATGGTATCAAGAAGTATCTAGCAATTGTTTTGTAAATCCAGTCATTCAGTGGGAAATTACTAACAAAATCACTGGATTTAGAGAGATGAATTTGAGGTTGTTTAAGCTAGGCCTTAAGGTGAAAAGTAAGTAAGATGTTTTTCTAAAACAATATTGTTTTTGCATTTGAAACTATAGCAAGTTGTATACTGCATCTAAAATGACTTTTCAGTTGACAGTATTTTTTAATGTAATTTGGGCCACACAAATTTTACCTTCAGTGGATTGCACTTCCTTGCTGGATACACATACTGGACTTTGACAACAGTTGAGCTTTGATGACCACTGCACATAGATGAGTAGGAAGGAACTGTAGATGCTGGTTTAAACCAATGATAGACACAAAGTGCTGGAGTAACTCAGCGGGATAGGCAGCATTCCTATCCAGTTGGTTTTCTGTAAACCTCAAAGATATTTGAACACGGAGCTATATGGCTAAGACTACTGTAATATTAACCTAATGTGTTAGAATTAATAATCTTGGACAGGAATATTAGCTGTGTTTCTTCTTGTACAGGTTTACTGAGCTTCTCCTGCATCCTAGCTGTCAACTAGAGCAGATTGGAGATCAATTAAGGCTCACCTGAATAAATTTCCAGAGACTTGGAGCTTGAAAATTTCTATGCACGTGATGAAATATTGTGATACTTTGAACCATGTATATGTATTTAATTTTAAGTGCTGTTGACTGAGGGCCAAGGTTTTAATTTAGCTATAGGAACGAATCTGTTTTTACATTAGTTCATTGGTATGTATCAATCCTAGTTTGCTTTCATTTCACTGCAAATTTCAAGGTTGTTTATTTACTCATCAGAGTTCAAGAACTTTAGGGAAGTGTTTGTGATCTTGTACTGAGAATGTCAACCATTAGCAAAATAAAAAGTTTTCAATCCAATTTCAGGTCAGCATCCACAGGTTAGAATGTACATCCAAGGACAATCTACTTTAACGGACTTCAGACCATCGATTAATTCAAGTTGAGTTTTAAACTAAGTGACACTCTTTAAAGAAGGTCATTTCCCTCAAGGCACTTGACAGGGAATCAGTTTAGAAAACTGGCTGATAACTTGCTGCAACTGACCTGCGGATCTTTTGGACTTGTGCCCCCAAGTTGGAGTAGAATGCCAGCTCAATTACGGTCAATTTTATGGCACGTCAAATGAATTTCTTTCTATCTTGATCCGGAGTCCAACTTTAGTGCACACTTGATTATGCGGATGAAATAATAAATGATTGATAGAACACTATTCTTAAGATTTTGTGGTAAGGTGAATAATTGTCTCCAAGACAGTATACATATCCATTTTCCAATGTTCCTTGGACAGATGCAACAAACGTTTGTGTCGGAATTGTAAATGTACATCTGGTGGAGATCATCTGGAAATGATTTGAAAGAAAGCCCTGAGCTACTTTCCTTCTGCTCTGCATTCTGCTTTTAGTAAACCAAAGTAGTCATTAACGCCTGGAGATCATGTAAAAATATTTAAAACTCCACTCATCAAGTACGTGTGCTCCTTAAAACAGGACCAAAGCAGGTTTTTAAATAGCCTTTTGGTCAGTTTCATTGCATTTTTGTTATAGTGTTTTGTTTTTTCAGATATTTTTTCACAACTTATCTATATACCGGTACTTATAAAACTCTCATCTTGTGTGTGTGTGTGTGTGTGTTTTTGTATCTTCGTCAAAACGCTACGTGGTAGTGCTGAAATTTTTACAGAATCTTACATTTTTCCGGTCGTCGCGATAATCAGATTCCCTTCAAATTTGATGCTATTTCAAAAAAGTTATTTATATTTAAAGTTTTACAAAAGCCCAGTTTGAAAAGAATAACTGCCTTTGACAGGGAGACTCTTCCAGCAGCTTCCAGTGATGATGTCGCAATGCCTTCTCACAGTTGTCCAATCACAGTGGATCTCATTTACACAAGCTGCCTTGAAGATTCTGAAAACCAAAAATGACATCACAATGTGATCTCTGCTGCCAATGCAGAAGCTATGAGAGTTGACGGAGTAGGGAATTGGAGGAGAAGAAATGTTTAACATTGTCTTTAGTAGGGAGTGTGAAAGGAGAGAGGTGAGGGAGGGAGTGACTGAGGGTAGGGGAAAGGAGGTGACAGAGAGACATTGGGATCAGCAGCTTCAAGGGGAGTAAGGAGAGAGTGTGATTTTTGCATGTAATGTAACATATTGAAACTATTACATTTGCCTGTGACTTGGCATACGAAAGCATGAAGATTGGAACCTTTACTCAGGGAACCATTTGCCTTGATTGCTTTGTCTTGTCCAACAGATTTGATCAATGCGCTTCTTATTTGGGTACTGGAGATGCCATTCATTTTTGCTTTTTGACAAATACTGAGCATGGCCAACATGGGAAGGCTGCCCAGTGTAGTAACTGAACAAGTATTCCTTATTTCTACCTTATTAAGTAAAATGTTAATGTTGCTGTTAGTAAATAAAGGACTGCAGCAATTTATTTATTTGTCCATGAGCTTGCTTCAATTCCTCTACAATGCAATGCTCATTCATTCAACCTTGATTGCCATCCCCCCCCCCCCCCACACCCCCCCCCCTCCCCCCCTCCCCCAAAGCTCCCTGTGCCCATTGCTGTGAATATTGAGTAGTGGAAAATAAGGCACAGCATGCCTCAGCATTAAATATTCATGTGCTATGAATTCTCTGACTTAATGTTTCCTTTTGCCAACTGCTCAGTGCCAGAGCTATGTCATGAATGATGTAGATAAATGTCGACTGATTTTGCCATCTCCAAAATTACGTCCCTGAACCCCAGGTACGTGGCAAAGTTTGTACATGTTGTGATCATAAATTCACTTTCTTGCCAAATCTACACTTTTGTCTTTTTTCAAAATTGAGCAACTAAGAAACTGTTAAAAAATATACCTATATCCCACTAAGTGATTTGCTTTCATATATGAAGTGTTTTTTTGTGTGATAAAACTACCAGATTGGGATGGGTTTAGTTGAATCATTTTCTGGCATGTCCTCGTCATCGTGCTCACTGCGTACTAATTGGAAACATAGGCAAGGTTTTGTACTCATTGTACATGGGTGCCTTAGGTAGTGCATTATATAATAAAGATCTAGTCCTATTTGATTACTTATGAAAATTGAAAAAAATAAAAAAACAAAGAAAGCATATCGAGTGACCACTCAGCCTGGTTGTTCCCTCTTCTCCCCTCTCCCATCGGGCAGAAGATACAAAAGCTTGAAAGCACATACTACCAGATTCAAGGGCAGATTCCTCCCCACTGTTATCAGACCCTTGAACAGGCCTCTTGTAAACTAAGATTTGGAGTTTGGACAAACTGGATTCTTTTCCCTGGAGCACCGGAGGCTGAGGGGAGATCTGATATAAAATGTGAGAGGCATAGATAGCGTATATAGTTAGAACATTTGTTTCTCCAATGTGCAAATGTCAAAGACTAGAAGGCATAGCTTTGAGGTGAAAGGGGCAAGAATGTGCTGGGCAAATTTTTAAACATGGTGTTACGTGGCTGATTGTAACAATGAACATTTTCCTGCCCACTGAACTGAGCTTCAGTGCGTTTATTTCTTGAGAGCTGGTTGGGCCGATCTGACCTGATCCAAAGGGCTTATACCTTTATCTGATGCTGTACCTGAAGCTGACACATGCAAACGCTTAGGTGAGGTAGCCAGTCAATGAACATTAGAGGAGCAAAGATAAAAACAAGTAAAAATAGTCCATTGGTAGCAGCTGGATGGTCAGCTAAAATTCTAATAGTCTACAATGTAGTTAAGGTGACTGAGCAGGAATGCAAATCTTGAATTTATCACTTATACTGTTTGATACATATTGGATTACTCAGAATAGTGCATCAACAGCCCATACAGCCCAACTCACCTGCATGGGTGTTTGACACTGTCTTTCAGTTTCATTCACCTCATCTAAGCCTTTGCTCTTCATGTAGCTTTTTCTTGAAAGCATCTGTGAAAACATTAGAATGTTATTGAGCACTGTAGACATCTGCCTGAGTCATTTACTATTAATCACATAATGCCTAACTTTTGGACAGGCAGCAGGATTCATTGATCCTGTGAAATGAGTTCAAATCTCAAGACAGAAGCCGAGGAATATAAATTCAAATAATAAAATAAATCAAAAATTTGAAGAAAAACATGAGATTTAGTATTGATCAGCAGGAAGCTGTTGAATTTTGGAATAAGAACATTTGCTTCATGTACACCTTCTGTGCGAGGAAATCTATCATCCTCATCTGGTCATATGTGACTCCAGACTAAAGGGGCTGTCTCACTTGGGCGACCTAATCTGCGAGTTTAGAAGAGTGTCTTCGACCTTCAAACTCGCAGCATGGTCGACACGTGGTCCTATGAGGTCGCTGGAACTCTCCTTCATGCTCAAGGGAAGTTCCCGAATACTCATGGCCTCAGCTAGGTCGCGGAAAATTTTTCAGCATGTTAAAAAAATTTCCGCGAGTAAAATCTGGTCGGCATGGTTCTTTTTTACTCGTAGTGCAGTGGAGTGGGGTCACTAATTAGTTACAGGCAGTCGAGGACAGCCGTAGGCAATCTCCTTCGCTGACCGGGCATTTTGATTGACTCATTGGAGTTTTCAGGATCAACGAAAACCTACCGGTAGGTAAAATGCCCGCTAAACTTTATTATACTTCTAAAAAGTGTCTCCACTCCTTCTTCCCCCCCACCCCCCTTCTTCCCCCCACCCCCCTTCTCTCCCCCCCTTCTCTCCCCCCCTTCTCTCCCCCCTTCTCTCCCCCTTCTCTCCCCCTTCTCTCCCCCCTTCTCTCCCCCTTCTCTCCCCCCCATCTCTCCCCCCCATCTCTCCCCCCCATCTCTCCCCCCCATCTCTCCCCCCCATCTCTCCCCCCATCTCTCCCCCCCATCTCTCCCCCCCATCTCTCCCCCCCATCTCTCCCCCCCATCTCTCCCCCCCATCTCTCCCCCCCATCTCTCCCCCCCATCTCTCCCCCCCATCTCTCCCCCCCATCTCTCCCCCCCATCTCTCCCCCCCATCTCTCCCCCCCATCTCTCCCCCCCATCTCTCCCCCCCATCTCTCCCCCCCATCTCTCCCCCCCATCTCTCCCCCCCATCTCTCCCCCCATCTCTCCCCCCCATCTCTCCCCCCCATCTCTCCCCCCCATCTCTCCCCCCCATCTCTCCCCCCCATCTCTCCCCCCCATCTCTCCCCCCCATCTCTCCCCCCCATCTCTCCCCCCCATCTCTCCCCCCCATCTCTCCCCCCCATCTCTCCCCCCCATCTCTCCCCCCCATCTCTCCCCCCCATCTCTCCCCCCCATCTCTCCCCCCCATCTCTCCCCCCCATCTCTCCCCCCCATCTCTCCCCCCCATCTCTCCCCCCCATCTCTCCCCCCCATCTCTCCCCCCCATCTCTCCCCCCCATCTCTCCCCCCCATCTCTCCCCCCCATCTCTCCCCCCCATCTCTCCCCCCCATCTCTCCCCCCCATCTCTCCCCCCCATCTCTCCCCCCCATCTCTCCCCCCCATCTCTCCCCCCCATCTCTCCCCCCCATCTCTCCCCCCCATCTCTCCCCCCCATCTCTCCCCCCCATCTCTCCCCCCCATCTCTCCCCCCCATCTCTCCCCCCCATCTCTCCCCCCCATCTCTCCCCCCCATCTCTCCCCCCCATCTCTCCCCCCCATCTCTCCCCCCCATCTCTCCCCCCCATCTCTCCCCCCCATCTCTCCCCCCCATCTCTCCCCCCCATCTCTCCCCCCCATCTCTCCCCCCCATCTCTCCCCCCCATCTCTCCCCCCCATCTCTCCCCCCCATCTCTCCCCCCCATCTCTCCCCCCCATCTCTCCCCCCCATCTCTCCCCCCCATCTCTCCCCCCCATCTCTCCCCCCCATCTCTCCCCCCCATCTCTCCCCCCCATCTCTCCCCCCCATCTCTCCCCCCCATCTCTCCCCCCCATCTCTCCCCCCCATCTCTCCCCCCCATCTCTCCCCCCCCATCTCTCCCCCCCCATCTCTCCCCCCCCATCTCTCCCCCCCCATCTCTCCCCCCCCATCTCTCCCCCCCCATCTCTCCCCCCCATCTCTCCCCCCCCATCTCTCCCCCCCCATCTCTCCCCCCCCATCTCTCCCCCCCCCATCTCTCCCCCCCCATCTCTCCCCCCCCATCTCTCCCCCCCCATCTCTCCCCCCCCATCTCTCCCCCCCCATCTCTCCCCCCCCATCTCTCCCCCCCCATCTCTCCCCCCCCATCTCTCCCCCCCCATCTCTCCCCCCCCATCTCTCCCCCCCCATCTCTCCCCCCCCATCTCTCCCCTTTCTCCGCTCCTCTCCTTCTCAGCTCACTTGCATGAGGGATCAAGATCCTGCTGTAATTTTTGATAACCATCTTCACTATCTACAATACCACCCACTTGGCTGCTTGCCTTCTACATTCTTTATCCAAATTGTTGATATAAACCGCAAACAGCAATGAGTCCAGCAGAAATCATTGAGGCACACCATCAGTCACAGGCCTCCAGTCCGAAAAACTACCTTCCACCAACACCCTCTGCTTCCTTTCATGAATTTAATTCTCTCTCCATTCGACTAGCTCTCCCTGGATCCCATGCGATCTAACCTCCCTGAGCAACCTACCACTTGGAACTTCATCAAATGCCTTAGTTGTTAAAAAAAAACCTAGATCAGATTCATAAGACAGAATTTCCCATGTATAAAACCATCCTGACTGCCCCTAATCAGTTCGTGTCTATCCAAAAGGATGTAAATCTTATCACTCGGAGTCCTCTCCAGTAACTTGCTTACCACAGATGTTAGGTTCACTAGTCTATTGTTCTCAGGCATCTAGCATCCACTCTTAAATAGTGGCACAGCATTGGCCATCCTTCAGTCTTTTGGCACCTCGCTCATGGTTAATGATGATTTGTATACCTCAGCCAGGGTGCCTGCAATTTCCTCTCTAGCCTCTCACAATGTACTCGGATATATTTGATCAGGCTTGGAAGGTTAACCACCTTTCGTACGTCTTATCCACGTACCTATCCACGCCTTAGGTTCATTCGCCTTACCTGTTCGGTTCCTCGCTTCAAAATATATGCAATTCAATCCAACAATCCTTCCTCACTCCCTGCCTAGTTCATGCCTATTGTCTCCACTGAACGTTTGTTTATCGCCTTGCATACTGACTTCCAGCCTTTCACTTGCCTCAGTCCCGCATTAGATCCTGTCACCGTGCCAATCTAGTTTAAACCCACCCAAGTAGCACTTATCCTTGTGAATCTATATTTCTACCTCTCCAGTTTTTTTATTTTTACACCGCTCTTTATTCTTTTTCTTTTTTGTTATAGCTTATTAGGTCTCCTTGTAGTTAATTTTTCTGTGGCCCATGTGGTAATTGAGGAAAGGTCTTCTGAAAATAAAATAAGTATTAAGTTGTTGGAAAACATAGACCTTGGGGCTTGTTTTTGCCACTCCATCATGACAGTTTTATATAGCAGGAGGTTCTGTTGAGTTGCCAGCCCTCGCTGTGAGGTATCAAACTCATCTCAGACTTCAAATTCCACTCGAAGGGAGTGACTCCCCACGATGCACAGCAGAGCATAGATGCACACTCTTGCCCAGATTAGGTGAATCGAGGACAAGCAGACATTGGTTCAAGGTGAAGGAAAAAAGTTTTAATAGAAACCTGAAGGGTACCATTTTCACACAGAGGGCGGTGGGTATATGGAACAAGCTGCCAGAGAAGGTAGTTGAGGCAGGGACTATCCCAAAATATAAGAAACAGACAGGGATACGGGCCAAATGCATTCTGGAGGGACTGAGGTAGCTCGGACATGTTGGCCGGTGTGGGCAAGTTGGGCCGGGGCCTGTTTCCATGTGGTATCACACTATCACTCCATGACTCTATGACTCTGACTGAGAGACAAATGCAGTTGAATAGTAATGCACAATGTGACGGGCTTATTTTCGTAGGTAAGAATTCTCCTGACCAAGATATTGGTAGTCATCCCTGTGAATGGTTAGATAAGCATTGTTTTTTTTTACAAAAGATGGCACTTTAGTGTCTACCTGGATTCAGTCCAGGATTGGAAATTGAACTCCCAATCTCATGATTCAGATGTGCTACAAAATGAAGGTAATACCTGGCGGTTTAGCTTGGCATACTGAAAATATGAGACTAAAATTGAGTATAAGGAAGACCATGTTTCCTTTACAGACATTAGAGAACCAGCTTATTTTTTCTGACAACTTGATGTTTATTTATTAATCAATAGTCTGATAACTTGATGGTTATTTTTTGTAGTGGTTCTGGCATTTTACTCCCCGATGCTTTAAAATATTCCTAATTCAGTTTCTCAAACTGCAGTGGTTCCAGTATATTGGATGATTATCTGTGCTTTTAGATTAACCTGTTCATTAGCAAAACCACCATGTTTCCGTAAGGAATGGGAGAGTGGTGGTGGGGGGGGGGGGGGGGGGGGGGGTTGCCAGCAGAAGGAGAATGGAAATCATTAATAATGAATTGTAAAAAATTACCTCATCTCTACTTCATTGAGACCCTCAGACTGTCTTTAATCTGATTTTACTGGACTTTATGTTGCACTAAACGTTATTCCCTTCATCCTGTATCTGTACACTGTGGGTGACTAGATTATAATCATGTATAATCTTTCCACTGACTGGATAGCACGCAACAAACTTTTCACTGTACCTTGGTACATATGACAATAAACAAGTTACATTTGGAGTTAAATTCTTACCGAGTCTCGGGCAGCCATATCCTATATTTGTTTGTCTGAAATCGTGCCTACTGTAATATGAGACAATCTAAGAGAAGGTTATGCACATAAATCCGTAGTCCATAAGTAAGGACTTGAGCAGTGCCTTGGGGGATTAGTGCGGTGTGCTTGAGAGGTTTCTCAGCATCATCTTTGTAGTGATGTTTAAGAAAAGTAAAGAATTGAAGAAGTGAACCAGATATGTAGTCATAGCAGGGGAAAACGGAGAGGCACAAGATCGTGAAGGAGAAAATTGAGCTATTGTTGTCCAGCATTTCTTTAGAGAGAAAGTTGAATAATAGGTGACATAAGAGACTGTTGATACTGGAGTAAAAAGCAAAATGCAGGTGGAATTTAACAGGTCAAGCCGCATCTGTGGAGGGCAAAGGGTGGTTGACTTTTCGAGTCAAGACTGTGTATCAGGACTAAGATTAACACGATTAATTGCCAAGTAGAGCAATTGATTCCAGAAACTTGGACTAAATTAAAACACCATCCAATGTGAATACTTGGAAGCTGCCAGAAGATTAAATGTTTAGTCCAGACTTGCAAGCGTAGCCTCAAAGATCTCTGTCTTCATTGAAGTTGACTCTTGCCAGCTCTCCATATATTTTGATACATTGTTATCATAGTTGGCCAATATTAAAGATGCCTGTTTTCCAGTAATGCCAGCTGGTTCTGAAAGTAAATTCTAGTAAGGAATTTGCAGGATTAATTTTGTACTGAACGTTCTAATGTAGAAAAGTTTTGATAACAAATTCTGATAGTATCGCTTAATGCGATACTACCAGAATTACCATGTTATTGGTAATTACCATGTAATTGGTAATAACATTGAATATTGTACATCCTCTGTCTCGATCCTCTGTCAAAGTGATCATTGTCTGTCACTTGTGCGGATATTGTGCAATCATTGGATTATTCTCTCTTCAAATCCTATGATGACAGGATAGTTTTGGTGATTATTTTCCAAAAGTCAGTCAGTTCGCCACTTTGAGCCATATCCCATTCCCGTCCTGTTGTTTTAAAATATTCTAGATCCTAAAATTTATGTGGCATTTGAATACATGCCAGCATCTTTGTTTGTTAATTATTACTTGGTTTGGATATATTTCAAGGAAAGCCTGTCAAGGCTATGTTTTGTGCCTAAGGCAAGTTCCCAAGATCCTGAATGTGTAGCATGCCAAGTTTGTTTTACGTGCGTTAAGGGGGACTGCTGTACATTGCAGAATCTTTAGTCTGTTCTACCTTTGGCCTACTTTTCAATTTGGATATCTTTACAGTTTTCTTCAGCACATCCCAAGGGTAGGAGTCAAATTTAGCTGTTTCAAAAAATAGGGCACCAATTACACAGTTAAATAAACAGTGTTAGTCAAATCTAAAATATAACGTATCTATTTGACTTGCTCTAAAAAGTCTTGATTTGGGGAAAAGGTAAAAACAATAGTGATAAGGGTATAGACAGGCATTTCTGTGGGTGCGTGGGACTCCCGGATGATGTATCGCCTCCCTGGTACCAGAGTCAAGAATGTCTGTGACATAGTAGGAAGGGAGATGAGGTCCAGCAAAAATAATTTAGGAAGTTAAAAAAGCAGGATCTCCAGGTTGTAATCTCAAGGATACTAACTGTGCAACGAGCGAGTGAGGCAATAAAAATATTGCAGTTCAATATGTCACCATGGAACTGGTGCAGGTGAAAGGATTTCAGATATATAAATCATTGGGCGCTTGTCCAGGGCAGATCAGACCTATACAAGGATGGGCTGGACCTGAACCTGAGGGGAACCAATATCTTTGCAGGAAGGTGCACTGGTGTTACTGAGGTATTTAACCTAGAGTGGCAGTGCAGCAGGTTAAAAAGTAGACTGATGGAAAGATAGAGTTATGACAAGCAGGTCTGAAAGGAAGGACTGGCAATGACGGATTAACGAACATGGTGCGAATGGGCTGAAATAAGTTTATTCCAAGGAAGGGATATTATGGGTAAAGTAGCTGAGGTTAGAGCCTGGATCAATAGATAGAATAATTATGCAGACTTAGTTGTGAGAGGAACTGGCAGCTCAATGTTCCAGTGTTTCGCTATTTCAGACATGATTTAGAGGGAGGTAAAAGAGGTGAAGGAGTTGCATTACTCATAGGGAGAATGTCACACCAGCATGCAGAGAGGACATATTGGAAAGATTAGTCACTGAGATAATATGAGTAGTGATTAAAAATGTAAAGATGCAATCACTCAGAGGATTATACTATGAGCCTTCCAATAGCCAGCAGAACCCAAGGGGCTGTTTCTGGGATGCACGGTGGTGCAGCGGTAGAGTTGCTGCCTTACAGCGCCTGAGACCCGGGTTCGATCCCGACTACTTGTGCTGTCTGTACGGAATTTGTACGTTCTCCCCGAAACCGCATGGGTTTTCTCTGAGATCTTACTACAGGGCCCGAGTGAGACCACACCTGGAGTACTGGGTGCAGTTTTGGTCTCCAAATTTGAGGAAGGACATTCTTGCTATTGAGGGAGTGCAGCGTAGATTCACAAGGTTAATTCCCAGGATGGCATATTTTGATAGAATGGAGCAGCTGGGCTTGTATACTCTGGAATTTAGAAGGATGAGAGGGGATATTATTGAAACATATAATATTATTAAGGGTTTGGACACGCTAGAGGCAGGAAACATGTTCCCGATTTTGGGGGAGTCCGGAACCAGGGGCCACAGTTTAAGAATAAGAGGTAAGCCATTTAGAATGGAGATGAGGAAAAACTTTTTCACACAGAGGGTTGTGAATCTGTGGAATTCTCTGCCTCAGAAGGGAGTGGAGGCCAATTCACTGGATGCTTTCAAGAGATAGAGCTCTTGAAGATAGCGGAGTCAGGGGATATGGGGAGAAGGCAGGACCGGGATACTGATTGTGGATGATCAGCCATGATCACAGTGAATGGCGGTGCTGGCTCGAAGGTCCGAATGGCCTCCTCCTGCACCTATTGTCTATTGTCTATCTTCAGTTTCCTCCCACATTCCAAAGTCGTACAGGTTTGTAGGTTAATTGACTTGGGTTTGTATACTTGGTGTAAGAGTAAATTGTCCCCAGTATGTGTAGGCTTGTGTTAATATGCGGGATTGCTGGTCGGTGTGGACACGGAAAAAATGGTTACATTTAGGGACCACAAGATCTTGGAGAGTTTTAGGACTTGAGGGGAATATAGAAAGGAAGATAGGTGTTAAATTTCTAAAATTTAAATTTTTGTTTGTTAATTATCTGTTTCACTTTAAATGTACAATAATTAATCCGCTGCTGATTTCATAATCCAATAACAGAACATTTTCAATAAGTAGTTAGCCTTGAATAATTGCATCCTAAATCCTCGATGAAATGACATTGGAGTGTAATCCTGATGTTGATATATTTTTAAAGTACTAATGAGGCTATGATATACCGTATTTCCCGGCAACGAAGATGCACCTGCGTTGAAGATGCACCCTCATTTTGAATTGCTAAATTTTGGAAAAAAAAGCTGGCCAAAAAGATCAAGGGTTTAGTTTAGTCCAGAGGTCGGGAATCTTTTTTGCATAGGGGCCAGGACCCATGTTTGTGAGCGGATGGCGATCTGCAGTTTCCAGATTGCCTGCGTGTCCCGGGACTGGCTGCTGTTCCCAGATCCCTTGCGTTCCCGGGACTAGCTGCAGCTCCCAAGACGCCTGCGAGCCCCAGGACTAGCTGCAGTTCCTAGGTTGCCTGCCCCAGGTCTGGCTGTAGCGCCTAGATCGCCTGTGAGCCCCAGGACAGGCTGCAATTCCCAGGTTGTCAGCGATCCACGGGTCTAGCTGCAGTTCCGCTATCCGGTCCGGCGGCCTTTCGCAGCCACCCGAGCTGCTAAGGAGTTGCTGGCATGATCCCCGACCCATTCCTTCTCAATGCTCCTGCCGTCCCCGTAACTTTACCCCTGGCAGCCCAGCCGTGCTGACCCAGGCCAAACTCCCCACACGCTGTGGAAGGAACTCTGCCCCCCCAGCGGTGCTGTCCTTTTACAGCCGCTGCACTGAGGGATAGCCAAGTCTATCTTTCTTGGCTAACAATCTAACCTTCGGCCTCCAAGACGCAGGTACATTTTTGGGCCTTATTTTAGGGTGAAAAATAGCATCTTCATTCCCGGGAAATACGGTACATTAAGGTCCTAGGGAGCATTGAGGAGCAGAGCGATCTTGGCATACAAGCCCAAAGATCCTTGCAGGTAGCAGCGCAGGTAGATAATGTGATTAAGAAGGTAAATGGGTGCTGTCTTTCATTAATCGCAGCTTTGAATACAAGAAGGTACAGGAGCCTGAGAACTGTAAGGTTCAGGAACAGCTTCTTCTCTACAGCCATCAGGCTATTAAACACTACAACCTCATAAGCTATGAAGGACAATAGACTTATTATTATTGCACTGTTATTGTTTGTTTGTTTTTTTCTGAGTTTTTGTTATTTTTTATGATTACGTATTCTGTTGTGCTGCAGCAAGTAAGAATGTCATTGCTCTATCTGGGACATATGACAATAAAACACTCTTGACTCTTGAAGAGTACGGAGGTTTTGTTCCAATTTTATAAAACACATTGGTCAAACCTCAGCTGGGGTACTGCATGCAATTCTGGTCTCCACACTATTGGAAGGCAGTGACAGTTCAGGAAAGGCTAATAAGGACATTTCACCAGGATGTTGTATAGGTTAAAGCATTTTATTTGTAAGGAAAGACTGGAGAGGCAAGGCCTGTTTTCTCTCGTGGTTAAGAAGGAACGTGAATGAGCTGTATAAAATTGGATTGAATACATTTTATTACGCAAGTATGTATAAATACAAGGAATTTGCCTTGGTGCTTTGCTCGCAAGGATAACAACACGATATACAGTAGACAATTGTAAATAAAAATTATAATTGAAATATGTGAAGAATAAATAAAATACCAGAGCAAAAGGAGGCTACAGACTTTTGGCTGTTGAGTGGAGCAGCTGCTCGTGAAAAAAAGTTGTTTTTATGTCTGGCTGTGGCAGCTTTGACAGTCGCCTCCTAGAGGGAAGTAATGCAAAGAGTTTGTGGCCAAGGTGAGAGGGGTCAGAGATGATCTTACCCGCTCGCTTCCTGGCCCTTGCAGTGTACAGTTTGTCAAATGGTGGGGGGGGGGGAAGGTTGCAGCCAACAACCTTCTCGGTTGATCAAACGATGCGCTGCAGACTCCGGATGTCATGGTTGGTGCCAGAGCCAAACCAGGCCATGATGGGGAAGGTGAGGACAGACTCTATAATGGCAGTATAAAACTGGACCATCATTGCCTGTGGCAGATTGTGTTTTCTCAGCTGTCGCAGGATGTACATCCTCTGTCGGGCCATTTTAACTGTGGAGTCGATGGTGGCCCCCCCATTTTAGGTTCCTGGAGATGATGCAGGCACGTGCCGTCAGGGTAGGCAAGGTAGGCAGCGCCTACCCTGACTAAAATTATAAAATGGTCATTATTTTATATATATACCATTGTAGGAAAGAATATCTGGTGATAATTTCAAACTTTATTAATGTCTGTATTTCGATTGTGGTAGCTCATTAACTGTTGAAAACAATTTAATGCCCATGAAGTGTAGGAGTCACTTTAAATGCAGTTGCGATTTTGGGTCTGTTTGAAGAATGATTCCAATGTAGAAGGTGAAACATTACAGCAAGGAGGAATTATGGCATGATGGTTTGTGTTGAAGCATTTGTCAATTCCCATGGCTTTTCTACACCAGTTTTTCTCTGGACACGCACAACTGGTCATTTGTGATCATGATTGTAAGTAAGTAAGTTTATTGGCCAAGTATTCACATACAAGGAATTTGCCTTGGTGCTGCGCCCACAAGTAACAACATGACATACAGTGACAGTTACAAATGACTCAGAAAACACTAAACATTAATGATAAAACACCATTGATTAAGCATGTGAATCAACAAAATACCAGATCAAAGGGCGGTACAGATTTTTGGCTGTTGAGAAGAGCAACTACTCGTGGATATTGTGCTGTTATTGTTGCCTTTTCACATGAAATAAAGTATTAAGAATGTATAATGTTTTGTATTATCATGCTGGAGTAATCGCTCCATGTTGAGAAACTCTTTTACTGTTCCTCTCCATTTTGTTCTTCAGTGTAATCCTGGTTTCTCTGTGGGATTTCTATTTCAACAAAGGAATGGTGGAAATAGGGCCGTGACGTGAACGCTCTTTCCTTGACCCCATTTTTAAGATTATGTCTATGGGATTTTTTTTTGAGTAATTTGTCAGTATTAACTTTGTTGATTACCATTTTGTTTTAAATACCTTGATTCTGATCAACATTCAGCTTTCAAAAATCGATGAAGTACAAATTGGCTTATGAATCATTGTCACAGTTGAATCCTTTAAAACGCAATATTATTTTATTAAATCTGTTTCTCCAAACAAATGCAATGGCTTTGCGATGAGTCATACATCTGAACGTCCTACTTCAGAATAGGGATCTGAATAGGCATCACCTCATCCATGTTACATTACATGTCCATTAAAATAAGGCCTAACTTTCTAAAGTAATTTTTTCAATAAGTTTATGGAACTCAGCACTACACAGTCATCAATGGATCTATCTACTTCTGACGTTGGAATGGGCAGAGAGTAATTAATGAAGCAGTTAAAGACGGTTGGGGCCAGGACAGTGCCCTGTGGAATTCCCGTAATGATGTTTGTCTGAAATGGTTTTCCAATAGTTTTTTACTGTTGCAATACCATCAGCTGATGGAGATTCTCATTAACTTTTGTTTTTACTAGAATTCTTTAATTGTTCATTGATAGCAGTGCAGAACTCTCAAATTGCTTGTGGAATTCAGGTTATTGGTGAAGACCTTTGACTTTACAGCATGGTTGATGATCTTGTCTGTTGCTTTGATAACCCTTTATCCTTCCTCTTGCATGTGAACGTTTTTGTGTTTTATCAGCTGAATCCACTGTTGTAGCTGCATAGAGCATATCAACGTGCTCTTGGATGCGCTCCCACCGTCCATAAACTTGAGGTAATTCGAAGTTATGTTCCAAGCATCGTGACTCGTATCAAATCCCATTCACCTATCATCCTGGCGTTATGTTAGCTCCTGATAAAGGCAGACCTTGATTTAAAATCTCTCATTATTTTCAAGTCTTTCTGTGGTCTCCACTTTCCCAATCACTGTTTGTTATTAAATTATTGGAATCCTTTGAGAGCCTTTGCGGCTCTTCATTACATTGGAATTTAATTGGACCACCATTGCCAACTAAGACTTCAGCTGCCAAAGATCTAAAGTCTGAAATACTACCCAAAGTTTTCCAACTATTTATTTCCCTTTCCTGTTTTCGTGAACACTTTAGTGGCCACTTTAATGAAAACTTAAGTCTTTGACCAAGCTTTAGGTCATCTTTCATTGTGAGGACTTTTAATTTCAAATTTTACTTGAAAGCTTTCCTGCAAAGTGAGGATGTTTTACAAAGTTAAAGGAGCTCCATAAATATAAATTGTAGTCAGCTCCAGTTGGTTAAATGGTTGGGAAAATTACGAAAGCAGTTAGAAAATCATTACCTAAATTGTCTGTGCAGTGAAGACACTTTTAAATAATGACTGCAGTCAGAGCAATTGCATTAGTTTGATCTGTTAGCTGATAATAAAGGACAAATTGCTTTCTTGACATTTTAATCTGGAGCATATAGTACATCAGAAGAACAAGCCTTTCAGCCCACAATACCTGCACCAATACCTGCAACCTGCCAAGACCATCACTTATCTACCTGCACATAACCCATATTCCTCCATTCCCTGTGCATCCAGAGGTCTTCTAAATGCCATTACCATATCTGCTTCAACCACCAACCGGCAGCACATTCAAGGCAATCACTGCCCACTGTAGTAGAATACTGCATCCATCTGAGTGGACACCACAACGTGCGTTACACATCATACACACAAACGTAAGTTGCGGTGGACACTCAAAGGTTTGGTTCCCAGAAAACGAACGTTACATTATTAGTGAAAACCAAACATTTTCACCAACGTGATCTAAATTTGTCATGATAAACGTTTTTGACTTTCGGTCTTGAAGTTATCTAATTTATATCTGTTATTTATAAGGTTTCACATGATGGGCAGATTTTTGTTAAAAACAGAGTAATGGTGTAAAAAACTGAATAATCATCTTGTTACTCAAATTCTCTCCAGAATTGTAAAAAGACACATAAGCATATATCGGGTCTTGTAAAATATAAGATCAATGTAAACACATCTCACTCTCCCTCTTCAGTCCCATGTTCCCCTCCTCAACTATCCTCCCTCTCCCCACCCTCCACCAACCCTCCCCACTATTCACCTCCACCCTATCCCACCCCCCTCACCCCAATGAAAATTGTGATTTAAAAAAAATGAAATTCTCAATGAAAATCGCGTTTTTTCTTTAAAATAACCTAAACAAACAGCTCAGATACTGATTTCCAAAGTAAGTTGACAAATTTTTGTCACAAGCTATTAGCATGAGTCATTAAATTGTGTTCAGATAGTACCGCATTTGAGTTTCTTTGATCTCTGCTATGTCATTGGGTTGCATCAGCAAATTAGAGATGGTTTTGAAATAATTATTTCAATTATGTGTTTCTTTCATAATTAGCCAGACTTACTGGAATAATTTGGTGTTCTTAAATATTTTCTGGCAGATCAAAATGTGGCACAAAGCTGACAGATTCATATAACTGACATCAAGGATTCAATAGTTAAGCAGCATTTTGGGGATTCATGTGACATGTCTGTTTATGAATGAAAGAAAAACACTTTCAAGGGAATTGGTTGTCTTCTAATGTACTGATAAAGGTAGTGTTCATATCCACTGAATCAAACACTGGATCAAAATTCACTTAACATTTGACATCATTTTTTAAAAAATGGTAAAATAGCTTTATTAAAATGTAACAGAATACCGTTAACAAAGTATTATCTTTATTGTCCCGGAATATGTTCTAACCTCTCTGGTACACATGAGTCCTGGAAGCCTCCAGCAAGCCAATAGACATAACATGTTTCTCCATGGATGCTTGGGGAAGAATAAAGGACTGCAATAACTGAGTGCCAGTGGAAATCACTAGGCATTGAATTGTATAAGTTAACAATTGTTTAAATAAAAATGAGTGAACTAGAAATAAAAGTAACTCCCCTTATCACTGGGCAGTAATTGCCTGAGTATACCTTCAAAGCAACTTGGTGAGAGTGAGACACAAAATGCTGGAGTAACTCAGCGGGTCAGGCAGCATTTTTGGAAAAATGGATAGGTGATTTTTGGGTTGGAACCCATCTTCAGACTAGTTGGAGGGAAGACGAACTGAAAACAAGAAAATACCTTTTTGGTGAAAGTAACGTTGGTGAGCATCAAGGGAAAATATTCCAATGGTTGGAGTTGTACTTTGCACAAAGGATAGATTTATTTCTTGGAGGTTGATCATTCTAGCCCCAGAACATTCCATTAAAAAAGCATTGACAGCTTGCTATGACATGTCCAACGATAATATTTCTAAAGCACTTAGAAATATTCCAAAATAGAAACTCACTTGAGGCTTCCATAATACTTCCATAATACTTATGGAATTGGAAAACTGGATTCCAGCAGACTCACTACATTTACATGTTACATTTCTACAAGGACATTTCTACTCCTGATTACAGGTTTTTTTAGATAAGCTAGGAGAGGCGATGTGGCAATGTTGAATAACAAAGCAATTACATCTATGAGTGAGATGATAATGCAAGAAAAATCAACAATGAAGTCATATTAATTCAAATAAAGATGAGCAAAATTGGCAATAGTGTATGAGAGGTCTCCAAATAGGCAGAGGGACACACGAATGTGCCAACATTATTACTGTTTTGAGAAGTGTAAATAAAAACTACCAGGTCAATTATTAGTTAATGGGGATATGTCTTAACTGGGACACTGCCAGTGCATAGGGTAAATATGTGCATAGAAAACATAGCGGATGGAAGTGGACAGTTTTAGGTGCAAACAGGAAGGGTGGTTATAGGAGAAAACTTTGGAAGCAGTATGACGTGGGAAGACAATGAAAGACTGGACATAAAAGTTTGAAATTCTCTTGGTAAATCTACCCATCTGCCATTCGATTTAACAAAAGTTGACTGGAAACAACGGATTGAAGCTAAATTGATGCGAGACTGGTGGAATGTTTCATGGTAGAAAAGTAGTTACTTTATTTAGTATAAGGCAAAGGACTTGAAGTAATTAAATTCAGTCTTCTGTTGGGTTTTTTTCTACTGGTATAACCAATTGCGCCAAGTATTCCAAGGCGGTCTTTCATGGAAATACTAACCAGGTGTGAGCTTGCTTAGCTAAGTGATATTCAAGTACAGAGCAAAAATAATGATGCATTGCTCTGAGGAGATTCGGAAGATTCTGGGCAAATACTCTCTCGAGAGAAGAAAATGGGGGAACACCCAAATCTAGACCTTCCTGGATGTTTAGAGATGGGGGATAGGAACAAATAAAATATGAAAGCTTAGGCCAAGTATAGGGAGCTCAAAATTGCCAGAAACCCAGAGAATAGAAAAAGAATAAGAATGAAATTAAAATGGAAATTGTGAAGGTGAAGGGGTGCCTGCAAAAACAGGGAGTAGTATGTATGAATGGTAAGAGATAACAAAGGTAATTAGTATATTCTATTGGAGGAACATTCAGTATATGGAAAACTGTGGAAGAAGCAGACTTGAGAAAAAATATAGGAAGTAATGGAGATTCATGTTCTCAATTCGTAATCCACTTTGTTCGATGTGTCTCCACTGATTAAAAAAATTAGAATGGGTTTATCTAATATGAATCGGTATATAGCGGCACAGGTTAATCACTTTTAATAAGGTTTTATTAAGGAATTGTTTGTGCGATGAACAATCAAAACTTTTTGTGAAATAATTGGAAGGCTCGAAAAGGGTAGTGTTGCTCATGGATTTTAGCACGACGTTCGACAAAGCACACAGGGCAGACTGATCCAAAGCTTGTGGGACTCATCGGGTAATTTGATTCAAAATTCTCCAGATGAAAGACGTCTATGGAAGTTTTAGTGACCAGGATGCTGACTGTATTGGATTATTGTAGGGCTCATTACTATCTTCTTTGTAATACTTGGAATTCGTCCATAGACATTAGAAATAATACAGTTGTGAAAGATAGCAGTAATAGGTAGGATGGGGTTGATGACAGAAGCATGAGGGCATGTAGCTCATACTAAGGTAATGTGGAGTGAAAACCAAAAAATAAAAAATAAAAAGCATGTAAATGACCAGATGAAAAGTACCTTAAAGATTGTGGAGCTAGATCACCTAAATCAATATTTTTATTTGGCTAGTATAGAAACAATGTGTTAAATGGCCTCAGTGTATAAATTCCTGAAATTCTGTGATTCTGAATCAATGGGGGAAAAAAGTAGCTAATAGGAACTAATAGTGCTGGTCAAATTGGAGCATGCCTGTATAGAGATTAGTCGTGATATCAACAAGTTGAATAGAGTCATAGGGTGCTACTGTGTGTAAACAGGCCCTTCGACTCAACTCGCCCACACTGCCAACAATGTCCTAACTACACTTGTCCCACTTGCCTGCGCTTGGTCCATATCCCTCCAAACCTGTCCTATCCATGTACCTGTCTAACTGTTTCTTAAATGATGGGATAGTCCCAGCCACAACTACCTCCTCTGGCCTTTGTTCCATACACCCACCACTCTTTGTGTGAAAAAGTTACTCCTCGGATTCCTATTAAATCTTTTCCCCTTCACCTTGATCCTATGTCCTCTGGTCCTCGATTCCCCTACTCTGGGCAAAAGGCTGTGCATCGACCCGATCTATTCCTTTCATGATTTTGTATACCTCTGTAAGATCTCCCTTCATCCTCCTGCGCTCCATGAATAGAGACCCAGTCTACTCAACCTCTCCCTATAGCTCACCCCCTCTAGTCTTGGCAACATCCTTGTAAATCTTTTCTGAACCCTTTCAAGCTTGACAATATCTTTCCTATAACATGGTGCCCATAACTGAATATGATATTCTAAATGCAGTCTCACCAACGTCTTATACAACTGCACCAGGACCTCCCAACTTCTATACTCAATATTCTGACTGATGAAGGCCAAAGTGCCAAAAACCTTTTGACCACCATATCTACCTGCGACTCGACCTTCAAGGAACCATGCACCTGTACTCCTAGATCCCTCTGCTCTACAACACTACCCAGAGTCCTGCCATTAGCTGTGTAGGTGCTGCCCTTGTTTGACGTCCCAAAATGCAACACCTCACACTTTTCTGTATTAAATTCCATCAACCATTCCTCCGTCCACCTGGCCAATCGATCCAGATTCTGCTGCAATCTTTCACAACCATCTTCACTACCTGCAAAACCACTAACTTTTGTATCATCAACAAACTGGATGTTCTCATCCAAATCATTGATGTAGATGACAAACAGTAATGGGCCCAACACAGAACCCTGAGGCACACCACTCGTCATAGGCCTCCAGTCCGAGAAGCAACCTTCCACCATCACCCTCTGCTTTCTTCCATGGAGCCAATTTGCTGTCCATTCAGCTATCTCTCCTTGGATCCCATGCGATCTAACCTTCCAGAGTAGCTTACCATGCAGCACCTTGTCGAATGCCTTACTGAAGTGTATGTACACATCATCTACAACTCTGCCCTCATCAACATTTTTGGTCACGTTGTCAAAAAAGTCAATCAGATTTGTGAGACACGACCTTTCACCTATGCTGACTATCCCTAATCAGCCCTTGCCTATCCAAATGCCTGTATAACCTATCCCTCCGAGTACTCTCCAGTAACTTCAACTGCAGAGAGAGAGAGAGAGTAATGGAGATTCATGTTCTCTCTCTCTTTTTTTTCGGGGACATACACATCCTGAGCATTCTGTAGTGTACTTTTAAAACATCCCACTTGGCCGATGTTCCTTCCCCCTCAAATAATCTGATCCACTCAACTTGAGCGAGACCTTCTCCCATACCCTCAAAGTTGGGTTGGCCTTACCCCAGTTGAGCATTTTAACACGTGGACCCTCTCCGTCCCTATCCATAACTATCTTAAACCTAATCGAACTGTGGCCACTGGTCCCAAAAGGCTCCTCCACACACACTTCATTAACTTGCCCGTCCCAATTTTCCAACAATAGATCCAGCGTTGCCCTCTCACCTGTGGGGGGCCTCCACATACTGCCTAAGATAACTCTCCTAAACACCTTTGAGAAATTGCACCCCATCTAAACCCTTCACGCTATGATTTTCCAAGTCTACATTGGGAAAGTTAAAATCCCCTACTACAACAACCTTATTTGACCTGCAGCTGTCTGCAATCTCCCGGCACATTTGTTCCCGTTGACTATTCGGGGGTCTGTAGTGCAACCCCAACAAGGTGATCATCTCTTTCCTGTTCCTCAGCTCCACCCTCTTAGCCTCACTAGACGAACCGTCGATAATGTCACTTCTGAACAGCCGTGACATTCTCCTTAACCAACCCCTCCCTCCTCTTTTTCCCTCATCCCTGTCTCTCCCGAATCTCCTGTACCCCAGAACATTGAGCTGCCAGTCCTGCCCGTCCCTTAACCAGGTTTCAATCATGGCTACAACATCCCAGTTGCACGTACCTATCCGTGCCCTATGCTCTTCTGCCTTACCCGTCGGGCCCCTTACATTAAAATCCGTGCAGTTTAAACCAACACTCCTTCCTCACTCTCCGCCTTTCACTTGCCTATTCTGTCCACTAAACATTCCCGCACCACCCTCCATACCAACCTCGAACCTTTTTATTGTGTATTGTGTGTTTTTTATTGTACCGCTGCTGGCAAGTTCATTTCACTGCACTTTATTGTGTATGTGATGAATAAATCTGACTATTGACTATCCTACACGAGATCCCTGCCATCTCCACGCATTTTATAATTCTCTTGTTAATTGCTGCCTTATATACAATTGGTGATCAATACCTCATTAGAAAATGTTTCATGAATTAGTAATTAATTTTTAATTGAAACAATCTGCCACTGAAGACATCGATAGACTTATTTACATTACAGGTCAAACATGCACATAGAACAATCTATTTTCTTGTGAATATTACTGTTTAACTCTATTCATCTGAATGAAGAAAATAAATAGTCATTATTTTGTTACGTTCTTGAAGATTTTTTTTTCTTCACTCGTGGGGGATGTTAGGGTCATGGGGAAGCAAAACATTTCAATCTTATGTGTAATTCCTTTAATGTTGATGTTGAGCTGTCAGTGAGTTCCAAAGACAAAGAGAATCAGTAATTTATTTCGAAGTTGAGATGCAGTATCATTTGGAGACAAATGTGGTGGTGATGACATTCCCATGCACCACCTGTCTGAGCCTGTTGACCGTAGGAGTCAAGTTTGTAGAAGGTCTTATTGAAGAAGGTGTGGTAGGTTGCTGCAGTACATCTTGCAGACGATGTACATTGTAACTGGTGTACTGCTAATGTACACCTGTCACCTCTGTTAGCCCTTGTCACAGGAGCTTTTAAACGCTCACTTCCAAACCTTCGTAAGTTCCATTATAAATCCAAAGGGATATTTTGAAATATAAAAATAGTTCTCATCATTCCATAAACAATCGAAAGAAATA
This sequence comes from Raja brachyura, assembly GCA_963514005.1. Next base: position 11,889,548 of record OY740812.1, read on the forward strand.
GAGCAGACCTTTCACCAGTTGATTAATGGAAATCTACAGAAAAATATTTCACTTGCTCCGGCGACCCGCTCCACCTCCGGCATCCTCAAATTACTGCCACATATCTGACATTATAATAGTGATGACATTTCAAGAGCTTCTACATTGTCAGAATTATATTTAGTTTCTGTCTGCTGTCAAGAAAGGGGTTTTTCAAATGCAGGTATATTTTATGAAGTAAATTGCAGATCAAATCCAGGAGCTATTGAGCTTCTAATTAATACCATGATCCTTCCTGCACTTGACACTGACTGAGCTGTTGATGTTGAAAGCCCATATGTTATCTTTGTACCACATTGTCCACTCTGTTAAAATTGTTTGTGATATTTAACTATTTGTAGGTCAGAGAGTTTGCTTGTCTTTGATTGTTGTCAATTCATACAATTTTGTAATCCAACTCTTCATAGTTATTGTTAAGTTCCTTTCAACCTATTAGATTCCTGGACACTGCTTTTCATTCTATTGGCTGTATGAGAAATTTTAGAAAGAACATTATCATGATAAGGATATTCACCCACAGAACCTTTCAACAAAGGAAGACAGGCACACCTGAAAAGTTAACAATTTCTTGACAATCCAGTGAGTTTTCCACCGTGACCAACATCAAAACCATATAATGGGTGAGTTCATCTTCCAATATACAATACAGACTTGGTCAAACACCCCTTCATATAAATGAGCTACAATAATATTATTAATTTTTAAATTGTTAAATTCAAAAGTCTGACATACATCAATTCAATTGCAGAATTAGTTTCCTCTCTCATTTCACTTTTGCCAATTGTTCTTTCAAATCGGTCGTATCTGCTTCTGATGTAGTTCATTACAGTACTATGGAGATATGGTTACCAGAATGAGTGAATGTTGTGCATATGCCAACTAATGGCAAAAGCAACTAAGAGATTACTTTAAAAATAGAAATTGTTTATTATTCAGGAATGACCTTTAAGAGGAAAATCATCGTTTCGTGGAAGTTAGTAGTTTCAAAAATTTAAACCAAGTTTCAGCAAGTCCATGCATGGCTTATGTTTTTTAAAAATTAATACTAGAAAGGTAAGGCTGTTAATAAAATGATCCGTATAGAAATAGTAAACGACACTGCCAACGAGTGCTGAGCAAGAAACTGGCATGTACAATGGGTGGTTAATTTTAATCAGTCTAGAAACAAGTAATCCAGAACCACCCATGCACAATGATGATATTGTCTGATGTTTATTCAAATTGTTCTCCAAACCACACAAGACAGTACTTGTATTGTTGAATTAGATAGTAGGGAGAAGGTGGAACGTCTCAGACAAGAAACTCTACTCCAAAATTTGTTTTGTAAGTTTAATTTTTAGAGTTGACTCTGCTAGGACATGACTTTTAAAACATTTTGATAGTAAAAAAATAACTTGCACTACTTCTGTATCACATCTCGGACAGAATTCTGGAGTGTAGGTACGTGCCTACTTGAAGGTGAAAACGTTTGATAAGAATGTTTGTTCAATAATGTGGCTGTAGCTTTTTAATATATAAATTAAATTCAGCAATGATATAATTATGAAACATCTATATTTTTCCACATTTGGTACTTTAAAAACAGGAATTGAAGTAAGGTTGGTGTGAGAACTTTTAAATTATTGCACTTCAATCAAATATAACATTCTACAAACATTTGTTTATTATGCTATTTAATTATAACAGACAACAGGGCATTCTGCAGTGAATAATAAAGTACATTATCTGGTGGATAATGACCCTATATAATTATATTGATATAATTGTGTATCAATTTTATAACATTACAAACTTTTCTCACTTAAACTGTACCAAATGTCCAATTTATCACTCACGGAATGAGTACGACATTTTATATGTTAGTGATTTTTAAATAACGCATTTCTATTGAGTGTGATAGCTTGAAATACAATATTTTGTACTGCTTTGGAAAAGTAAGCCAAATTAGTTTTGTTACATGAAGAGACCAGTTGTTTTTCAGTGAAGGCAGCCTGATAAAGTTAAATTTATATTTGTAATTGTTTTATTAGCAATGATTTTAAGCAGATAAGATTGATATCACTGATTATACATTTTAATATAAAATAACACAGATTACAAACAGGCTTTATGATTGGAGAGACAAAATGCTGGAGTAACTCAGCGGGTCAGGCAGTATCTCTGGAGAAAAAGAACTCTCTGGAGTGGAACCCTGGCATTAATAAATTGCAAACACTCTTGCATGCAGACTCTTAATTTTGTGCAATTTTCCATTCTGCCACATTCACATCAACTGCCCCCCCCCCCCCAATTGTACCACTCACCTGCCTTACGAGGACAATTTTTAGTGGCCCATTAATCCACCGACCATCATGTATCTGGTAGGTGAGAGGACACCGGAGCATCAGAAGGAACATTGTGTGGTCACAGGGAAAATGTGCAAATTGTCAGAGATGTCAAAATGTGATCTCCAAATTGAATCTGGGTCATCGAAGAGGTGAGGCAGCAGCTCTTCTATCACTATGCTGCCTTTTTTTGTTTTGAGTGGTATAACTATGCTGCCCTTATCCATTTTTAACTAGCCACCTTGTTTAAAACTATGATCATTGCATCAAAACTCAAACTAGTAATGTTTCCTCACGCGTTTACCCGAATTTATGAATAGAAGAAATTGGAAAAATTGTCTGAATTTTGGACTTTAGCACCATGCAAGATCCCAGATGCACTGGTCACCAATGTAGAACCATGTAAAAATAAATACTTTTCACTGTTTTCTACTCATGTTTTTTTTGTCATGAAATCTAATTCAAGTTATTATTTGTAGGATTCATATACCTAATGATGGTTTAGGTCTAGAGCGGATGTACCAGAATAGTTCCAGAAAGAAAGATTACTTTTTGGAAGATGCTGTGAAGATGATTGGATTACCCGAGTAGGAAATCTTAGACCAGATTTAATGGAGGTGGTTATGATAGAATAAATAGAGTAATTGTTTTGAACACTCCAAGCTGAAAGCTAGAGTGCACAGTTGTGCAAATTGGCAAATAATGGGAATTTCTATTTTACATGAACTGTCTGTAGAATAATTGCAGGACACATTAAGTTTCTGTGGCATTTTATTGGAGCAGCCCAGTTTGCTGGATTTTCGAGGTCATCGAGTTATCATTCCTTTTATTTATTCACTGCTTTGGAGTTCCACTATTAAATATGTTATAATTGCCCTTATTTCACATATTAAGCTTTCTTTTTCCTATTTCGTCTTTGAATCATATGCCAAAGTGTTTTAATCAAAGCTCTCTGGTTACTAACTTCTGTTAATGTAAAATATTTATCTTTCTTTACTTTGGTTGGACCTTAATGATTTGACTATTTCTAATAACGCAACATACTTTGATCTAAGAAGGAACAATTATAGCATATCTAGTCTATCCATGTGCACATTAAAACAGTTGAATCACACTTAAAACGTGCTGTCTGGATTGTCCAAGGTGCCTAGTTGTGCCAAATCAGTAAAAGACACAGACTACACTGAAACGGGCCCTTCAGATCAGAGTGTGCCAACCATCCATTAACAGTAATCCTAATTTTCCCCACATATTCATCATGTCATGTCCTGCCCAGGTTCGACTTCTCAACCTACACACCAGGGGCAATTTATAGTGTTCATGCAACCTATAAACTCTACGTTTTTGGGATGTGGGGGAAAAGTTGGAGCACCCAGAGGAAACCCATGCACACAGAGAAAACATGCAAACTCCACACCGATAATACTATCTGGGGAGGGGGGAGTAGTTGTGCTTGACATAGCAAAATGGTAAGAGGTTATGTTTAACAAAGTTAGATATGGAATAGTCTTTCATAAAACACACTATCATGGTTGAAAAAATAGATAATGCAAAAACATGTTGCCACTGCAGTCAAACGTAAATTTATTGATATGGCAGTGCTAGATAATTGTTTTGAACCTCCATTATGTATATTCACACATGACATTTAGAACGGTACCACGCGCAACAAAAGCTTTTCATTATACCTTGGTACATGTAACATTAGGGTTAAGTTACTATATGAGTCTTTTTACAATGATGGAGAGATTTTGAGGAACGGGATTATTATTCAGGTTTTTACACCATCACACTGTTCTTAACAATAATCTACCCATCATGTGAAAACTTACAAATAACAGATATAAATTAGATTACTTCAAGACCGAAATTCAAAAACTTTTTTCATAAGACAAATTTTCATCGTTTTATCACCATTTTGGACACCAAAAATGTGGCATTAAAAACTCTAGTCATGAATATTTAATTCATAATCAACTTCATATGGCCCCCCATACATATACGTTATGATAATGATCTCGGGAAATATCTTCATCAATACCAGGAGAAAAATACAGTAACATGTCTGGTATTCCGCCTTGCAATGATTCCGTAACAGTCGTGCTTGGTGTCCATTGTCACAACGACCGTTAAACCATGGAGGCTCCAAACCAGTTCTCTTGGACCATGCTTGTGCTTAAAGAAAATATAAAGATCTCTTTCAAGGCCCCAGCAAAATCCTTGCCTGCTTTTCCACCAGGATTTCACCGTATAGATTCCACCAGGCCCTGGGAACATATCTATCCTAATGTTTTTCACGACGTCTCAAAACTACTACCTCTTTGATTTCAACGTGTGTTAGAATATCAACATTCTTCTCCTTAATCTCATCATTATTCTTTTCCGTTTTGTTGAATATCAATGCAATGCACACTCATGACAAACGTTGCCCATTTCCTCTGGCACCATACATAAATTCCCTCCTTTATCCTTGAGTGTACCTCCCTTTACCGAGCTACCCTCTCGCTTAATATACTTTGAAATACCTTGGGATTCATCATATTTCTACTTAGCAAAGATATTCTATGGTCTCTTTTAGCCCTCTTAATTGCTTGCCTGCTTCCTTTATATTCCTCAAGGGCCTCGTCTGATTTCAGCTTCCTTGGCTAAACTTACAATATCACTTGTTTCGAAGGATTATCTACAAGATATCTAACAAACAAAGCATAAATACATTTCACAATAAAAATGTGCAGATCCCGTCATTCTTTAAATGCAGTGTTTTAGTCCCTAAAATTAGTGTTGGCTTCTGGATTAACTCCAACTTTCAGAATTTTTGTTCTGATTTTAACAGATGACAGGAACTCATTTCTACAAGTGTAGCTTAATTTAAAATATTTAAAATAATAAAAATGATTTGTGTGCTGTAATTTATTAAAATAATTCAATTTAATTTATCCATTCACCATTAACTTTCTCGCAGAACCCATGATTCTGTCCTGTCTCAGTGACCTTAATCTTGCATAATCCGTATAGCACCAATGGCTAATTCTAGGCCTTGGTCAGGATACACGAAAGAATCAGTAGCTAATGTTTTAATCATGTTCACTGTTTTGGAGAATGTGTTAAAATTGTATGAATATGCAGTTCAAGCTTCCCTGCGGCAGCTATAGAGCCAATTTAAGACCATAAAAACATTTTCCATTACTTTAAACAGATTGGGGGATATTTTTCAGATTTTTCTGTTTCAACATATACAAATGTAAATTAAAAATAATTCAATGTAAATTAAATTTATGACTAACTCTTGGTATGTTTTGCTTAATCTCTTTTTACAAAAGCTTGTGGTTCCAAAAGTATGACAGGGTTCTCGCTTAACTTTTTTTCCCTGTTGCCAGCCGGGCAACCTTGACAGCTTTTTAGGTTGCCAAATGACAATTTAGGTGGTCATTTCAGACGGTTTGCATGACGCGTGCGCTAATGTGCTCGGATGAAGTGCGTGGTTACCAGTCGGAATTATGCTCAATGATGCATTCACATATTATGTTCAAGAAGGAACTGCAGATGCTGGAAAATCAAAGGTAGACAAAAGTGCTGGAGAAACTCAGCAGGTGCAGCAGCATCTATGGAGCGAAGGAAATAGGCAACGTTTCAGGCCGAAACCCATCAGTCTGAAACATAGAAACATAGAAAATAGGCGCAGGAGTAGGCCATTCGGCCCTTCGAGCCTGCACCGCCATTCAATGTGATCATGGCTGATCATCCAACTCAGTATCCCATACCTGCCTTCTCTCCATACCCCCTGATCCCTTTAGCCACAAGTGCCACATCTAACGCCCTCTTAAATATAGCCAATGAACTGGCCTCAACTACCTTCTGTGGCAGAGAATTCCAGAGACTCACCACTCTCTGTGTGAAGAATGTTTTCCTCATTTCGGTCCTAAAGGAATTCCCCCTTATCCTTAGACTGTGACCCCTTGTTCTGGACTCCCCCAACATCGGGAACAATCTTCCAGCATCTAGCTTGTCCAACCCCTTAAGAATTTTGTAGGTTTCTATAAGATCCCCCCTCAATCTTCTAAATTCCATCGAGTACAAACCGAGTCTATCCAATCTTTCCTCATATGAAAGTCCTGACATCCCAGGAATCAGTCTGGTGAATCTTCTCTGTACCCCCTCTATGGCAAGGATGTCTTTCCTCAGATTTGGAGACCAAAACTGTACGCAGTACTCCAGGTGTGGCCTCACCAAAACCCTGTACAACTGCAGTAGAACCTCCCTGCTCCTATACTCAAATCCTTTCGCTATGAATGCTAACATACCATTTGCTTTCTTCACTGCCTGCTGCACCTGCATGCCTACTTTCAATGACTGGTGTACCATGACACCCAGGTCTCGTTGCATCTCCCCCTTACCTAATCTGCCACCATTCAGATAATAGTCTACCCTCATGTTTTTGCCACCAAAGTGGATAACCTCACATTTATCCACATTATACTGCATCTGCCATGCATCTGCCCATTCACTCAGCCTATCCAAATCACCCTGCAGCCTCCAAGCATCCTCCTCACACCTAACTATACCCCCCAGCTTGGTATCATCTGCAAATTTGGAGATGTTGCATTGAATTCCCTCGTCCAAATCATTAACATATATTGTAAATAGCTGGGGTCCCAGCACTGAGCCTTGCGGCACCCCACTAGTCACTGCCTGCCATTCTGAAAAGGACCCGTTTACTCCTACCCTTTGCCTCCTGTCTGCTAGCCAGTTCTCTATCCACATCAATACTGAACCCCCAATACCGTGTGCTTTAAGTTTGTATGCTAATCTCTTATGCGGGACCTTGTCGAAAGCCTTCTGAAAGTCTAGATATAACACATCCACTGGTTCTCCCTTATCCACTCTACTAGTTACATCCTCGAAAAATTCTATCAGATTTGTCAGACATGATTTACCTTTCGTAAATCCATGCTGACTTTGTCCAATGATTTCACCACTTTCCAAATGCGCTGCTATCCCATCTTTAATAACTGACTCTAGCAGTTTCCCCACTACCGATGTTAGACTAACTGGTCTGTAATTCCCCGCTTTCTCTCTCCCTCCTTTTTTAAAAAGTGGGGTTACATTAGCTACCCTCCAATCCTCAGGAACTACTCCAGAATCTAAGGAATTTTGAAAAATTATCACTAATGCATCCACTATTTCTGTGGCTACCTCCTTGAGTACTCTGGGATGCAGACTATCTGGCCCTGGGGATTTATCGGCCTTCAATCCGTTCAATTTACCCAACACCACCTCCCGGCTAACCTGGATTTCACTCAGTTCCTCCATCTCATTTGACCCCCGTTCCACTGCTATTTCCGGCAGATTATTTATGTCTTCCTTAGTGAAGACAGAACCAAAGTAGTTATTCAATTGGTCTGCCATGTCCTTGTTCCCCATGATCAATTCACCTGTTTCTGACTGCAAGGGACCAACATTTGTTTTAACTAGTCTCTTTCTCTTCACACATCTATAAAAACTTTTGCAGTCAGTTTTTATGTTCCCTGCCAGTTTCCTTTCATAATCTATTTTCCCTTTCCTAATTAAGCCCTTTGTCCTCCTCTGCTGGATTCTGAATTTCTCCCAGTCCTCCGGTAGGCTGCTTTTTCTGGCAAATTTGTATGCCTCATCTTTTGTTTTTATACTATCCCTGATTTCCCTTGTTATCCATGGATGCACCACCTTCCCCGATTTATTCTTTTGCCAAACTGGTATGAACAACTTTTGTACTTCATCCATGCAGTCTTTAAATACCTTCCATTGCACATCCACTGTCAACCCTTTAAGAATCACCTGCCAGTCTATCTTGGCCAATTCACATCTCATACCTTCAAAGTTACCTTTGTTCAAGTTCAGAACCCTTGTTTCTGACTTAATTTTGTCACTCTCCATCCTAATGAAGAACTCAACCATATTATGGTCACTCTTGCCCAAGGGGCCACGCACAACAAGACTGCTAACTAACCCTTCCTCATTACTCAATACCCAGTCTAGAATAGCCTGCTCTCTCGTTGGTTCCTCCACATGTTGGTTGAGAAAACTATCCCGCATACATTCCAGGAAATCCTCTTCCTCAGCACCCCTGCCAATTTGATTCACCCAATCTACATGCAGATTGAAGTCACCCATTATAACCGTGTTACCCTTGTTGCACGCATTTCTAATTTCCTGTTTGATGCCATCCCCAACTCCAATACTACTGTTAGGTGGCCTGTACACAGTTCCCACTAGCGTTTTCTGCCCCTTAGAGTTTCGCAGCTCTACCCATATCGATTCCACATCCTCCACGCTAATGTCCTTCCTTTCTATTGCATTAATCTCCTCTCTCACCAGCAACGCTACCCCACCTCCTTTTCCTTTTCGTCTATCCCTCCTGAATATTGAATATCCCTGGATGTTCAGCTCCCAGCCTTGGTCATCCTGGAGCCAAGTCTCCGTGATTCCAACTATAGCATAGTCATTAATCGCTATCTGCACCTTCAACTCATCCACCTTATTACGAATGCTCCTCGCATTGAGACACAAAGCCTTCAGGCTTGTTTTTACAACACTCTTACTCCTTATACAATTATGTTGACAAGTGGCCCCTTTCACATCGATCCCTATTACACTTGGCAATACTCTCCTATCCCTTTGTGAGCTTTCTTCCCCGTTAATTCTGGGGTCATTAACCATCGCTTTACTCTCTTTCCCTCTAACTCCGTCCTCGACTATCCCATTTGATACCCCACCCCCCTTATTCAGTTTAAAACCATCCGTGTAGCAGTGGCAAACCTGCCGGCCAGAATGCTGGTCCCCCACCTGTTAAGATGCAATCCGTCCCTTTTGTACAGTTCCCCCTTACTATAAAAAAAATCCCAGTGATCTAAGAATCTAAATCCCTGCCCCCTGCACCAGTTCCTCAGCCACACATTCAGGTCCCATATCTCCCTGTTCCTGCTCTCGCCAGCACGAGGAACTGGAAGCAAACCGGAGATAACAACCCTGGAAGTCCTGCTTTTCAGCATTTTTCCGAGCTCTCTGAAGTCCCGCTGCAAAAAATTCATCTCCTTCTTTCCAACATCATTTGTGCCAACATGCACGACCACTTCCGGCTGGTCACCTTCGCCCTTGAGGATTGTCTGCACTCTGTCCGTAACATCCTGGATCCTGGCACCAGGAAGGCAGCACACCATCCTGGAATCCCGTCTGTTGCCGCAAAAACCCCTGTCCGTACCTCTCACAATGGAGTCTCCAACTACAATGGCGTTGCCCGACTTTGGCCTCTGTGGGTTTGGTTCATCAGCCCTTTTTGTTTGGCAAGCCAGTCCGCCGCTCAGTGGGATACCGTCTTCTGTCCCGGCAGCTTCCACGTGGGTGAACCTGTTCACAAGAGGTACAACACCCGGGGACCTTTGCATCCCATGTTTTCCTCCCTTTCTCACCGTCACCCACCTTCTCTCTTCTAGTGCCTTGGGTGTAACAATCTCACTGAAGGACTTGTCGAGAAACGACTCAGTTTCTCGAATGAACCTGAGGTCATCCACTTGTTTCTCCAGTTCCCCAACACGGTCCTTCAGGAGCTGTACCTGGATGCACTTCTCACATTTGTAGCATCCAGAGGCACCAGCAGTGTCCTTGACCTCCCACATACTGCAAGCATCACACTGCATCAGCTTGCTTGACATCTTCTTTTGCCTCGGTCTCGCCCTATCCAGTATTTTGCGCAGCCTTCTCGCCGAAGACTCTCGAGCCAAAGACTCACACTTTACTCACAGGGCACTTCCCTCACAAGGCCGCTCCCCAAGAGCTGCCTTGCTTATATTGACTGTTCAATTGCCTAATTTACAAACCAGAAGAATTCTGGAACCAGAAGAATTCGAAGAAGAATTTCGGCCTGAAACGTTACCCATTTCCTTCGCTCCATAGATGCTGCCGCATCCGCTGAGATTCTCCAGCACTTTTGTCTACATTCACACATTATTTCTGCTTCAAATAACTCACAAACTAAACATATTCACCAATCAAGACATGATATATACCACAATGACATGGTAAAAAAAAATTATAATGCAATATCTCAACTCTTTTTACACATTGCAATTAATGCAATTTCTAATAGTTCTTTCCACTTCCAAACAAAAATGTGGTTGGATTATTCAGCATATGATCAACCTGTGTCAATAAATCCTGGACCATGGTAACATATATGCTTAACCATGCACACTACAGATTGATGCAAGCATGTTTTCTGTGAAGGACCAAAAATGACCATGACATGGCCATAGCATGGGTCGTTATTGCTATTGGCACAGAAACACTCTGGCTTCCCATATAATTTATCCATAACAAAATATACAGGTTGCAAGAAAATTTCTATAGGCATTTTATGATAATAGCTGTTAAAACCGACTATACCCATCTGACAGGTTAAAGATTACACTCACTGACAAGAGATGGCCAAAGGACATAACTGCAGCAAATGTTATTTTGGTAATATGTTTAAAGGTGTCAAAACAAATAATAACATTGGGAATTAAAACACATTTGATTACATTCCGTTATCAAACATAGTCAATGTTCGCTCTAAAGACCATGAATCACAATAGGGTCAGGGGCTGTGTGAATCAGCACGGGGTGAATAGATGGCGGGGGGGGGGGGGGGGGGGAGGATTGAGAAGGCAATCGGTGCGGAATGGATGGATTGAGCCAGGTGAATTAGTACGTGTTGGAGTATGTAAAATTGTGAGGGGAGAGCACGGAGGATGTTAGTGGTTTTGAATGGGGGATCAGTACGGGATGGATGGGGGCGGGGGATCAGTACAGGATGAATGGGAGTAGACAAAAATGCTGGAGAAATTCAGCGTGTGAGGCAACATCTATGGAGCTAAGGAAATAGGCAACGTTTCGGGTCGAGACTTCTTCAGACTGTTCCCCCCATTCTTCTTGAATGGGGGGGATCAGCACGGGATGGATGGGGGGGGGGATCAGCACAGAATGAATGGGGGGGGATCAGTACAGGATGAATGGGAGGGGGGGGGGTCAGGACCATGTGGATCGAAGTGTCTGTGTAGGATAAATGGGAGATCACTGATAGGTTGAATGAGGGGATCAGTATAGGATGAATGGGGGATCAGTATAGGATGAATGGGGGATCAGTACAGGATGAATGAGGGGATCAGTACAGGATGCATGAGGGGATCAGTACAGAATGAATGGGGGATCTGTAAGAGATGAATGGGGAAATCACTACAGGATGGATGGTGCGATTGGTGCAGGGTAAATGGAGGGTGGGTCAGTATGGGATGAATGGGGGGAGAAGTGCAGGATGGATGGGAAGGGGGGTCAGTACAGGATGAATTGGGGGATCAGTGTAGGATGGATGGGGTGGGGGGTGGCAGGAGATTCAATGCGAGGTGGATAGGGTGATGAATAGATTAAGGGGGGGGGGTATATTGCGAGGGGAGCACAGGGGATGTCAGTGAGGACTGAATAGAGGAGGGAATGGGGTTCAGTGCGGGATGGAGAGGAGGGGTCCCAGGATAAGCGGGGTGGAAGGGGGCGTACGAGAGAGAGAGAGAGAGAGAGGGGGAGAGGGAAGGGGCAGAGGAGGTGGGGAGGAAGGAAGTCAGCGCTCCTCGGACAACATCGCCCGCTGCCTTGGCCGTCCCTGTCTAACGCCAAAGTGCCGCCGCCAAAGGGGGAGGTGGTTGGGATCTCCTCGCCACGGTGCAGCTCAAAGATCCTATAGCTATAGGATCTTTGGTGCAGCTGCTTCAGCGGCAACAGCGGCCACGACAGCAGCTCCACTGCCTCCTCCCGCACCCCGCCCGGCGGAAGGAGGCCTCCCTCTCCCTCCCTCGGCGTGCGAGAGGGGTTGTTTTGATAGCGCCATTGTTTTGAAACAGCCCTGATAACGGCCGCTGCCTGCAAATCAAAAGATACTGCTGCAAATCCACCAACGGCGCTTTCAAAACAACCCCTCTCGCACGCCGAGGCCGGGAGGAAGGAGAGGGAGGTCTACTTCCACCGGGAGGGGTGCGGGAGGAGGAAGCAGTGGAGCCACTCCTAGTATCTTTGCCCCGCACTATAGCTGTTGCCACCGCAGACACAAAAAGCCACATTCCTATTCGCCAGAGATGCTGCCTGACCCGCTGAGTTCAGTTTTTTGTCTTTCGGTTTAAAGCAGTATTTGTGTACCAAGCCGGGCAAAATGACTCGGCGTTTAGGTTGCCCGGCGGCACTTTGAGTGGTCATTGGCACCCGGGCAACCGCTAATTTCGAGCCCTGTATGATCTACAGTTATGGTGAGAATGTTTTTTTTTATAAATTGGGATTTTGTGAAAAATGGACCAACCACAGTTTTTTACTTGGTGGGCATATTGGTAGGATTGTATTGTAAATGCTTTAGATAGATTTTAGATTCTAATTTGCAATATATATTGTTAACATTTCTTTCAACAACAACTGAAATAACTTAGCTTGCCTTTATCTTTCATCCTGTATTGTCTTCTGCTTCTCTGTGTGTCTGTGTGTTTGTTGTGGGGAGAAGAGTTGGTAGTTTGTGCGAGGGATGGAAGTAAGTGGAAGATGGAGTGGAGCTGGGGATGCTGAGTGGTACAGAGCATATATTAAATTGGTGTAAATTCAATTGCTTCATTAATATATTGCTTTCAGATTCCCCACCCACCAAAAACAAATGGTGCAGTGGGTGTAATGGCCACATTAAATATTCTGTTCCAACTTGGATAATAAACACTTGGGCTTTGAGGTTTTCTGCACTCCGAAGGATGAGTAAAATAGTTAGCTTGCACGGCAAGGTTACCTCAAGGTTTGCTCAAGCTTTCTAGCATTATGCAGTCTAAAGGAGTATTTTATTTCATAATATGAAGGAATGGTTTGGAGCCAACAAAAATAATGGGAGAATCGAAGTGGCTGCCAAAGTAAACAAGATTTTCTATTTCTGAATTTAGTGCCATAAAGGGCTTAATATTTTCATTGCATCAGGGAAGATGAAGACACCTGCATCTTGTTGAACTAATTAACCAAACCCTATAATGATATAGCAGATGATTCTTGTCACATTCGCCGTGTAGGCCCACTCATCTTTTTCCAATTATTTCTTCTCTATAAATATTTTAATGGTGTTGGAGATGGTAGTCTGATCAAGGCATAACCATTACTCTATAAATATTGTAATGGTGTTGGAGATAGTAGTCTGATCGAGGCATAACCATTACTCTCTTAGCTTTTGCTCTCGTGGTCAATTTTGACCCCTGCACAGGTGCGGCCATTTTTGGGACGGGGGGTACTTCATTTTTTTCAAAATAGAATGATATGTTAGCCAGAACATTATGGGTTTTAGGTCACAGATTTGAGCAGCCTGTCTCCACCTCTGCTGAATAAAGCAAAGTTGAACATGGTAAATCCCTAATATTTCTTTGAGAATTTTGTTTGGGCAATCAAAAAGATTCTTGCTATTTTCCAGTCCGCCATAATTATGTTTGTAATGACAAATTAACTTTTCACGTGTGCAATGTAAATACTATGGTCTGGAATTGAACAATAGGGATTTAACAGGATGCATTTATAAAAACATGCAAAGCAAAGAGGCGTTGGGGGCATTGCCAGAGGCAAAGTGAACCTTGCATAGCTGAAGAAGCATACCTTGCATCAGTCTGAAGAAGACGTTGCTAATTCCTTATCTCCATAGATGCTGCCTCACCCGCTGAGTTTCTCCAACATTTCTGTCTACCTTGCATTGCTGAAGATAGACACACAAAGCTGGAGTAAATCAGCGGGTTGGACAGCACTTCTGGAGAAAAGGTGATGTTTTGGGTTGAGATCCTTCTTCAGACCCTTTTGTGGAAGGTTCTCGACCTGAAAGATCACCTATTCCTATTCTCCAGAGATGTTGTCTGACCCACCGAGTTACTCCAGCTTTTTATGTCTATTTACCCTTCATACACAGTTCTTGCATATCTGAATGTGGTCCAACCACCATTATGTAGAAACAAAGACCTACAGATGCTGGTTTACAAAACAAAAAGACATAAATTGCTGGCATAACTTAGCGGATCAGCCAATAACCCTGGAGAACATAGTTTCGGGTCAGGACCCTACTTCAGTCTGTCACCATTATGATTCTATATTACTGCATGCATTGTCATCCTATACCATCACCTCATCCATGGAGCCTATGTATTTTGCTGCCCTTTTTTTTTTTAACTCTCCTCCATGGAATAACCAGAAAACCACCACCATTTTATGGTATCATGGTTGGTGCATATTTAAAGGTATCTCTGGCTTGGTTAGGATATCTGAAACACAGTTGTGGCATTCCAGTGGACCACTTAGACAAAGACATTTTAGAACAATGATCTTTGTACTATTTGTGCCCTTTGTTCCTTGGACATCTTGCAGGAATAAGTGGCTTTATATTTGTCCTCAATAGCCAGTCTCAAGCATGCTTGAAGAATTGAATACATCTGTAAGGATTGCCCATGTATCTTTCTTACTCTTGGCAAGAGATCTGCAAGTGATACTCATCACATGGAAAATGATAGGAACCCTTTCCACTTAACAAATATTGAGGGAAGCCTGGGAATGTCATCAAATTCAAGTGTAACTGGTAATCCCCAAACTGGTGGATGTTTAGTCAGATCTGCATAATCAAGCAATCATTGATTCGGCCGGCAGTGTCTGTAATACAGTTGATTCACATTTTTGTTTAACCTCATCTTACTAAACATCGTCACAGCAATCTACCCATAATCATCAGCCAAATTATGAAAATGTTGTTGAGGAAGACACAGAATGCTGGTATAGCTCAGCAGGTCTGGCAGCACCTCTGGATAACATGGAAAGGTGATGTTTTGGGTCAGATCCCTTCTTCAGACTGATGGGGGAGGGGGAGAAAGTTGGAAGAGAGGAGCACCAGGACAAAGCCTGGCAAGTAATAGGTGGAAGGTAGGCACAAAAAGCTGGAAAAACTCAGCGGGACAGGCAGCATCTCTGGAAAGAAGGAATGGTTGACGTTTCAGATCTCGACCCAAAACGTCACCCATTCCTTCTCTCCAGAGATGCTGCCTGTCCCGCTGCGTTACTCCAGCTTTTTGTGTATATCTTCGGTTTAAACCAGCATCTGCAGTTCCTTCTTAAACAAGTAATACAGTACCCTCCATAATGTTTGGGACAAAGACCCATAATTTATTTATTTGCCTCTGTATTCCACAATTTGCGATTTGTAATAGAAAAAAACACATGTAGTTAAAGTGCACATTGTCAGATTTTTGTTTCACCATGTAGAAATTACAGCTGTGTTTATACATAGTCCCTCCATTTCAGGGCACCATAATGTTTGGGACATAGCAATGTCATGGAAATGAAAGTAGCCATGTTTAGTATTTTGTTGCATATCCTTTGAATGCAATGACTGCTTGAAGTCTGCAATTCATGGCCAGTTGTTGGATGGCTTCTCTGGTGATGCTCTGCCAGGCCTGTATTGCAGCCATCTTTAGCTTATGGTTGTTTTTGGGGCTGGTCCCCCTTCAGTTTTCTCTTCAGCATATAAAAGATGTCCTCAATTCGGTTCAAATCGTGTGATTAACTTGGCCACTCAAGAATTGACCATTTGTTAGCTTTGAAAAACTCCTTTGTTGCTTTAGCAGTATTTTTGGGATCATTGTCTTGCTGTAGAATGGACTGCTGGCCAATGAGTTTTAAGGCATTTGTTTGAACTTGAGCAGATAGGATATGTCTATACACTTCAGAATTCGTTATGCTACTACCATCAGCAGTTGTATCATCAATGAAGGTAAGTGAGGCAGTACCTTCAGCATCCATACATGCCCAGGCCATAATACCCCCACCACTGTGTTTCACAGATGAGGTGGTATGCTTTGGATCTTGGGCAGTTCCTTCTCTCCTCCATACTTTTCTCTTGCCATCAATCTGATATAAGTTAATCGTCATCTGACCTGTCCACGAGACCTTTTTCCAGAAATGTGGTTGCTCTTTTAAGTTCTTAGGCCCCCTTCGGTCATGGCTGACCATGGGTGTCTCCAGGGTTGGAGGACGCCAGTGCGTGCCTTTGTTTAAAGTGGGGAGACTGGTGCACAGACAGCAACCATATGGTCCTTGACAGAACTGGGTCAGGACCCAGTGGCATGGAGCTCAAGACGACCAGAGACCCTTTTCTGCTGCAGCCTTCATCCACCTTTCCAGCCATTGTGACGCTCCACTAAGGTCAGCCATCATCCTCCGCCTGTTCCACCTTTGAGGTCTTGGTTGGATTGTTCTTTGTCAGAGTCCTCCCCCGACCTTACCGCTATGGGTGGCCCTACGAGGAGCATAGCTCCAGACAGGATCGATCTCAGGACCACACAAGCTTGTCCACCACGACAAGGTGACAATCCACAGTTTATGTACTTCTTGGCAAACTGTAACCTGGCCACCCTATTTTTGGGGCTAACCAGTGGTTTGCATCTTGCAGTGTAGCCTCTGTATTTCTTTTCATGAAGTCTTCTGCGGACAGTGGTCATTGACAAATCCACACCTGACTTCTGAAGAGTGTTTCAGATCTGTCGAACAGGTGTTTGGGGATTTTTCTTCATTATAGAGAGAATTCTTCTGCCATCAGCTGTGGAGGTCTTCCTTGGCCTGCCAGTCCCTTTGCGATTAGTAAGCTCACCGGTGCTCTCTTTCTTCTTAATGATGTTCCAAACAGTTGATTTTGGTAAGCCTAAGGTATGGCTGATGTCTCTAACAGTTCTATTCTTGTTTCTCAGTGTCATAATGGCTTCTTTGACATTCTTTGGCACAACTTTGGTCCTCATGTTGATAAACAGCAATAAAAGTTTCCAAAGGTGATGGAAAGACTGGACGAAAGACTAGGTGCTGAGAGCTCTCTTATACCTGCATTAAGGAGACAATTAAACACACCTGACCAATTACAAATGCCTGGGAAGCCATGTGTCCCAAACATTATGGTGCCCTGAAATGGGGCGTTATGTATAAACCCAGTAGTAAGTAAGTTTATTGGGAGAGTATTCACATACAACTAATTTGCCTTGGTGCTCCGCCCACAAGAAACAACATGGCATACAGTGACAGTTACGAATGGCTCAGAAAACACTAAACATTAATAATAATAAAACATTAATGATAAAACACCATTGATCTAGCATGTGAACCAACAAAATACCAGATCAAAAGGAGGCTACAGATTTGGCTGTTGAGTAGAGCAACTACTCGTGGATAAAAACAGTTTTTATGTCTGGCTTTGACAATCCAGAGTCGCCTTCCAGAGGGAAGTGATTCAAAGAGTTTGTGGCCAGGGTGAGAGGGGTCAGAGATGATCTCGCCCCCTCGCTTCCTGGCCCTTGCAGTGTACAGTTCATCAATGGAGGGAAGGTTGCAGCCAATAACCTTCTCTGCTGATTGGACGATTCGCTGTAGCCTCCAGGTGTCGTGCTTGGTGGCTGAGCCAAACCAGACCATGATGGAGAAGGTGAGAACAGACTCTACGATGGCCGTGTAGAATTGGACTATCATTGCCTGTGGCAGATTGTGCTTCCTCAGCTGCCGTGGGAAGTACATCCTATGTTGTGCCTTTTTGACTGTGGAGTCGATGGTAGCCCCCCACTTAAGGTCCTTGGAGATGATGGTTCCCAGGAACTTAAAAGACTCCACAGATGTGACTGTGGTGTTGTTGAGGGTGAGTGGGGTGAGGGGAGGGGGAGCTCTCCTAAAGTCTACAATCAATTCCACTGTCTTAAGAGCATTGAGCTCTATGTTGTTGCTACGGCCAGCTGTGACACTTCCTGTCTGTAGGCAGATTCCTCCCCATCCTGGATCAGTCCAATCAGGGATGTGTCGTCCACAAACTTGAGAAGCTTGACAGAGGTGTCTGTGGAGGTGCAGTCGTTGGTGTAGAGGAGAGAGTACGCAGCCTTGCGGTGCTCCTATGGTGAGCGTTTGCGGGTCCGAGATATGCGTTCCCAGCCTCACATGCTGCTTCCTGTCTGTCAGGAAGTTGGTGATCCACTGACAGAGGGGTTCAGGCACAGTCAACTTGGAACGTTTGGAGTGTAGAAGCTCTGGCACAATGGTGTTGAATGCAGAGCTAAAATCAACAAACAGGATCCTCGCATAGGTCCCCTGGCGGTCTAAGTGCTGTAGGATGGAGTGCAGGCCCAGGTTGACTGTATCATCCACAGATCTATTGGCACGATATGCAAACTGCAGAGGGTCCAGCAGGGAGTTTGTGATATTTTTCAGCTTGGCCAGCACAAGCCTTTCAAGTGTCTTCATGACTACAGAGGTCAGTGCAATAGACAATTTGTACATGGTGAAACCAAAATCTTTACAAATGATCTTTAATAAAATCTGATTATGTGCACTTTCACCACATGATTTTGTTTTCTATTACATATCTCAAATTGTGGAGTACAGAGGCAAATAAATAAATTATGGGTCTTTGTACCAAACATTATGGAGAGCACTGTATACTGCCTCTTTCTGCATTCATATTGTGCCCACTTACATCTGCCTTTACTCTCCTTGCTGCATCTGCATAGTTTCACTGATAGCACCTTGCTTGTGCAGTTCATGTTCTCTCATTTCTCACTCTACTCATTTTCTGCAATTCTTTCTCTCCATGCAATACTATTTTTCCATTCTGCAGTTAGCAATGACCAAAACCCATTTTGACAGTGCTTTAATATGAAATGGGGAAACAGCTGGATATTTCAATTCTTTTTTAAAATTCATAAGTACATTAACATATTTTTGGCAATTGCCTGCTGCACAGTTTATTACAAATGGCAATCTGGAAAGATTTCTCTCTTATAACCAGACTTAATTTTCTGGTTCATTGGTCAAACTGACTTGTTCGAGAAGGACATAAGTTGGTACTAGGCTTTATCAAGGTAAAAATTAGCTTTCTTCTGAAAGATGTAATGAATAAAAAAGCTAGAAGCTTTTGGGAGTTTTTGAATGCCCGTGTATAATTTTTTATTGTGCCATTTTTAATTTGCATGTTATGATGTGGCCAATTGACTTGCTGTCATTATTGAGTGAAATTGGAGGACTTTCCTTCTATTGATTGGAAAGAAACTAAATGGAATTTAAAGTAAATTCGGCATAATAATTTGCACATCTTCACAAGAGAGAACTTTTATCGAGGTGTATAATTTTTTTCCTTTACTTGGGGGATTTGGAACAGCAGAAATATAATTCCATGGACAGCTTTCAAATGTGTTTTATGATTGACATTCCTTAGACCAGCATGTACAAAATGGCCTTGTCTTTATTGGGAAGCTGTGATCAGCTTGCAGGCAATCTTCAATGATGATTTCCAAATATTCTCAGTGTTCAATCCATTTGTTCATTTTTCTCTGCCATTGTTCTACCGAATTAGCTTTTGTCAGGGTTGCACCTGTGGCAAACTATTGCATGTGAATCTGCACCTCATGTCATCCTCATCTGTTTCTATTCCATTTTGAACTAAGTAGACTTACATAGCTGCATTGTTATCTGAGTTTCTCCCATCGTCTCTCAACCCAGGTTCTTCCTCTTTGGCAGTGGCATTTGAAAACATATTCTACAAGCAGGATGACGACTTGGAGCTCTACCTCAATATCTCCTACTGCTCAGACTTCATAGACTATATAGAACATTATTCAATGGAAATCTTTCTAAGAACATCTTACATTTCTACAGCACTTTTCTCAACATTAGAACATTCCAAAACAATCAACTGCCAATGTAGCACTTTTAATGTAATCACCATTGCACTGCAGTTAATATGTTAGCACATTTATACCCAGTTATCATTCACAAGTACAGTGCAATAATAACCAGATAATCTGTCATTGGCTCCTGGCTTTGCCACAAATTCTATTTCTTGGCCACTGCCTCTAACCTGCAAGTGACAATTGTCTGTTGCTAATTGAGACTCTTTGAATTTTTAATATTGCATTGTCGCTCTAACAAGCTTTCAATTGCATACTGCTCCATTGTCAGGACTACCAAATGCCATTCCCAAGGAAAGACAAGGAACTGGATGTTGGAATCTTGAGCAAAACACAAAGTGCTGGAGGAACTCACCGGATCAGGCAGCATCTATAGAGGGAATGGACAGGTGATGTTCTGTTCGGGACCCTTCTTTCAGACTGGTTGGAGTGGTGGGGAGAAATCTGGAAAAAGAGTGGCGGGGGAAGTGGGGGGGAGGGAAGACAAAGCCTGCCAAGTGATGGGTGAATTCAGGTGGGGGGGGGGGGGGGCAGTTTGGCAGATGGAAAAAGTGACAAAGGTTAGAGATGAAAAGACAAAAGGGTGTTTGATGAGGAAAGAAGGAGAATTAAATATAAAGCCGCATGAATGAATATGGGTAGATGGTAGGTAGACTGGGAATGAGGAATAGGAGTTATTACTTGACATTAGAGAATTCGATGTTCATACCACTGGGCTGTAAATTACCCAAACGGAATATGAGGTGCTGTTCCTCCATTTTGTATGTGCCCTCGCTCTGACAATGGAGGAGGCGAAGGACAGAGAGATCAGTATGGGAATGGGTTGAGGAATTAAAATGGTTAGCAATTGTGTCCCCATTTCTTTTTTTTATCCTCCCCTTCCCCCCACCCCTTCATCCATGTGCCTTTCCTCCCAAATCGCTCCGTGCGGCTTTATATTTAATTCCTCCTCATCTTTCCCTAATCTGACTTTTTTTTGCCTCCAGCCTTTGTCACTTGCTCCACCTATTTCATTACACGCCCCCTCCTCACACTTCAGAGAAGGGTCTCGACGCGAAACGTCGCCTATTTCCTTCGCTCCTTAGATGCTGCTGCACCCGCTGAGTTTCTCCAGCTTTTTGTGTACCCTCGATTCTCCAGCATCTGCAGTTCCTTCTTTAAAACTAAATGAAATGAGGAATTGGGAGGGGAAGAATGTGGAGAGGAACTGTAAGAGGAAGCAGACTGTATAGTAATCTAATGAATGATGCTGGCATTTGAAGGTATGTAGAGAATGAAGTTTCAAAATACTGCAGGGCTTAGGGAGTTTTATAAAAGCATCTTGGGGATTGAAGATAAATTGCCAATTTTCTTAATGGTCATCGATTCTATCCATCAAACAAAGGAGGAATTGTTATAGCTAGGTATCTATCTTGTAAGTGAATTGCCAATGCGATGGTTTTTTTAGCAATAGAACAACTTTCTGATTGTTGTCAACAATCTGCTGGAGGAACTCAGTGGAGGTGGCAACGAATGGTCGGTCTGTTGGTGGGAACCCTGGTTCAGAACTCTATTTCTATGCCTTTTCCATTCGTGTTCAATGGTGGTGATGAGGTAGTATAAATTCAGATAATGCTGAGATTCATAAGTCTTCTTCTTGCGAATAAAACAAACCAAAGGAATAGCTAGATCTCAAGCCGGGTGTTGAGCAGCCAGTTTGTTGTCTCTGCGTCAATGTCTGCCAGGCCCTGAGCTCCATTTGGTGGGCGGTAGAGCGGGCACCCAGAGATGACATTGTTGGCTGTTTGTTGTTCTGCTCCGCATTCACAGGCTGGGCTCTGGGGGAGTCCCCATCTCCACATGCTGGCATTGAAACGGCCAACCCCTGTACTCCAGTATGAAGTCTGTTGAGCTTCACCCATGCTCCTCTTGGGAGGTCAGACCCTGGACAGCTTTTATCTGGTGAAGAGATGTAGCTGTGTAATGGAGATGAGGTTACCTTCACTCCTCTAACCACTTGGTGGCTATCCAGTGTGCAATTGTCTCAGTTGGTTGGATGGATCCTAGGAGTTGAGAACTGCAACTGATTATCCTGCTGAAGATGATGATGTGGGGGGAGAGAGAGAAGCAAACAATTTCTTGTCATGATTGAAAATTAAAGCCTATTGAAGCAGGATGAAGCTGAAGTTATGCCACATTTCCTGAATGCGCCTAGTCACAAGTTACAGAAAATCAGATAGATTTTATATCATTTTCCTTAAGCCTTCAAGCCAAAATGTTATAATTAAACTTCATTTTGTGGCTGTTTCTCATTCAACACATTATCTGATCCTGCAAGAACAAATTGAACACACAATTCTTTCAAAGTGGAATTTTAGAAATACTATTTTCAAATTCCTGAAATTATGACAGAATTGAAATATGTGATATCTAAGAATGAAACAGAAAATATGTTTTTCATTGTGAATGGGTTATATTGGGAATGGTTGTAGCCTTGGTAACAGACTGCATTTCAACAAGATTCTTCATTCCAGGCACCTTTCTCAGTGCTGAGAGCATGCTGTCAATCTAAAATGATGAATGATTTACAATCTGTCAATCGTGTGTGTGCGCTCTGGAAGATAAACAATATGAAGTGTATTCCAAAAATGCTAAACTAGTGAATGAGGTCAATATTGCAAATTGCAGATGTTCTTTCCCATTCCTGAAAAAACATTGTTTTTGTTTAAAGAAATAATTCACTGACCTCTTTGTCAACAGTCACTGAAAATGGCATGCTGTGCTTTATATATTCCTTTAATCACTGAATATGCTTGTGAGAAAAATCCACCTGCAAAATTGGAATGATCACAACTAATTATTTTCCTCGTCTCTTCCAATGTCACCCCCCTCATTGTATACATTTGATAAACTGGTTAGATGTGAAATAACTACACTTCTCAATTAAATTGATTTTATTTTCTGCTACTTAACCAAACTTCCAAATGAAGTACTCAAATTTGTGGCTTATTTCTAACACTGCAGTCTAATAGTGGCCCCACCTTTGGTTATAGGATCAGTGTGAGGGCAGCATGGTTAGATGGTAAATCACATCAGGTGTCAGTTGTAGCTCAGAGGTAGTAAACCTGCCTCTGAGTCAAAAGGTCTTGGGTTCACACTTGAATGCTTAAACCAGAATAATGTAGTTAGATATGTTATCTTTCATAGATGTTAAACTTGATGGGATACAAAAGATTCCACGCACCATTTAATTAAGAACAGGGCCGTTCTTCCTATTTCTTGGACACATTTTATCCCACAATGGACGCCTGAATTGGATGATCAAGTTATTTGTTTCAACGTAGTTTGTGGAACTTAATTGTGTAGCTTTGTTTGCTGCATTTCCTATCATGTAAACTAACCATACCTCGATGCTAACTTAATGATATAAGTGTTTTGGGATGACCTGATTTTGTAAAAGGCATTTAAAAATTTTTCATATAGGCACTGAAGTAATTAGCATGATGTTAATTTAATGTAATCTATTCCTTCTTCGCAGTTGACTATTTAAATACTATACTTTCTCTTGGTTCTCCAATCATTGTATCTGAGCTAGAGGTAGTATATTTGTTACTTGCTAGCTTCAAACTGTTACATGGATTGAGCAGAACCATGGGACTTCACTTATTGTTCATGGAAATTCATTGCCACTTCAGTATGTAATTAAAAGTTCATTTATTTATGGTTTATGCCAGTTACAAAGGTTACTGTATTTAAGAGGGAAAAAATGTGCACATTTCTACCAAGAACTAGTATATTTAATATTTTTGTTTAGATTTTATTTGGTACATTCATCTTACTTTATTACCTTTCTCAATAATGTCTCGACTATAGCTGTCAGTTAATTCCCATTATATTCCTTGAGAAATAATGCTAATGGTTGTGCAGAGAATAAATGATATTAAGAACGTTTGTATGTGCTATGTATTTTCACAGGCCTGGTGCATTTGCTGGGTTTGGTGAATTGGCATAGATCCCTGAAAGTTTTTTTTTAGTATTGGACAACGGCGATGTTTCAGGATACTTTTTCCATTCATTTACAGCCATCAATGTAACTCAATCCAATAATAATGTTATTTCTGCCATTTTTGTCCTCAAATATACTTTATCCATAAACTATGTTTCACCATACCAAGCAATTCAATCCATTAATTTACAAAGTCACTGATATGCCATCCCTAAATATTGCATTGATGAAACGTTTGAGTGGCTGTTACACAGGGCCCAGCCCCTCAGTGCCACTGGAATAGGACTTTACAAAGCGGTCTTTCTCCAGAGATCATTTGTGCACAAAATTTCAATGTTCCACTGAGTGTGAACTCCTGCGCAGTGGCAACATTTCAGAAGTAGGCATCTTCTTATGCTGGACAATCAACAGGTTTAGGGAAGATTACTCAGTTGATGACTTTCTAGAAGCAGATGATGTTTGTCTCACTATCCTTCCCCAGGAACAATCCTTGGAGCACAGAGTAAGCGCTGTGCAGCTCTGGATGAACATTGACACAGATCACCATCACTTTCCAGACCTTCTTGGTAAATATATACAGTGGCCTGCAAAAGTTTTCATACCCCTTGAACTTTTCCACATTTTGTCACGTTACAACCACAAACGTAAATTTATTTTATTGGGATTTTATGTGATAGACCAACACAAAGTGGCGCATAATTGTGAAGTGGAAGGAAAATGATACATGGTTTTAATTTTTTTTACAAATTAAAAACTGAAAAGTGTGGCGTGCAAAAGTATTCAGCCCCCTTTACTCTGATACCCCTAAATAAAATCCAGTGCAACCAATTGCCTTCAGAAGTCACTTAATTAGTAAATAGAGTCCACTTGTGTGTAACCTAATCTCAGTATAAATACAGTTGTTCTGTGAAGGCCTCAGAGGTTTGTTAGAGAACATTAGTGAACAAACAGCATCCTGAAGCCCAAGGAACACACCAGACAGGTCAGGGATAAAGTTGTGGAGAAGTTTAAAGCAGGGTTAGGTTATAAAAAAATATTCCAAGCTTTGAACATCTCACAGAGCACTGTTCAATCCATCATCCGAAAATGGAAAGAGTATGGCACAACTGCAAACCTACCAAGACATGGCCGTCCACCTAAACTGACAGGCCGGGCAAGGAGAGCATTGATCAGAGAAGCAGCCAAGAGGCCCATGGTAACTCTGGAGGAGCTGCAGAGATCCACAGCTCAGGTGGGAGAATCTGTCCACAGGACAACAATTAGTCGTGCTCTCCACAAATCGGGCCTTTATGGAAGTGGCAAGAAGAAAGCCATTGTTGAAACAAAGCCATAAGAAGTCCCGTTTGCAGTTTGTCACAAGCCATGTGGGGGACACAGCAAACATGTGGAGGAAGGTGCTCTGGTCTGATGAGACCAAAATTGAAGTTTTTGGCCTAAATGCAAAACACTATGTGTGGCGGAAAACTAACCGTGCACATCACCCTGAACACATCATCCCCACTGTGAAACATGGTGGTGGCAGCATCATGTTGTGGGGATACTTTTCTTCAGCAGGGACAGGGAAGCTGGTCAGAGTTGATGGGAAGATGGATGGAGCCAAATACAGGGCAATCTTGGAAGAAAACCTGTTAGAGTCTGCAAAAGACTTGAGACTGGGGCGGAGGTTCACCTTCCAGCAGGACAACGACCCTAAACTTACAGCCAGAGCTGCAATGGAATGGTTTAGATCAAAGCATATTCATGTGTTAGAATGTCCAGACCTAAATCCAATTGAGAATCTCTGGCAAGACTTGAAAATTACTGTTCACAGACGCTCTCCATCCAATCTGACTGAGCTTGAGCTATTTTGCAAATAAGAATGGGCAAAAATTTCAGTCTCTAGATGTGCAAAATTTCAGTCTCTAGAGACATACCCCCAAAAGACTTGCAGCTGCAATTGCAGCGAAAGGTGGTTCTACAAAGTATTGACTCAGGGGGGCTGAATACATTTGCACGCAACACTTTTCAGTTTTTTACTTGTAATAAAATTTGGAAACCAGGTATAATTTTCCTTCCACTTCACAATTATGCACCACGTTGTGTTGGTCTATCACATAAAATCCCAGTAAAATACATTTACGTTTGTGGTTGTAACGTGACAAAATGTGGAAAAGTTCAAGGGGTATGAAAACTTTTGCAAGCCACTGTAATCTGCAAGGAGATGGATGGCCATCACATCTGCACTGTAGCCACTTCAGTCTGTGTGGAGTGAGATTGAAATTCCAGCTGTCCAGCATTCCAGGATATGACATGCTGGGCTCTTCAAGGCTGTGATCATCATGCTGTATTGATTACTTCACTGTGAAAATAGATATAAGAAATAACTTTTAATTTTCGTAGTGTCTATTTTTGTGTTGAAAGTTTACCCGGTATCAAAGTTAAAAATAAGTTTCAATTATTTTCGGTAGGACCCTTCAAGACTGGAGTAGCGGGGAGAGAACTGATAGAAACAGGTGTAGGAAGGAAAGGGGTGTGGCAAGAGCTGATAAATGATCGGCAGATGAGCAAACTGGGGGAGCGAAGAGTGGAGATAATTACAGAGTCTAGAGGTGATGTGGTGAAGAAAAAATGCTACAAATGATAAAATCTGGTAAGAATAGGAGTGAAATGTGTAGAACGAGGGAGGGAATGAAGGGAGAGGAGAGATGGGGAAGGGAGACCTCACGGGTAGGTGGGTGACGAGCAGAAGGGGGATGTGGAGGAGGGAAAGATACTGGGAGACAAGGCAGCGATAGTGTAAAATAAGGTGTGCATGAGAGAATGGGGGTATATCAGAAGAAAGTAGGAGTGGCGGTTTACATGAATTTTGAGAATTCAGTGTTTATGCCATTCGGTTGTAGCGTGACAAATCTGAATCTGAATTGCTTGTTGTTGTTGTTCTTCTTCTTTCGTGTGGCGTGCACAGCCTAAAGTTGTAGGCCAACTTGTTCTATTTGATCTGTGTGTGCACGTCGAGTTGATTGCATTAGTCGAAACAGGGCGGACTACATGAAGGTTGCAATCTTCCACCCCACTTGTTCTTCCAGCCTGTGTGTGACATCACCCTGACAATAAAGGAGGCTGAGGCTAGACAGTTCTGAATCTGAAGGGATAACTAGAGGTTATATACTCGCAATGTGGTGCTGACCAGTGCTTTTTCTGTGGACATAAAGATGCCAGTACACATAACAAGCCATGCAAAGCTATGGACTGTTGTACATCAAGCTAGTTTACAACTTGTTAGAGGTTTCATCCAGCACAAAAAAAGCACTGGAGATGATTATTCAGGACTGAAAAAGGCACAACGAAGATCTGTGAGGGGGTTGCCAGGACTTGGGCCTGAGCTGTAGAGAGAGGTTGAACAGGCTAGGATTTTATTCATTGGCGTGCAGGAGGATGAGGGGTGATCTTATGGAGGTGTACAAAATCGGGTAAACAAGTTTTTTGCCCAGAGTGGGGGGAATTAGGAACCAGAGGACATAGGTTTAAGGATGGAGGGGTAAAAATTTAATAGGAATCTGAGAAGTAACTTATTTACACAAAGAGTGGTGGGTATATGGAACGAGCTGCTAGAGAGGATAGTTGAGGCAGGTACTATAGCAATGTTTAAGAAGCATTTAGATAGGTAAATGGATAGAATAGGTTTAGCGGGATATGGGCCAAATGCAGGCAGGTGGGACTAGTGTAGATGGGGCATGTTGGTCGGCATGGGCAAATTGGGCCAAAGGGTTGTGTGACTATGATTGAGATGAAGAGAAATTGCTTTTACACAGTGGATAGTGAACCTTTGGAATTCTTTTTCCATGAGAGCTGTGATGGTCATTGTGATTGCTCACTGATTATGTTAAAGATAGAGATCAATAGATTTTAGATTTCAATTTTAAAGGAATCAAGGGCCAATTATGTTTAGTTCAGGAAAGCTTTCATGGTTTTTTTAGGTTTCCTATGTTTGGATAAAAGTTTTGTTTTCAGATGTTCCAATAAATTTTCACATTGATTGGATAAAATCCATAAACAGGGCTGCCAACTCTCACGCTTTCGGCGTGAGACTCACACCTTGGAGCTATTTCTCACGCCCTCACGCTCATGGCCGAGTTCGCATGCTGAGTTCAGTCCCTGCGCAGTTTGTCCCTTTGCGCCGGCTGCCAACGCTCTGTGCGGTCTGGGGAAGCGCTTCGGTTGGCGGCTGTGAGTAATGTTGCGTCTCTTCTCTCATCTGTGGTCGAATGTGCAGCTGCCGGCAACATGAAGCAGCCGGAGATGGAACTAACCAGGTGATGCAGTTGTCAAACATGGGGGGGGGGGGGGGGGGGGGCGACGACGACCACAATGAGGCCAAACATCTAGGACAGGGTTCAGACTACGGGTACACGGCCCGTAACCTGAAAAACGCATATTTCTTTTCAATTCATCTTCGCGGGGTTGGGGCAGGCGAGCCGACCTGGGAACTGCGGCCAGTCCCTGGGACGCGAGCTGACCTGGGAACGGCAGCCTGTCCCTGGGCACACAGAATGGGCATGCCATTCACACTTCTTGCATGTCGCATGTAGTATCCATGCAGCATCCTCTACATCATGCTCCTGTTTCTCCATTATCTCACTGCCTATCAGTGACCTCCTACCCTTGGAAGAAGGACTTGGGGAATCTCTCTGGGTTGCAGCTGCTTTGACATCAGCTTGTGCGCCGTACATGGTGCTAGAACCTGCGCCGTGTGGGGCTTCCAGGAGTGGTCGTTATCGATCAGCTCGCGCTGTTCCGCGAGTTAACCTGACCAGAATGGATCCATCACTGAGGTTGGAACTCTTCTCTCAGCTCTGGTGAAATGCCGGCAAGAGCTCTGCTGGGTGATATGAGACTTGTTGCTTGAGCTGAGGATGTTACACATGTCTCAGCAAGGGAGCAGTCTCTTTTTTTGGCTGCTATTAACCTGTAGTTTCAGTTGGTTGATTTTCAAAGCTTTTTAATATGTTGAATGGGACCCTTATTTGAACTACAGGAAGGAATGGCTGAGTAAGAGAGTCAATGCAAGGAGGATGGGGACTGTCAAGAGACTGTCCCACAGAACAAACACAACAGCATTTGGATGTCACATACAGAAAACTTATCAAATCGTGTTTCTCACAGAACCACAAGCCGTTACTAAGAACACAAAAGGGATATGTTTCAGGCATGGACCTAAATGTGTAAAAGTTGAAGAGACAATTCAAGGTTTTGGTAGGAAAGAACTGCAGATGCTGC
Source organism: Raja brachyura (assembly GCA_963514005.1). Next base: position 11,918,908 of record OY740812.1, read on the forward strand.
TTTTAAATCGAAGGTAGACACAAAATGCTGGAGTAACTCAGTGGGACAGGCAGCATCTCTGGAGAGAAGGAATGGGTGCCGTTACGGGTCTGAAGAAGGGTCTCAATCCCAAGTTTTAGGCTTAGTTGAGGTTTCACAATGGTGGATCAATCCAGATTGAGGATGATCAAGAAGCACTTCAGTGGCACAAATGCTTCTGGCCACTTACTAGCCCTGTCTGAATTGTGTCTGGGTCTTGCTGCATTGATGGTCAGTCATGACAGGAATTGGCCATTGTGCAGTCATGACTGACCATCCACATTTTTGATGGATGGTCATTTGTTGAAACAACTAAAGGTGGTCGGTCTCAGGGGACTGGCCTGAGGAACACCTGTGGCAATATCCTGGGAATGGCATGTTTGACTTCCACCAACATACATCTTCCTTCAAACTTGTTCAAATTCATAAGTCATAGGAGCAGAAGTAGCCTTCCCCGCCATTCAAATATGGCTGATCTATCTTGCCCTCTCCACCCCATTCTCCTGCCTTCTCTGTGGCAATGAATTCTGCAGATTCACCACCCTCTGACTAAAGAAATTCATCCTCAACTTTCTAAAGGTGTGTCTTTTAATTCTAAGGCTATACCTTCTGGTCCCAGACTCTCCCACGAGTGGAAACTTCCTCTCCTGTATCCCAGTCTTTCACTATCTGGTAGGTTTCAATGAGGTCTCCTCTCATCCTAAACTCCAGCGAGTACAGGCCCAGTGCTGTCAAATGCTATTTCCATATATATTTTTACACATATATCTTAATTTCATTGAACCATATATGATTTAATATGCGGCATTATTTTCGTCTTGTTTCTATATTCAAAGGGTAAGGTTGAATCCATCTGAAGAATGGTTTCAGCCCGAAACGTTGCCTATTTCCTTCGCTCCATAGATGCTGCCGCACCCGCTGAGTTTCTCCAGCAATTATGTCTATCTTCGATTCTCCAACATCTGCAGTTCCTTCTTGAGCAAGGTTGATTGATTTATTTGTGCAGAATAGTGATGGAAGTCTGACTTTTTGCTTTTTATCTCTGAGTTTTTCTCTATATATAACAGCATGAATATAATCTGATCTCCATACATGAATATAGTCATTCATGTGCTGCATCTGTTGAGCAGAGCCTGGCTCTATTGTGGAATGTAATTAGGAATGTAATTTAGCCTAACCTTATTCATACCTAATCCAATTTAAAGCATAAATGTTGCATCCAAGTATAAGTTAAAAGACCCGCTACAGTATGCACCAGATTGCACAATTTCAAGCCGAAAAATTTAAGAGCTCCTTACCGTGGGAGGGGGAACACCCCCCTCCCACACCCTCATCCGCCCTGTCGATACACTCCCTCGCAATTTCTCACTCTCATCTCTCACCCAATGTTGGCAGCCCTGCATAAATGTGACATGACTTTAAGGCATTCTGGGATAACTGGTCAAATGTACAGGATACATAGTAGAGAATGTTAAGACAGATGACAATGAGCTAGATTAATATGAATCCATGAAAGATGGGTTTAAACTTGCCAGGAAACACTAAGGGAAGGGAAAGAATTGTATGTAAATCAGTGAAAATGCAGAAATGGCTGGGAACATCAATAGGAAACAGATAAGGTATGCCTGGACCAGACGATAGCAGGACGATGCATGAGAGATTTGTCATTTGTACTGCTGGATTATTTTTCTCAACCTAATTCATGGGACCACATATGGTCGCAGATTGCTATCTGCGTGTTAACCTTGCAAATATATACATTTTGACATCTAATGGGCTGTCAGTCACTGATTACAGTTTATATTTGCATCCATGGTATAGAAAGCATTATGTATTTGAATTCTTGGGCGACAAGACTCTTTCTTCTGATAAACTTTGCATGTATGCTTGTGTTGAATTGAAAAAAAAAATTGTTGCATCCACTGCTCTAGTCTGATCACTATTAGAATTAAAAATGGACATATTCTACTGATTAATTTCAGTTTCATAATGATAACTTGTAGAATACCAGTAATATTTTTAGTGCAAACATCCTGAAAGTCAATGATTTATATTCATTTGGATAATGTTAGTTATGAAAGCCATTCAATTAATTGTGTATTAAAAAATCAACATTTTGGGTTTAGTATTCCGATCAAAGCAACTACCTTAGCTCTTATTGACAAGAGAACTTGTATGTTTTAGAAATAAGGAACTACAGATGCTGGTTAATGTACAAAAGGACACAAAGTGCTGGAGTAACTCAGCAGGTCAGGCAGCATCTCTGGAGAACATGGATAGGTTGAGGTTGAGACCCTTCTTCACTCTGAGTTACTCGAACACTTTGTATCCTTTCGAACATACGCTGATTCCCTAAATCCATTGCTGTGCACAGAAACAAAAGTTGCTACCACACTGACATTCTACTATCTGTGCTTTTTTAGATAGTGGGAACGAGGAACAATCAGACCGGAGGCAAACAAGCATAGATTCTCGGCAGAACCGGTTTGAACAAGGTAGGACATGTTTTGGTTGGTATTGAAGTTTAGTGGGTAGTGTAAGCAACCATTCTTGGATGGCTGGGGATCTGTGGGTGTTGGCCATTAAATCCGCAGAACTGGAAATAGGACTGGACTATGTGTCCTCATGAGCTTACTCCACGAGGCAATAAGATCATGACTGATCCAACTTTCCTCAAGTCCACATTCCTGCCTTCCGTCTTACATTTGCGTCGCTATCCGGAGGTTGAATATATTCAAGGATTTGGTCTCCACTGTTTTCTGGCTCATGGAATTCCAAAAACTCGCAATCCTTTGAGAGAATAAATACTTCCTCATCTCAGTATCGCATTCTGAGATAATCTATTCTTGGCCTAGATTATCCCGACATTTACTGTTAAACCGCTAAGATTCTTATGTTTCACGAAGATGCTCCTAAATTCCAATAAATATACACCCAACCTAGTTAACCTCTGAAGATGATGCTTCCTGGAATCATTCAAGTATGATTTCTCTGAATTGCAACCAGTGATAATATACCTTTCCTTGAAAGAAACAGTACAACACAGGATTAGGCCTTTTGGCCATCAATGTCCATGCCAAATAAATGGACTGAAACTGTACACGCCATTCTCAAATTTGTTTTCTTACACTCTCCCTTGGGATTGAAGATCATTTCTACTCCATTTTTATGATTTTTTTGAGATAATTAATTAGGTTAATTTGGTAACTATCGATAAGGCAGATAGTGACAGACGAAATGGATGCCTGGATAGTTTGGGAAGTAATTTTCTCCTTTTGCAGCTTAGACAGGGAACTCTATTTCCAATGGATTGATTCAAGGGTCTCAATTATCCTAAATTTCTACCATTTTGCACGGTCATGGGTCAGAAATTCCTGGAGTCAGTGGAGATGTTACAATTCTGCAAGGAAGCTTTGAACACATTCTTAAATCTTTTCCTCTATATGCCTGGCAATCTCTGCTAGTGACAAAGCATGGAATAGAATGTCCCTTACATTAATCTGGATTCTGGCATGTGAACAACACAACCATCCTGACTGAATGTAACTACGGATGACAGAATTTAGCTCTAGCCTTAATACTAGGGGAGAGTATTGGTTTGTTTGCCGTTCAAGTGAATTTGGAAGATTGTGTGGAGATGACAATGGCATTTTTCTAATGCCTTGAGATGCCTACTGTAGATATTTTATATTTCAGAATCATACACAAGGACAGGTATCACTGCTGCCTGCAAGACAGAATTTTGAACCAGGTTTGAAGTCTTGATCTTCAAATATCCTTTTCCTCAATCGACTAAAGGCTGCAGCAGGTTTCATCATCAATGTCCACTCCACTGCAAGGTGATTCCTGAGGTACAGGAAGTGGTCCACAGTTTCAATAGAATCACTGTGAACCTTTGTTGAAGGGCAGGTGGTTCAATGGGGATTGGTTAATGTTGAATGTAAGGCCCATCCTACTTATGCTTGTGTTGAAAAATGTCAGTAAAGGTTTTTAACTTGGTAAACAAGTGTGCACAAATGCACACATACTCGTCTACATACTCAGCCAATGCTGAGGATCTAGAGTGAACAGCTTCCCAATAATTGTGAAAATTAGCGCCACTTCCTCAGGGAAATCTTTGGAGATAAGACGCAACACTGGCACGAAAAGATGATTAAGGGCATGAAGCAGCCTTGTTTGCCAACCAGTCAGCTCTGAGACTGGTTCTGTTGTAGACTCATATCATAGCTTACATGCTGTCAAGGAACAAGCAAAACGATGGAGATAAGTTTCTGCAGACTATTGAATTTGGGGAATGTATTCCACAATCCCACCTTATTGATGGAGTCAAAGGGTTAGCTTTGTTTGAAAATAAGCAGTATATTGCTGTTGCTGTTCAACGCAATTTATAACATAAGTTATAACTTAATTAAAAATAGATTCCAGCATTTTACAAACTTCTGATGTCAGGCTAACTGGTCTATAGTTTTCTCTCTCCTATCTATTAATTTCTAATAACTATTTACTTAGTACTATTAATTTCTCCAATACTCATTTATTTTGCCAGTGATAATTTATTTGATCTTATTCACTCTCGATTTGTAGTCCTCTTGCTAATCTGGAGGATTTTCTGTGTACTCTGCGAAAACAAACATTTTTCTGCTGTTTCTTTATTTCCCTGTCTCAGTTTGTAAGAATTCCATATTAACCGGCCAACCTTTTCCTTATTACATTTTCACAGAAGCTCTTGCAGCAGATGTTCTTCTTTCACTGTCGACTCTTTCAAAATCAGTGGCTGGTCCTCCTCAAATGAGTGTGTAATTTTCCTGTGGGCGGGATGCTTCCTGATTAGCTGAAGCCCTCCAGCACCTTGTGTTTTACTCAAGATTCCAGTCTCTGCAGTTCCTTGTGTCCCTGTAACTTTCCTAATCGTCTGACTTTTGGCAACATGATAAGCCTTTTCCTTGGATTTAATCCTATTTTCAACTTCTTTTGAAGGCTATGGATGGAACACATCTGTTTTATTGGCCCAAAGGGGAAAAATATTTCCTATAAACTTTTTAAATTTAGTTTAGTTTCATTTTTTAAAATTTAATGTATTATTGTCACATGTCCCGATTGACAAGCTTTGTTTGCGTGCCATCCAGTTGAAGAAAAGATGATGCATAAATGGCACAAAGGGTAAAGGGCACAACATTTAATGCAAGATAAAGTCCGATAGTTCAAAGGGCTCAATGAGGTAGATGGGAGGTCAAGACCGCACTCTAGATGATGAGAAGCCTGTTCAGTTGTCTGATAAAAGCTGGAATGAAAAATTGTTGCTGAAGCTGGAGTTTTCATGCTTCTGTACCTCTTGCCTGATGGGAGAAGAGGGGGTGACTGGGAGTGACTCGGATGGTCCTTGATTATGTTGGTGGCCATGCTGAGGTAGCGTGAGTGTAGGAGTCATTGGAAGGAAAGTTTGTTTGAGTGATCGGCTGAGCTACGTCCACAACTCCCTACAATTTCTTGTGGTCTTGTATGGAGCTATTTTCCAAACCAGGCTGTGATGCATCCTGATAAAATATTTTCTACAGCGCATCTCTAGAGGTTGGTGAATTCTCTAGAGACATACCGATCTTCCTAAAGGCTCTGTCCCACTTACGTGTCCTTGGCACGCAAATTCCGCGACCTCGTCGTCCTGTTGAGGCGCACGAGCATCGTGTGGCCGCGCGGGACCGGTCCCACTGAGAAGCGCGGAGGGGTATGGAGTTGTGCGCAGTATCGCGCGGCGATCCGGGATTTTGTACCGAGCATAATCTTTGCACGCCTCCAGCCTAACGGCCCGTGTACGTACGCAGGTGTCTTGATGTTATACGTGATGACGTCGCCCAAAATCAGTCGGCCCCCCTTTTTCGCGTCAGAAATAAATAGCGCGCGCTATTTCAAAATCCTCACCACACTCACCGTGTTTCTTGCCACGGAGTGAGGGTCTGTTCAGCAATGATTGTTTCAGGACCTATCTCAACACAATTAAGTAGAGTTATGAACATCAATTTTAACATGTAGGATAGATCTTGCTAGCTAATACCAGTACTTCTGCAAAGAACTGCCAGTTTTTAAAAAGCTTGAGGTCCAAGATTTCCCTCCACGGAAATCCTAAACTCAATGACTGCTTTGGAATGCTGAATGTAGAAACAAAGAACAAAGAGCTAGACAGGTCATCCTCAGCATTGTTTCGCCCTAAGCAAACACCATCAAAAAATGATTAACTGTTCATCCATCTCATTGCTTTCTATGTGTAGTAAGGAACTGCAGATGCTGGTTTAAAATGAAGATTAGACATAAAAAGCTGGAGTAACTCAGCGGGTCAGACAGCATCACTGTAGAAATGGAATAGGTGACGTTTCGGGTCGTGACCCTTTTGTTTCTTGTTGTTTTGTATCTGTATCTCTTCCATGATGATCATGGAATAGCAGCCAGCAACCCCCTTTATATGCATAAATGACGTCACGCGCTGTGTGACGCATGGAGAGGCGCTTCCGGCCTGTCGCGCCAATGGCACGGAATCGCACGCAAGTGGGGCAGGCCCTTAAGCCTTCTTAGGAAGTAAAGGTATCGACAAGGGAGAGGTTGTTGTCTTGGCACCAGTTTGCAAGGTTCACAAACTCTTTTCTGTACTCCATCACATCTTTATTTGATATTCGGCCCTGAACTGTGCTGTTGTCTGCGAACTGGTAAATTGAGTTAAATTGGTATTTGGCTACAGTCATAAATGTATGAGCATAGATGGGGACTGAGAAAACATCCTTGCAGGGCACCAGTGTTGAGAATTATCGTAGAAGATTACTTGTCATCTATCCTCACTGATTGTGGTCTATTGGTCAGAATGTCAAGTATCCAGTTCCAGAGTGGAGTGCTGACTCCAAGTTCCACGAGTTTGGAGATGAGCTTGGTTAGGAATCTCAAAGCTCTTCATTATGGTGGATTTCAAGGCTACTGGACAATAGTCACTAAGGTATAAGATCTTGCTTTTCTTTGGCACTGGAATGATAGTGGTCTTTTTGAAGTAGTTGGGTACCTAAGCACGAAGTGGGGAGAGATTCAAGATGTCTGTGAACACTCACACTAGTTGGTCCGTGCAGTTCCTTAGGACACGGCCAGGGACTCCATCCGAGCCCGTTGATTTCCATGGGTTTACCCTCAGAAATTTTACTTCTGCAACTGTGAACATGTGAAAAGGCACACTCGAATCGGGCGGGACAGATGTCATCGTCCTGATGGTTTTCTGCTCAAAGCGAGCAGATGCATTGTTCATCATGGAAAGCCGCACTATCACCAGCGCTGCTGCCTGACTTTGTTTTGTAGCCCATTATTATATTCAGGCTTTGCCACATTCCAAAGGTGTCTGAGTGGTTCTACTGAGACTCACGTTTGTCCCGGTTTTGTATCTTGGCATTCCTGATGCCAATATTAAGGTGCAATGGTAAAACTGAATCAGTAAAAGCGATTATGATATTACATCAACAAATTGACGTCTTTTTCTATAAAATAAGTGCTTCCATCAAAACCACCTGAAGTGCTAAATTTGCCATGATGTGGCCTTGGAGGTATAATCCACTTGTTAACGAATCTTAGCAAGTGGGACTGAAATGTTTTAAAGAAGGAACTGCAGATGCTGGAGAATTGAGGGTTACACAAAAGGCTGGAGGAACTCAGCGGGTGCAGCAGCATCTAAGGAGCGAAGGAGATAAGGCGACGTTTCGGGTCGAGACCCTTCTTCAGACCGGTCAGGGATCAGGGAAAAGAGAGATATAGATGGTGATGTGGAGAGATAAAGAACAATGAATGAAAGATATGCAGAAAAGTATTGATGATAAAGGAAACAGGCCATTGTAAGCTGTTTGTAGTGTGAAAATGAGAAGCTAGTGCGACTTGGGTGGGGGAGAGATAGAGAAGGAATGCCAGGGCCCGAGGGCTGAGGGAGAGGTGGGAAGGGGAGGAGGCAGCCAGGGTTAACAGAATTGAGAAAATTCAATGTTTAAGCCCAGAGGATGCAGACTCCCCAAGCGGAATATGAGGTGCTGTTCCTCCAACTTGCGGTGTTGCTCACTCTGGCCGTGGAGGAGGCCCAGGACCGAGAGGTCGGATACGGAATGGGAGGGGAAGTTGAAGTGCTGAGCCACCGGGAGGTCGGGTTGGTTATTGCGGACCGAGCGGAGGTGTTCGGCGAAACGATCGCCAAGCCTCCGCTTGGTCTCACCGATATAGATCAGCTGGCATCTGGAGCAACGGATGCAGTAGATGAGGTTGGAGGAGGTGCAGGTGAACCTTGGAAGGACTGCTTGGGTCCCTGAAAGGAGTGGATGGGGGAGGTGAAGGGACAAGTGTAGCATTTCTTGCGGTTGCAAGGGAAAGTGCCCGGGGAAGGGGTGGAGCGGGAGGGAAGGGAAGAATTGACAAGGGTTTTGCGGAGGGAGCGGTCTTTGCGGAAGACAGACGGGGGGAGATGGGAAGATGTGGCGAGTGGAGGGGTCACGTTGGAGGTGGCGAAACTGGCCGAGGACTATCTGTTGTATGTGCCGGCTGGTGGGGTGAAAGGTGAGGACCAGGGGGACTCTGCCCTTGTTGTGAGTGGAGGAATGGGGAGAGCGGGCAATGTTGCGGGGTATGGAGGAGACCCTGGTGCGAGCCTCAGCTATAGTGGGGGAAGCGAATCCCCGTTCTCTGAAGAATGAGGACATTTGTGATCACCTGGTGTGGAACACCACATCCTGGGAGCAGATGCGGCGTAGACGGAGGAATTGGGAATAGGGGATGGAGTCCTTACAGGAAGCAGGGTGGGAGGAAGAGTAGTCCAGGTAGCTGTGGGAGTCAGTTGGTTTGTAGTGGATGTCAGTCAGGAGTGTATCACCTGCAATAAAGATGGTGAGGTCAAGGAATGTTTGGTCCCTTTGTTTGAATTAGATAAATATATTGATAAAGGCATGAGACTGAAGATGGTATAATCTGGAGAAAGAACAACTGCTGGAGGAACTCAAAGTCAAGCAGCATGTGTGGAGACAAAGGTCTACATCAGTCCTGCTGCAGGGTCTTGACCCAAAACGTCAACTATGTCTTTGCATCCACAGATTCTTATTCTACCTGCCAAGTTCCTCCAGCAATTTGTTTTTGATGCAATGATGTACGTCTTTGTTTTTGTTCTTGGTGTAAATGCCTTTTACAATTCCATGCAAATGTTATAGCACAAGTTGCATGGACTACAGGCCTTTAAAGTGGCACCACTTGCAATACACTTAAATGCACGATACTCCAGAGAATCACCACATTTGATACCTAATAGATATGGATAGATATAATATTAAAATGAAATTTTGCATTCGTTGTCAAAGTAGCATATTTCATAATGGGCTAAGTTAAAGGCAAAGGATTGGAATGTAACATTAAAATGAATTAGAAATATTTCCTTTCGGTGCTATTACTGTGACTTGTATCAGAAACCAAGTACAGGCATCCCATTGTTCCAGGGAAAGGTAGGCTGTATTCCGAGAAAACGCTCTATATTACAATTTTCCATAATGCAAAGCCGCGTCATCCGTGCCTGCATCAATAACAACAAGTTGGAAAAATATTGTTTATTTGATATATTTTCTTTCACACAAATACTGTGTGAGCTCATATTTTCTGGGTAGTGATCTGTGAGTTATGTAAGGATGAATTTCTGTTACTCGAACGGCTGTAACGTAGGAGTTGCCTACATGCTGTTGATTCTTGTCATATTTAAAATTAGTGAAGTAGCATTAGCAATAATGAAAAACTAAAATACAGATGGTGGAAAAACTGAGACAACGTTTGCATATTTTCAATATTTGTTTTCTGTATCAGCAATATGGTCATGGATATTAAATACATTATATTCTTCTTAATAATTCCAACCGGAGTGCTATTCACATGATTTAGCGAAAACATTAAGTGATTCTTTCATATTTTCACAACTGACGATCCCTGCATTGTGTGTGTTATTGCTTCCTCTGTTTTGTCAAATTTGCATCTGTATATTAATTTGATTTAAACCTTTCAACTCTCAGTTGGTTAGACTCAATAGTATTCTCTGAAGAAGGGCCTCGACCCGATCACCCATTCCTTCTCTCCAGAGATGCTGCCTGTCCCGCTGAGTTACACCAGCTTTTTGTGTCATATCAATAGTATTCTCTCTCCATTCTGTGTATGAGAAGGTGAACAGGTTGCTATCACTCTCCCCAGTACACACATTTGTCAATAGGAGTAACAATGCTATTTGCATTTTCTCATCTGTAAAGGGCTGTCCCAGCAGCATGGGACTGCATGCGGGTAGCGTGACCAAACGTGGTCGCTTGAGGCGTACGACCTTGCGGGGCTGGTCCTACTTCGATCGGCGGAGGTGTATGGAGTTGTGCAGGGCTGGTCCCGACATTGCGCAGGGCTCCAAAAATCTTGAACTGTCCAAAAATCCCGCGCGACAACGGCCTGTCGGCCCGCAGGCGCATTGAGGGCGTATGCAGCGTCTTGAAGTTGTATGCGGCGTCTTGACGGCGTACGCCTAGCGCGTGGCGCGACCCGGCGTGCCGTTGCGTGATGACGTCACCGCCCGACACCGTGCGACATCCAAATTCAGTCGGCCCGCCTCCTGCCCAGCTGATTGGTGAGTATGATGTCGGGATCAGCCCTGCACAACACCATACGCCTCCGTGGTTCGAATTGGGACCGGCCCCGCGAAGCTGTACGCCTCAAGCGACCACGTTTGGTTGTGCTAGACGCATGCAATCGCATGCTGGTGGGACAGGCCCTTAACATTGTCACCTCACTTCATCTACATGGTGGCTCTTGGGATCATGAACATTGTACTGTTTTCTCATCCATTGTTTGCTCATCCCTCTCGCCAGCTCAGTCAGTACATGACGACCACCTTGCATCTTATTTGGCTGCATAACTGGTTGACCTTTGACTTTACTATATGCTATTTTTTAAACATAGTTCTTGTTTCCTGTTTATTGTTAAGGTTCTTGGTTTCCACTTGTTATTTTTTAACTTCAGTCAGTTTTATACCAAGCATGTTTGGGGTGGGGGGGGTGGGTGATGTTCTCATATTTCCTTGGGCAGCTTACTCAACAATTTCGGTAGCTTAATAGTTCTGTTTTTTTTTTCCATTTTACAGTTCCGTTTCGATCAGTTTAACTTTGATGCTGCAGTCACACACTTTACCCCAATGTTTTTAATATACACTAATCACTCAAATCATAAGAAATTTTCAGAACATTTTGTCACTCACTATTTTCTAATTGATCTTGTTGACTGACTTTTACGAAACTTCCAAGAAGTATGCAAATCCTTGCAGCTTAGTTTTTCAAAAACCTGTTCTTTAACACTGTTACATACAGACAGAATTTCTCTTGACATTGAACTATGTGGACTTTATGTCAAATGGAGCCAGAGGTCTCGGGGGACTGATTCGTTTCCATAATCTCCTTTAATACTGTTCTTGCTAGGTTATCTCAAGCTGGCGAGGCTCCGTTCAGCTGTTTCTTCTCTCGTCCTGGAACTATTCACATTAGCAGCTGTACAAAATAAATGCATATTCTTAGCATTTAGCACTGCATGTTTTGGAGTTGCAGCACACTGCATGGTAAACAGTGTTGTCTGACCAGCATTTCAAGCTAATGTTTATTTAATGACTTTCTTGTGATGGAGTGGAGGGCTAATCTCTGCTCTGATATGAGTTGGAAAAATAGCCCGTGATGGGTTATGGAAGGGGGGGGGGGGGGGGGGGGGTAATGGTTTTCTGAGCATGAACAAAATCTGGCCTAAGTGCTATCCCAATTTCACTGAGCAGTGGTAATTCCAGCAAAGTCACTGTGTAATGATCACTTAGAAAAATCCCTGGCAGACTTGCTAATTAGCATTTCTTCTGAATTGCTGCTTCCAAAGATAATACTCATTCATTACTTGATTGAGAATGGCCGGTTTAGTACCTGTTTAGTTAGCCAATAAACTGGAGAGTATTTATTGATTTTTCATGACATTCATTCAGCTGTTACCAAGCTATGAGTAATTAAAAAATGTATAATACAGGCATTCAGTCCCTGGGTTATGACAGGGTTCCGTTACTGAGAACCGTTTGCAACCCGATTTTTTTCAAAGTTGGAAATGAACAAAAACAGTGTGTGGGGGAGGATCACAAAAAGAGCTGCGACGGGAGAGCAAGCAGTCGCGGGAGAAACAGCTGCCAGCCAGCCAGCCTTGCTGACTGTTTGAGCGAGTGAGTGTGCTTACTGCTTCCAGCTCTGCTCAGCTAGGAAATGCTCTGCTCCCACATAGCAGAAGATGCCTGCAGCTCTGTAGCAGTCAGCAAATGCATCCCCATCCACCCCACCATTTCCCAACCCCAAATGTCTGGGGAAATACCTCACGAGTTCAAGCCTGGGAAAGCTTGCCAGTCTGCAACAGCCGAAAAATCCATCCCCAAAGAGAACAGCCAGCACAGTGGCTTAAATCACTGCTAATTCCTGCCAAATATATCACTCCAACTCAGCAGCATACGACTGCACGATCAGGCTTATGCTGTACTGACTAACCCTAAATCATTTGATTTGTCACACAGATTCATCCGTGAAGCTTTGCGATAAAGTTGGGGAAGCTTAATTCGTTTCAGAAAATTGTATAAATATTTTGGCAAAGTCAAACATTTGTAAGTCGGGTCTTTTGCAACTTGGAGGCTGCCCATACTGAGCAAAACACTGCCTGCTTTTTGATATTTCTGCTGCAAGCAAAAACAATCCATTCTCACATTAAACACGGCACATTAAGCTGCCAATCCTGTCAGATTTTACCCAAGATTTGAATTATGTATATGTTTTTTTTATTCATATAAAATATATGGAATAATTTACTGAATGAATGCGGGTCTATAATGCAAGTCTATAATTTCTTCCTCATTTTTGTTCTATGTTGTTAACTTCTAATGCTTGCTTAATACTACACATCAAAATGATCTGCAGACAGATGCATTCCATTCAGTTTTATTTGGTTTTAATGCAGTTAATGGTCACAGAGCACATGGCATGCTGTATAATGTTTGTAGGAATATGATATTTTGGGTTTAGATTTATTATTGTCACATGCACCAAGGTGCAGTGAAAAGCTTTGTTTTACATGCTATCCAAACAGATCAGCTATTCAATATATAAATACAATCAAACCAATCTCAAGTACAATAGATAGCGCAAAGGGGAAGATACAGAGTGCAGAATATAGTTCTTAGCATTGTAGCGCATATACAAAGTCCACTGTCTGCAATAGAGTAGAGGAGAATTGTCCACTGAGTATCGAGTTAGCAGAGCAGATATTAACTGATTCCATTTTGAAAATATTGGATTAAAGCCTCGTCCACTTGTCGTCATCCTCTTAACCACTTAAGAGAAAGCAGAGACGGGATAGAACTGAAAACAGAGTTTATATAAACGATGAATGTGTGAAAGAAGTTTTGTAATCTGGTTGAGAGTGAGGCCATTTAAAAAGATAGGTTGGTTTTGAAGACCAGTTGGCACCAGAGCATGGGAACATCTCATTGGCACTTCATACGATATCTAAGAGGGAAGTGCTGATGTTACTGGGACAGAAAATGTAATTCCTCTTTTGGTGGTATTCTTGTTTCTCCATCCTCCGTCCTGAGTTCTGCACTGGAGTTATAATCAGTGAATCAAAACTTGGTCAGCTTGACTATTTGATGGGTGGTGCAGCGTCCACGACGAAATCCGGCTTGTTCAGTGGGCAGTTGGGGGTCGACGATTGGATCGAGCCGGGCCTGGAGAAGCTATTCGAGGAGCTTGTACGGGACACAGAGGAGTGAGAGGACCTGCCCTGCAAAGAGTGGGTCGCCCTGAACATGCATCGCTGGGGGCTGCGTTCATCAGCAGCCTGTGTGTGTGGAGCAGACCAGCAAACAGCGCAGCACGTCATTTTCAACTGCGCTGTCCTCTGCCCCCCTGGTGGAGGGGTAGACTTCACGGCCCTCGACAACAGCACATTGAACTGGCTACAGCGCCTGTAGGGCGTTACATAACTTCTGTTGCCACAAACGCACGAAGAAGAAGAAGAAGAATAAAAACTTCTTACACACTCAAAACTTAATCATGCGCCCAGTTTGAAAACGTAGGTGATCCAAGAGAATTCACACTTGGTGCTGTCTGTGACTGTAGGTCTAAAAACAATGACTGCATCTTTAAGGACTATAAAACGATCTTTGCCATCCAATTGTCATCCAATTACTTTGCCACTATCATGTAAGGTCTGTGCGCAGGCAATTAACATGATGTCAGACAGCAAATTAGTTCCTTCTTATATATATATATATATATATATATATATATATATATATATATATATATATATATATATATATATATATATATATGTCATTTACATAAATCACGAACAGCAACGGTTCCAGCACAGAACAGAGGTTCCTGCAGAACTCCACTGGTTTGAAGAAGGGTTTCAGCCCCAAATGTTGCCTATTTCCTTCGCTCCATAGATGCTGCTGCACCTGCTGAGTTTCTCCAGCACTTTTTTCTACCTTCCTGCAGAACTCCACTAGTCATAGATCTCCAACCAGAATATCTACCTTTCACCACAACCCTCTTTCTATTAATAAGCCAGTTCGGAATCGAAGCAACCAAGTCATCATGAATCCCTTGCATCTTAATCTTCTGAATCAGCCTATCATGTGGACTTTATCAAAAGTCTTACTAAAATCCATATATACATCCATTGGCCTACCATCCACCTCCTTCGTCAGCTCCTCAAAAAATGAATTCAAGTTAGTGGGACATGACTGTCCACGTATAAAGCCATGCAGGCTATCCAAAATTAGCCCATTCTCTTCCAAATGGAAGTAAATCCAGTCTTGAAGAATTCTCTCCATATCTTCGATTTACAAGGTTCAATATCCTTTGGTAACCAATGTTTCCTAAACCTACCATATTCTAAACCTTTATTATCTTGTTTTCAAACTCTTATTGGATGTGGGTTTTCACCCTGGAGAGCTGCTTCTGATCTACTTCTGCCGGGTTCTGTCTTGCACTATTGTAATCAGCTTTTCCCCAGTTTAGGGCGCTACCTCGAGCACCAATTTTATCTTTTCCCATCACAACCTTGAAGCTTACTGCTCAGGAGTCACTATTCCCAAAGAGAGTCTGTAAACACTTATAGCACTTACACATCTTCTTTCACTAAAGTAGGGTAAAGTGTAGACCCCTCCCTTGCAGGAATCTCTAATTACTGCTTCAAGGTACTCTCTTGGATATATTTTATTAATTTTACCCCATCCAAGACCCTAGCATCAAGGCAATCCCAGTCAATATTGAGATATTTAAAATCCTCCACTACTTAAATATCTCTTCTATTTCCTATTGGGAGGCCTATCGGGTACCTTGTTGAGGTAATCACTTCCTTATTCCTAAATTCGAGCCTTATAGCTTCATTAAATGACCTGTATATCCTTCCTGAGAACAGCTGTAATACTCTTCCAGATCACCAGTGCATACTCCCTAACCTTTAGCCCACCCCACCATACATTCTTTATCTGGAACATTGAGCTGCCAGCACTGGACTTGCCTGTTCAATTATCTACATACACGTCAGCCTCCCCACCTGCAACACAGTCACTCTGGGTGCTGCACCCACCTCGGATTTGAATCCTCCCGAGTAGCATGACTAGCAAACCACCCTGCAAGGATATTGATCCCCTAGTTCAGGTGCAATCCATCCTTCATGTACAGGTCACCCCTGACCCAGAACTGATCCAGTGATTCATAGACCCCAAGCCCTCTCTCCCCCCCCCCCCCCCCCCCCCACCGCAACATTAGGCCAAGCATTCGGAAGGGCACCATATTTATAAAGGAACTTAAATTGTGCAAAGGGTCATTTTTTTTCAATATCGGTTTTGTCCAGGGACTGAGAGTGGTCTAACGGATTCTAAAGTGAAACTGTGTTGCAACTTACAGAAACTTACATTGGTCACATGCCACAATTTGTGGTGTTATTAGTCGGTATTGATCAAGACCGTTAGCATATACAGATCCTTTTTCATTCCTGTTGCACCTAAAAGCAAGCAAATCCTGCTAAGCTGTCTTAACATCCAATGAACATAAAAAAATGTCACCAATGGAAAGTTGAAGAATAAAAAACAGTTCCTAAAACATCTCTAATGAAGCATTTCTTGAAAAACCCTCATAGAAACATAGAAATTAGGTGCAGGAGTAGGCCATTTGGCCCTTCGAGCCTGCACCGCCATTCAATATGATCATGGCTGATCATCCAACTCAGTATCCCGTACCTGCCTTCTCTCCATACCCTCTGATCCCCTTAGCCACAAGGGCCACATCTAACTCTCTCATAAATATAGCCAATGTACTGGCCTCAACTACCCTCTGTGGCAGAGAGTTTCAGAGACCCACCACTCTCTGTGTGAAAAAAGTCCTTCTCATCTCTGTCCTAAAGGATTTCCCCCTTATCCTTAAGCTGTGACCCCCTTGTCCTGGACCTCCCCAACATCGGGAACAATCTTCCTGCATCTAGCCTGTCCAACCCCTTAAGAATTTTGTACATTTCTATAAGATCCCCTCTCAATCTCCTAAATTCTAGAGAGTATAAACCGAGTCTATCCAGTCTTTCTTCATAAGACAGTCCTGACATCCCAGGAATCAGTCTGGTGAACCTTCTCTGCACTCCCTCTATGGCGATAATGTCCTTCCTCAGATTTGGAGATCAGAACTGTACGCAATACTCCAGGTGTGGTCTCACCAAGACCCTATACAACTGAAGTAGAACCTCCCTGCTCCTATAGTCAAATCCTTTTGCTATGAAAGCTAACATACCATTCGCTTTCTTCACTGCCTGCTGCACCTGCATGCCTACTTTCAATGACTGGTGTACCATGACACCCAGGTCACGCTGCATCTCCCCTTTTCCTAATCGGCCACCATGTGGATAATAGTCTGCTTTCCTGTTTTTGTCACCAAAGTGGATAACCTCAAATTTATCCACATTATACTGCATCTGCCAAACATTTGCCCACTCACCCAGCCTATCCAAGTCACTGTGGACTATCACCTTGTCATCCGCAAACTTGGAGATATTGCCTTCAATTCCCTCATCCAGATCATTAATGTATATTGTAAATAGCTGGGGTCCCAGCACTGAGCCTTGCGGTACCCCACTAGTCACTGCCTGCCATTGTGAAAAAGACCCGTTTACTCCTACTCTTTGCTTTCTGTTTGCCAGCCAGTTCTCTATCCACATCAATAATGAACCCCCAATGCCGTATGCTTTAAGTTTGTATACTAATCTCTTATGTGGGACCTTGTCGAAAGCCTTCTGGAAGTCCCGATACACCACATCCACTGGTTCTCCCCTATCCACTATCCTCATTAATGCTGCTTGTGGACATATTTAACAGATGCACTTTGAAAGTCATACTTTAATCTCAAAAGTCCCAATGGAGGGCTAGGATCTTTAGTAACATTGGAAAGTATCCTGCGGTTGTTTTCAGGGCATCACTGATACCTATTTAAGGTATATACAGGTATAATGTTGCATGCATTTCCAGTCCCACTAAATGCAACTTCATGATTCTTGTTTGGAATCAGGAAATTGTGGGAAAAGGCATACCAATATTCATGCTGTAAATTCTCCCATGGTTGGGTGGGGAGAAAGATGAAGTAGTAGCACTTCCAAACCCACAGCTGATTAAAATTCAAAGGTTACTGAACAGAGAAGCTGAGGTGGATGTATTAAGAGTGGTGGGATCGTGATTTCTCAAAAAACACCTACACAAATGGTGCTATTGTATTGTGCACTGATTGGTTCCCAGTGTGGGTTGTTTCAGCAGGAGCGTGTCATGCTGATAAAACTGAACCTGAATGTTTCTTCAATAATTGTAATTAAATACTATAGCTCTTCATTTACTTTATATGATGATATTTTTAGAAATTAATTTCTCATCAATACTAAAAGAATGCATTTAAAATGGAAATTTCGTTTAAAATATAATATAGTGGGAGAATTTATGTCCATATTTGAATGGATTAACAGATGCAATTTTCATGGGCAACCTGTTACCATATCCTGGATAAGATATTTGTCAAGCTAATACAAAATGTTATAAAAAGAACGATGTGCAGGCGAACACAAAATGATTAATTTCAGATGGAAAGTCAAGAGAATTATTTATATTTTGTAAATGCAACTGAAACATAGAAACATAGAAAATAGGTGCAGGAGAAGGCCATTCGGCCCTTTGAGCAAGCACCACCATTCACTGTGAGAGAGAGAGAGAAGGGGTGAGAGGGGGAGGGGGGGTGAGGAGAGAGAGCGGAAGAGGTGGGAAAGAGAGATTTTAGATTTAGATATTTATTTGCACCATGTTTTAAAAGAAGACAAACGATCAATTTATAATAGCATACAGTGCTGGGAGGGAAGGGAAGCCCAGAGGGCTTATACAAAGTCCGCTCCCATCTGAAAATGAGCGTTAATGGCAAATCAGGGGGTAGGAGAAATAAAAAAGACAATAATAAACAATAATACAGTTTAAGAATGAAAATTAAAATTATGAAATTAAAAATATGAAGATAAATAAAATAAAATAAAATAATAAGATATCGTATGAGATAAGAGTCAACAGAAGTAGTTTGAGTTCATAAATAGCATTACAAAAAGCTGGAGGTCAGAACTCAGGACATGATGAGAAACTTTGCTGAGGCTCTGCTGAGTACCCCCCCACCCCCATGGACTGTCTCCCCCGGCCTCGCACTTTAGTCTGTGTTGATGTTACTGGTCAAATGTTCGTTTTTACAAACCTTGTTCTCGAGGGTTGCAAACCGAAATCTCAAAGTTGCAAACCAAATCTCATTGCACTTATGTGTAATATCAATAAAATATATTATTATTATTATTTAAGCTCAATCTTAATGGTGGCTAAGGAGGTGTGAGACTTTAATGACAGAGGCAGGGTATTCCAAAATTTAGGACCTTTAAAAGTAATGCAATGTTGGTGTTTGGATGTTCGACAAAACGGAAGATGAAGATCATTTCTTCTTCTGGTTGGGTAATGGTGAATATTAGAAGAAAGGGTGAAAAGATCATGAAGAGAAACAGGCAAATCATGTTTACATTTAAGATATTTGAAAATAAAAATACATATTTGGAATGCATTCAGTTTATCTACAGACAAAATTGAGTACTTCTTGAAGAGAGGGGCAGAAGGTTCTTGTGAATTTGAGTGAGAAATTAATCTCATAAATTTCTTCTGTATGATGAGTAGCTTAGAAAGATAGGAAGGATAGGTTGAACCCCAAACAATATTACAATAATTGAAATAAGGAAAAATCAAACTGTAATATATTGTTAGATAGGAAGACGGGTGAATAAATGCACAAACCTTACTCAGAATACCAAGCATTTTCATTGATCTTCTACAGACAATGTTGATGTGTTCTTTCTAAGTTAAATTTTGATCAGTGGTTACTCCTAAAAAAATTGTATTTGTTACTTCAGGAATTTCATGTCCATTGATAACAATTTTAGATTTGGCTTTGGGGAAAAAAATGTTTTTATTGCAGATCATGTAATTGCATTTTTTGATATTGAGAGAGATCCTGTTCACTTCAAACCACTTAGAGACATGAGACATTTCTTCATTAACTAATTCAACCAATGATTTTAGATCACTATGTGAAGCTATAAGATTGGTGTCATCGGCAAACAGGATAGGAAGAAGTACTCTACAGGTATAGGATAAGTCATTTATATAGATTAAGAAGAGTAAAGGACCAAGGATGGAGCCTTGAGGTACCCCACAGTGAATTCTCAATTTTTTGGATGAGCTTCCATTTAGATAGTCAAATTGCACTCTATTTGCTAAATAGTTGGTTAACCATAGAAGCGCTACATCCTTTACCCCATATCTATTGAGTTTAGAGATTAAGATTGAATGGTTGACTGTATCAAATGCCTTGGATAGATCTAGAAAGACACCAAGAGCAAATTTATTTTCATCTAGAGCAGTAGAGATGTTATTAATAAGTTGTAATAATACATGCTCCGCAGAGTACTCCTTCCTAAAGCCATATTGATGGTTATACAAAATATTATTCACAGTTAGATGGTTTAGGGTTCTTGTGTACACTCGTCTTTCTATGATTTTTGAGAGAAACGGGAGAATAGATATTGGGCGGTAATTACCAAATTCTTTAGGGTCACCTGATTTATAGATAGGTATGACTTTGCCAATCTTTAAATCTTGAATGACACCACATTGGAGAGATAAAGAAAAAATATGTGCTAGTGGCTCAGTAATATGATCAATAACCTTTTTTAAGAGAGTGGTTCTAACTCCATCATGGCCTTCTGCAGAGTTCTTTAGACTCACAATTATGTTGTAGACTTCTTTGGGACAAGGGGGATGGAAGGTGGACAAAGTAGAGAATTGACCGTTAATCAATTTACAAGGGTCTTCATTAGAGTCCTAATGGTTGAATCCAAGGAGGACCCAACGTTGACAAAAAAAATCATTAAAACCATCAACTATCTCCTTTGGGTTATGAATAGTACCATCTCTTCCTAACATCTCTGTGAGCACAGCAGGTGGGGCTTTTTTGCGATTTAGCACTTGGTTGATGAGGTTCCAAGTTGTTTTGATGTCATTTGACGCTTGCATAAATTTATCAGTAAAGTATTTCTTTTTTACTTGCCTTAAATAGTGAGTAAAATTATTTTTGTAAGCTTTATATGATTCCACATTGAATGGTGTGGGATACAAAATAGGTTTCTTGTATAGTTTTTAATCAAAATGCGTTTCTTCAATTCTTTAGTGAACCAGGGTTTGTCAAATGAGGCAGCTTTCTTAATCTTGGTAGAAATTAAGGGAAAGCATTTCTCCAAAGAGGTATTAATAAGGGAAAGGAATGCCTGATAAGCTTCATTGACATCTTGCAGCCTAAGAACCTCATCCCATGATAGTCCACCAATTACACATTTAAAAGCTTCCATGTTTCTATTGGTATATTTGCGATATTCTGTTCCCTTATGATCACAGCTATTGCTTTTACTTATTCTGTTTGAGTTGATATGTACAATTTGGAATATAGGGAGATGATCAGAGATATCAGCTAACAATATACCAGAAGACATTTTGTAATCCAGACAGTTAGCCTGGATTAGAGGGGGGGAGAGTGAGGTGGGAGGGGGAGAGGGGGCGGAGAGTGAGGTGAGAGGGGGATAGAGAGGGAGGGCTGCCAACTCTCACGCAATGAGCGTGAGAATCACACATTTCGCCAAATATTCATGCTGATCACAAATTTCTTACGCTCTGTCATGAGAAATTCTGGGATCAACGAAAATTTCAAAACTCATATCAACTTCATGGGCCATGCGTGTTGGAAAAAGAAGCAGTGGCGGAGACAGATGTGGACGGGGAGCCGGGGCTGGCGAGTGTTTGCCGGGCTGGCGAATCGCTTGCTGCAGCTCCGGACATGGAGCAGCCTCAGCCCCGGCTCCCCATCCACATCTGCCCCCGCCGCTGCTTCTGCTTCCGTCCCTCCCTCCGCTCCCGCTCTCCAACACCCGCGGCTCATGTAGTTGATATTAGTTTTGAAATTCTCGTTGATCACAGACTTTCTCACGACAGAGTGTGAGAAATTCTGTGATCAGCGTGAGAATCGGGCGAAATTCATGAGTCTCATACTCAATGCGTGAGAGTTGGCAGCTCTGGTAAAATACACTGTTCCTTCACCCTATCTCCTTTGCTCATGATTTTATACACTTCTGAGAGATCACACCCACAGAATAAAGTCCTAGCCTGCCCAACCTTTTCTTGTGGAGCACGTCCTTGAGTAATGGCAACAACCACGTTTATCTTCTCTGCAGTCTTTCCAGTTTAATTGCATCCTTCCTGCGGCAGGATGACCAAAACTGAAACCAATACTCCAACTGTGACCTCAATTCATTGTACATAAACTAATGTCCCAACTTCTATATTCAATACCCTGACAGATGAAGGCCACTGTACCAAAACTCTTATGAGGTTTTCTGAGGCTATCTGCGGAATCATGTTTGGAAATAACGCCAAAAAATCAGGATACAACTCTGTATTTACATACTGCAATGTTCCCTGTATACTTGAGATTCATGGACTACCTATAGCTGACACTTCAAGGCACTGGGGATGCAATTGACAATATATCTGCAAAATCCTCCCAATTCACTGACAAGTGATATTAACTGTAGCATATATTTCAAGTCCAACTAAGTGACCCTGATTTCATTTAGCTGGATTTGATGAGCCTGCACCAGATTCCTGAAACATATTTACATTCCCTGCACCAGATTCCTCTAGTCTGAGCTCTGTCACAGCAAATGATTAGCAAGAAGACAGAGAACATGGCTGGAGGATACTTACAAAGCCTCCCACTGACGCCTGTGAAACCCTGGCCCTTGACGGCTCAAGATGGAAAAGGAACATTCGAGATGGCATTTGGAACATGCAGAGAATCAGTGAAAGTGACAAAATGAGCATGCTAACCACCAAACTGCCCACTAGCCCAACCTGTCATGTGACAGAGTCTGCAGGTCATCTCTATGGCCACCTCAACCCGCAGAACTAAAGTGGGAGCAAGTCATCCTTGAGACCAAAACTGCATAAAATCAGCAGAACAATTTCTAACACGTCGAATTTCTATTAAATGTTTGTATGATATTTAACATTTTATGGCTACTTTTCCTCTTGACAGCTTTTTTCTCTGTTAACAATCATAGGCGTTATTATCCATGTATTTTACCATCAACGTCTTTTAGTTGAAATTTAGATATCAAAAGCTTCTAAATGGATCCAAAACCGTGGCAATTGTTATTGTTGTCAGTGTCTGTGTGGAAAAGGCAAAGTTCTTCTGGCTAAATCAATATAAGTATCAACAAGTCTAACAGTTGTCAGATATTAGCAAGGGGAAGTTTGCTGCAGAATCAACCCTTTTGTAATCAGTTCACTACCTCCTTGTTGCTTTTTTTTGTGACACAAGTTAAGTAAAAACATTTCAATTTTTTCATGCTAAATTCTTGTTCTCTTTTTTAAATAAGGTGGGTCCAATACAGAAAACGACTGTGCTTTTGAACCGGATTACGCTGTCCCATCTCTCCCAGTTTCGGAAGGAATGCAGCATATTCGGATAATGGAAGGAATGTCCCGCTCCCTCCCCTCTTCTCCACTACTCACACACCAATCTATCAGTGTCCGTCTTCAGCCTGTGAAGAAATTAACAGGTAACATATTCATTTGCTCAGTAATGCAATGTAATGTGTTAAACCCATTTTGTAATTTGAAATTGTATCATGTAGGTACCAGGAATTTAATTGTGAATGTTATGCGTTCTTGAGGAGTTTTACCGTGGCAGTTATGTTTTAAAATGGCAAAAATTCTAATTCTGTTATTTATATCCATAGTTTGGTTATTTATTTGCTTGCATTTATTACAAATCACAAATTGCTCTTGCAAAGAAATTGGTGGTCTGCCACTTCACTTATTCTGGTGAAAATATGTTCACCATGCTCTCATATTGAGAGTTCCAGGAATGAGGTCCAGTAATATTGAAGGACTGACAAAATATTTCCAAATTAGGTTGATGTGCAAGTTGGAGGGGAGTTTGCAGATGGTCATATTTCCATACACCTGCTGCCCTGTCCTTATGATAGAGGTTGTGGACTTGGCAGGTGCTGATGGAATACTCTGGGCAAAAAAACTGCAGTGCATTTTGTGGGCGGTGCACACGTCAGCCACTGTGAACCATTGGTAGAAGCAATGATTGTGTAGGTTAGATGATGGTATGCCAATCAAATTAGCTTCAAATTGTTGGAGTTGCACTCATACAGGAAGTGGACAGTATTTCATAATACTTCTGGCTTGTGCCTTGTAGATGTTGAAAATACCTTGGGCTGGCAGGAATTTGCCACATGAAACCAAACCTGTGATTTATTTTATAGCAACTGTTTTTATATGTCTGGTCCAGTGCCGATTCGGATTAATGGTGATGTGCTCAGAGAAAGTAATGCCTCTGAATGTTAACAGAAGGTTGTTATACACTATTTGGAAATTGTCATTGCTGAACACTTTCATGGTAAAAATGTTATCAGCTGCTTATCAACCCATTCCTGAATGTAGTCTTTGTCTTGCTAATGTAGTTATGGATTGCATTATTTGATAAGAAGTTGAAAATAGAATTGAAATATTGTGCAATCATTTCTATATCTGACCTTGTCAAGAAAGATCATTTACACCTAAAGATGTTTGGGCTCTGAATACTGCCCAAAGGACCTGCAGTGATAGCCTGGCTGGGATGACTGACCTCTATCAATCACGCTGTCTTTCTTTGTGTGCCATATGTCTTTTGTTCATTGGAGTGTTTGCCACTTAATCCTCATGGGATTTAGTATTCCCAGGACTGATGTCTACAGGTTCTAACAAAATCAAAATTGTACATGGGTGAGCAAGTTATAAATGAATAAGTGTCGTTTGATAACATTGTTCATAAATATGAATATTTATATCCATACATGAGGCTTAAATGTATTTTGATGATTTAGATGAAGGAACAGATTGTATAATACAAATAACAGAGGGGAAGAAACTGTTCCTGAGTCTCGTGGTGTGCGCTTTCAAGCTTCTGAATATTCTGCCAAAAGGGAGCAGGTGAGAAGGAGGAATGACTGGGGTGGGAAAGGTCTTTGATTATGTTGGCTGCTTTCCCAAGACAGTGTGAAGTGTAGACTGAGTCAATGGTAGGGAGTCTGGTTGATGTGATGGGCTGGGCTGGGCTGGGCTATATCCCCAACTCTGCAATTTCTTCAATGTTGGACAGACCATGCTGTGATGCAACTGGAAAACATGGTCTCTGTGGTGCATTTGCCCAAGTTTGTAAGAGTCATTGGAGACATGCGGAATTTCCTTAGTCTTCTGAGGTAGTATAGGCATTGGTGTGCCGCCTTCAATGTGGTTAGACCATGATAGAACATTGTAATGTTGACTCCAAAGAACTTGAAGCTCTCAAACATTTCCACTTTGGCACCATTGATGCTGATTGGGGCATGTATCCCACCCTACTTCCCGAAGTTGCTAACTAGATCTATTCATCAACATAGTCTTAATCTTCAGTCTAATTTCTGAACTGATCCCTTACCAATGTCTCAAGGCCTAATATTCTGAGTCCAATTGTTAGTTGATCATTTGTTAGATGTAACTGTAAAGCTGAAGCAAGAAAGAATTCTATTGTTTCTTTCGCAGTACATATGAGAGTTATTGACTTCTTATCTAATTTAGTAGCAGAACACTCATGCAATAAAGTTAGTGTATTTTGAAAACAGTGTAAAAATGTGCATATATTATCAACGATTCCTTTATCATGCAGATTGTAACCTATCATTTGTTAAGTGCTGTTGTAAATGCTTATTTGGATGAGTGTCACAATTGAATAATCAATGTTTTTGCAGATTTTGTCTGTTGTAGGTTGCACTGTTGTGTAACAATTGGCAGTTTGAATCTTTATGATAAGAAAATGGTATTTCATCACGCGTAAAGTTTATGTAGTGTATCTTAGTTGGTGCAAGTTGGATGCAGCGAAAAAAAGGTTGATCGCTGACATCTTGCCAACTTTCTAGTTAGTTATTCAGTCTGCTTTCTGTGATCAAAAAGCAAAAATCGGAATATACTATTAAAATATACTAAAATCGGAAATAAAAATACAATGTTGAAAATATTCAGCAGGTCGGGCAGCACGTACATATGGATAGAGGGAGTTAACCTTTTGGTTGAGTGACATCTATTCAAAAGGTTATTGACGAAACAAGCACTTTCTTTTCCTCTCCATGAATGCTGACTGTTCCTGCTGAATATTTCTAGCATTTTGTGTTTTTGTTTGCCATCTGGCACCATGAAATGGAAAGGAATATCAGAACAATGGCAACTTTCATCCAACTGCTTATGACTTGAACATGGGCAAAGTCATTGTTAATTCTGCCCTGCAATTTAAAACCAACGCATTTGACTGTAAAGGATCAGACTTTTACTGTTCCAATTCTGAAAGTTTTGACAACGGTTTGCTTTTTTGTCCAGTGAATTTGGAGAAGTTTGCCAAGGTGGCACTGGTAAGTGAGCCAGTATTCAGAAAATTAGAGGAGAGCATTGGTACATCAAGTACCAGATCTGAGCAGCTAATCTTCAAGCACCCATTCCCCAAAAGAGTGCTATGCACCAAAGGTGATGATTTTAATTACCCATGGAGAAGGCAGGCACGGGTTATTGATTGCGGACGATCAGCCATGATCACAATGAATGGCGGTGCTGGCTCAAAGGGCCGAATGGCCTCCTCCTGCACCTATTTTTAATGTTTCTATGTCTATCTTTTATGAGAGATTGCTTCCAAGATGTAAGAAGTAGTCCATATATTAAAGGATTTTGACATGGACTATTATTGTTAGAGCCTGGGTGTTAATTCTCAAACTTTATGTTTTTTGCCAAGTTAGTCCCCTCGCTCTGCTTCAGAAATGCGTCCAATTCTGGATAACACAGATCCAAGAAGTATATATTACAGGAGGAATTGAATATTTTTCGACAATTATTAAAGGCAGGTGTCAGATAAAATTCTGTTTAGAAAAACGCGTAGCGTTTGATATGGAGTTTAAAAATGTAGATTATAGACTCTACATGCAAGTAAAATATGTATGATAATAAAAACTAAAACCTGAAGAGTATAAATAGAAATGTTGGCAGCCATACTTTGAGTGAGTTAGGTAAAGTATTGAAATGATGTAGGAGAACAAATAAAGGCAGAACAGTGCAGACATTCTAGCATTTCATAAGGCCATAGTATTACCATATTTAGAATACTGTACTTTTAATTGCTGCAGTGAAGAAATGTTATTGCAATTATTCAAAATGAATAGAAGACAGCAATTGTAATGATTGAAGGTGATTATGATGAACAATTGCATAAATTGTGCTTGTCACTGAAGGTGGAGAGGTGATCTGTTCCTGAAGGGACAAGGTAATGGTGATTGTGAGACACTGCTTTTCCTTGTCCATAATAGAGGAGCCAGAGATTGTGGTACAAAGGAATAGATAAATACTAAATTAGTCAGTTGAAACATTATTTTGGTGAATATATTTGGGATGAGGAGGTGAATTTAGACTCATTATTCTTAAAGCTGTTTAGCACCGGAGAACTATCTGCCTTGTTTCTAGGTATATTGTAGACTGCCATGGATTATTTTTTCTCTTAGATAATTTTTGGTCCTGATAATTTTTTTTGAATATGTTGGGGCATGTAATGTGACATGTTATGAAATAACATTATCTTGTTTTATAGTTTAGAGTTAAAGGAACCAGGCCCTTCGGCCCACCGGGTCCGTACTGACCAGCAATCCCCGCACATTAACCCTATCCAACACCCACTAGGGACAATTTTTACATTTACACTAAGCCAATAAACCTACAAATCTGTACGTCTTTGGAGTGTAGGAGGAAACCGAAGATCTCAGAGAAAATCCAGGCAGGTCAAGGGGAGAACGTACAAACTCCGTACAGACAGCACCCATAGTCGGGATCGAACGCAGGTCTCCAGTGCTGCATTCGCTGTAAGGCAGCTACTCTACCGCGGCGCCACCGTGACAACTCAATGAACTATTCAAAATAAAATTATTTTTGATTTGGCAGAACTAGGGGAAAGTTTGCTATTTCGCGCATCTGGCCTTGTGTTCTTTGAGGATTCTCTGTATTTCTTCATGAGTTACCTTGCTTCCTAAAAGTAAGGTTAATTTAGTGTTTAAAATAAAATGTTAATCGTAAAAGCTTTCCTTGCATAGCAGCTCATCTATAGGTTTCATTGTGGGTCTGCATAAAGAAGCTGAAATGTGGAGCTATAAATGTTTCAGTGCAGTCATTTTCTCAATACTGTTGCAGCAAGAAGGAAAACGCTCAATGTTTTAGCTTAATGAAGTGTGTTCTCCAAGGATAATTGCTTGCAATTGAGGCAAATGGATTACAAATGATTATTTTAAATAGTATGTAGAAAATTAGTTGCTAAAAATATTGATACGGCTTGTTGTCCCCAAAGAATTTATTTCTGAAAATAAACTCAATGTCACTTACTCTGCAAAATACACAGAATTCACATGCATGTCATAGAAACATAGAACATAGGTGCAGGAGGAGGCAATTCGGCTCTTCGAGCCAGCACCGCCATTCATTGTGATCATGGCTGATAGTCTGCTTTCAATAACCCGTGTCTGCCTTCTCCCCAAATCCCTTGACTCCACTAGCCCCTAGAGCTATATCCAACTCTTATCTTCAATCCATTCAGTGATTTGGCCTCCACTGCCCTCTATGGCAGGGAATTCCATAAATTCACAACTCTCTGGGTAAAAAGTATTTTCAGTCTTAAATGGCCTCCCTTTATTCTAAGACTGTGGCCCCTGGTTCTGGACTCACCCAACATTGGGAACATTTTTCCTGCATCTAGCTTGTCCAGTCCTTTTATAATTTTATATGTTTCTATAAGACCCCCCTCTAAACTCCAGTGAATACAAGTCTAGTCTTTTCAATCTTTCCTCATATGACAGTCCCGCCATCCCAGGGATCAATCCCAGGGATCTCACCAGAGCCCTATACAACTGCAGAAGAACCTCTTTACTCCTGTACTGAAATCCTCTTGTTATGAAGGCCAACATTCCATTAGCTGGGTTTCTCCAGCTTTTTGTGTAACATTCCATTAGCTTTCTTCACTGCCTGCTGTACCTGTAAACCAACTTTCAGTGACCGGTGTACCTCCCCCTTACCTAACCTAACCCCATTGAGATAACAAACTTCCCCCATTGTTTTTGCTGCCAAAGTGGATAACCTCACATTTATCTATATTATACTGCATCTGCCACGCATCTGCCCACTCACTCAACCTGTCCAGGTCCCCCTGCAACCTCCTAACATCCTCTACACAGTTTACACTGCCACCCAGCTTTGTGTCATCCGCAAAGTTGCTAGTGTTGCTCCTAATTCCCTCTTCCAAATCATTAATATATATGGTAAACAGTTGCGGCCCCAACACCGAGCCTTGCGGCACTCCACTCGCCACTGCCTGCCATTCTGAAAAGGACCCGTTCACTCCTACTCTTTGCTTCCGGAATGCCAACCAATTTTCTATCCATGTCAACACCCTACCCCCAATACCATGTGCTCTAATTTTAGTCACCAGTCTCCCGTGTCTTATCAAAGACTTTCCGAAAGTCTAGATACACTACATCCACTGGCACCCCTTCATCCATTTTACTTGTCACATCCTCAAAAAATTCCAGAAGATTAGTCAAGCATGATTTCCCTTTCATAAATCCATGTTGACTTGGACTAATCCTTTTACTGCTATCCAAATGCTCCATTATTACCTCTTTAATTATTGTCCCCAGCATCTTTCCCACCACCGAAGTCAGGCTAACTGGTCATAACTATGTCATACGTAATCTATTCATTTTGGACAGTGTTCAAGGAGAACCATTCTTCTTAAAGGCAATGAAAGATGGAACATAATTGCCAGTCTTACTTGCAACGACTCAATCATGAAAATTAATTGGTATTTCCCCCTTTGTAATACATAAATAAACACTTGCAGTGCAAACTATATTTAAAAATTTGCAGCAGAAACTAAAAAGTAAAATTGCTGCAAATGTACCAACATGTCTTCCATTTCAATTGCCAGTCTATTTCTATTCCAGTATAAGGCAACTTGACATGGAATGTTGCAGAATTTTAAGTTGTTCATCTCTTGTATTAAGTAGTTATTGAATTCTAACCCATTGTCATTTGCATGTAATGAAAAATTATCAAGACAGACTGCAATGAGCAGCAATCGGTAGGGGAAGATTCTATGTTTCATTGCAATAAAACTCTGATAACATTTACTATATTCTAATCTTACATTGCCAGCTTTAATTATATTATTGTGATATACTTGTGTAACCTTAGAGTGGAAAATGTTGGTTGGAGTATTGGATACTTTGTAAAGTTTTATTCATTCTTTGAATAAATGTATTTGAGGAAGTGGCAAGGATTTAATTTCAGTTTTGTATTGGATTAGCACTACAAATGTGCAGGCTCCTGGCTTTATATATTATTATATACTGTCTGGCTATGTGGCGCTGCCTATTGCAACAACTATAATAGATTTCCCCGGAGCCAATCTAATTTAATGTTATTATTACTTGCTCAAAAACTGTATATCAATGAAGCACCTTTAATTTGCTCTTGGAATGAGCCTGGTGTTCATTAGTAACAGTTAAAAATAACTCAATTTGGCGTTCTAGGTAACCAACACTACTGGATATATCAAGTAATATGGTCCTGTCACAGAATGGTGTTGAATATGTTCAGCTGCTCCCATAGACATACAACATGATCTGGTTAATGCGCTTTTTACAATAACATCTAACTGAAAAGCTGTGAAAGAAATGGATGCAATAAGATGCTGGCAGACTACAAAGGACAATAGCATTTTGGCATATTCAGCTGATCTCCTTCAGTACATAAGAAAAAAAAGGGTAAGATATTACGGCTTCAGCCACACGACAGCAAGGCCGACTGCGAGAGATACCAAACCAATGTTTGTGTGTGTTGCTGACAATCTTGGCCTCTTGGATTCATCATTGATATCATTGAAAGCACAGGTTTTCGGTACACACTGTTGCCAGTGTGGGACTTTATTTTACAAAAGTACACTGCACATATTCACAAGACTGATAAGATATTGAATATATCACATGACACAAATCTTACCATTCTAAAGTTACAGTCCTTACAGTTACAGTTACCATTATATACACCACCCTGCTCCCCCTTAGCAAGTAAAATAACTTGTAAATTAGACAAACAATAATTTTATAAATTTAATCTGACGACTGGTTTACACACACTTTTTGATCTCTTGAGTGGTTGAGGGTGAGTGTCGGGTTGTGGTTCTAAAGGAAAGTCAAGTTCAGGTTCATTTACCCCTGTCCCTACTTTCTTTGGAGATTCTGATTTTACATTTGAACTTGTAATAATACCAAAATCTGACAGATCTACTTCCTCATCTATGCTTTGCTTGTGTACGGGTTCATCCCTTGCTGGGATCATATGGTTTATGCACACTTCTAACACGTTCTCCAATTTCTACCAAGTACCTCCTGGTTCCACACACGCCAACTACTGTTCCCACCTCCCATTTGTTTGCTTTTGGGGCTGAGAACCTGATCATGTGTATTGAACCTATGTTCTTTTTGACTTCTACCATAATGATATTTCTGATCAGATTGTTTGCATTCAACCTTAGGAGATAGGTTAGGTAGAACAAAACTCGGTCTAGTTCTGAGCCTTCTTTTCATGTGAAATTTAGCTGACGTATACCCTGTGGTTAGATTGTGTTGT
This sequence comes from Raja brachyura, assembly GCA_963514005.1. Next base: position 11,950,409 of record OY740812.1, read on the forward strand.
GGTACGATATTTCAGTAAGAAACTAGCTAGCCGCTGTGACATACTGAATTTTGAATTCCCTTCAAGAACTTGTTTCATGAGAGCTCCTTTGACTATCCTAACTGACCTTTCGGCTGCACCGTTAGATGCTGGATGGTAGGTTGGCACTAAGGTATGCTTAATACCATTTAGCCTTGTGAACGTTTGGAACAGTGCAGCAAGAAATTGGGGGCCGTTGTCAAAGACAAGCTCTTCCGGTAATCCATGACCCGCAAGGATAGACCGCAATGCCCCTATTGGTCTTTCTGTTGTTGTGTTTGTACCCAATTGGACCACCTCAATCCACTTTGTGTGCCTATCTACCAAAACTAGAAAATTATTATTCTCGTGTTCACAAAAATCCATATGAACCCTCTGAAAGGGTCTAGTAGGCCAAGACCATGTTTGCAAAGGGGTTGGACAGGCCTACTTCTACAACTCTGACAGGTGCTATATTTGCTTGACATTGCTTGTATGTCATTGTCCAATCCTGGCCAATACATACAACCTCTGGCTGTAGACTTCATTCCCACAATACCTGTGTGTCCATGGAGTTCTTTAAGTAATCTTTGTCTTAAACAGTTGGGTACTACTATTCTGCGACCCCATTTGATACACTCTTGCTCACATGACAGTTAATGTCGTCTATTGTGATAAGGTCATTAGTACATGGAGGTTATGGTGCCCTGAAATGGGGGACTATGTATAAACACTGCTGTAATTTTTACATGGTGAAACCACAATGTGTACAAATGCCTTTATTAAAATCTGACAATGTGCACTTTTACCACCTGTGATTTTTTCTATTACAAATCTCAAATTGTGGAGTATAGAAGCAAATAAATAAATGATGGGTCTTTGTCCCAAACATTATGGAGGGCACTGTATGTACCAAACAAACAACACCACTTTCCCCCTTTAAAAAAAAGTAACTGGCCTATATCTGTATATGTGTTCAATTATTTTATCAATTAACCACATATATTTAACATGATATACCATTATTTTTTCTAAAGCTAAACATATAGTGTAAAGATTGGGCATTATATTTATTCTGCTCCCTCTCTGGAAGGGTTATCGTGCACAGAACTCAGTCATTCTGGTTCTATACCTCTTGCCATGCACTGACATGGAAGCAGGCGCTTTAACCCACCAAGTCTTTGCACACCATCAGATGCCCATTTACATTATCCTATTTTATTCTCCCCACATTCCCTTCAATTCATCCTAGATTTTACCATTCACCTACATTCTAAGAGCGATTTATATCATCTGATAATTTACCAATTTAATGGTCTTTGGGATATGGGAGGAAACCCTCATAATTCCAGGGAAAGTGCAAACTCTACACAAAGCATAATTGGAGGTAAGGCAACAGCTCCATACAGACAGCACCTGTAGTCAGGATTGAACCCGAGTCTCTGGCGCTGCAATTCTACTGCTACTTCACGGTCCTGTCCTTCTAGTATCTATTATTCACTCACTGATTAAGAGCAATTTACATCGCTAATTAAACTTCTAATCCACAAGTCTTTAGGATGTGGAAGGAAACTAGAGTACATCACATAATCACTGGGATAATGTACAAACTCCATACAGAGAATACTAGAGATCAGGATTGAACCTGGGTAGCTGGAGCTGTGAGGCAGCAGCTCCATTAACTGCACTTCTGTTGATTTCATTGTTAAATTATGTGGTGAATTTAAGGTTGCTAAGGATTACCTTTGGGCAACCCATTCTCATGTAAAGCTGGTCATTCAAGAACTTGTACATCAAGTCTCTCAATACTCCCAAGGATCCTCCCATTCATGGTGCTGCTTGCATCTTTAGTAACCCCAAAATGCATAATCCTATAAACAACCATGCAGCATTATCCTTAGAATCCTATTGTCACGGTAATTTTGGATCTAATTTACCTTGGATCCCATGGGCCTTTCCCTAGTATTGCATGTGAAACTTTTTAAATGGTTTACTGAAGTTCATGTGAACCACATCTACTGCATTGCCTTCATCAGTACACTTCTTTATCGTACAATATAATAATTCAGAATGGTCAGACAGAATCTGTCCTCAATGACGATAGCTGATCTGCTCCTGCCTTTTCAAGTGCTAATGCCTTCCAAACTACTGTTGTTGGGCTCACTGGACAGTATTTAACAGTATTATCCCTGCCTGCCTACTTTAAAAAGGGGACCACATATGCTGCCTCCGCCTCCAAGATACCTTACTTGTGGCATGTGAAGATTTAAAAATTGCAGTCAGAGCCCCAGCAATCTCTTCCCTTACCTCTCATAGCAGTCTGATAAATTTCATATGGTTTTGGGGATTTATCAACTTTTCTGCCAGCTGTTATTGACTACCTGCTCTTTATTTATGAAAACTTGTACTAGGATTTCACTTTTCTCTACATTGAATTATCAAATTACTAAGTCTGTTTAGTTTGGAAATACTGATGAAAACTATTTATGTTTGGACCTCGTCTATATCTTTTCGCTCCCTGCATGGATTGCTTAATGGATTCTACTCTTTCCCACTTTATTCTTTTGTACTTAATCTTTCCCTGGTTATTCTTTTTGGCCTTCAGATTAATCCTGTACACAAATGATATTTTGTGACCCAACTTTGCTTTCCTAATCTTTGCGCCTTTTGGTGCACTTTGTATAATCTTGACAACCCTCTCCAGTCTTTAGTTTGCGATACCTGCCTGCGAATGCTTTTTTCTCTGCATCCTACCCTTGAGTGCTCCAGTGTCCTTCCACACCCCAAAGACGTACATGTTGGAGCTTTAGTAAAATTGTCATTATTGTGTAGGATGGTACTAGTGTACGGGGTGAACGCTGGTCGTCATTGACTATGTGGGTCAACAGTATCTCTAAAGTCTAAATATCTGAACAACTAATATTGGAGAATCCAAATTTTCTATTTCAATCCAATGAAATTTCTAGGGAGTGCAGAGAATTTAACCACAATCCAATTCTTGGATGGTGTTATTGCAGCTGGTACTGATTTGTTAAATGTGCTATCATTGTGGTTATATGTCTGACTCCTGGAAAGCAGAGATTACACACGTCTTTGAACTGGTTTTCATTCTATTGCCACGTCAGTTCATATAGTTATGGTCAGATTGGTGTCGGTGATCATTTTCAAATCTTACACTTGGTTTTCTGATATTTAAAAAAAAATCTGCTGGTAGAGCTCAGTGCTTCAGGCAGCACCTGTGTAGGGAAGTGGACCGACAAAACCTTGGATCGGGACTTTGGACAGTCTAAATAAGGATCCCAATCTGAATGTAATCTGCCCATTTACCTCCACAGATGCTGCCCGAACTGCTCATTTCCTCCAGCAGTTTATTTATCGCTCAAAATTCCACCATCTGCAGTCCCTTGTCTCCATTTTATGAGAGCATTGGAGTTCGGTTATCCGTTATTTTGTGGTGTGTCTGCGAGGCTGCCAGTTGGCAGAATATGATGTGAAGATAGTGCAGTCTTTTTGGAAGCAAAGCAGCTGAACCAGTTGGAGTCTGTTGGTGCCATATAGGGATTTTTACACTACGATTCTAAAATCAGGCATGAATGTAGTGTGAAAATCCTAACATAGCAGGGGCTTATTTAAAGAAGGTTGTCTGTCTGCAGCCTTTGTCAGAACATTGTCAGTAGTCAAGATGACTTCAAACAATAGAGAGAAAATAACTGTTTTTCTTCAGTCTTTATGCTGCTGTGGGAGTTAATAGTGCTGTTAAGATTTAACCTTTCAGCAGTTGCCAGCCTGTCAACCTTGACTGTGTACCGATGCTGGAAGAAGCAAAGGGTTTATTGCAGTCAGAAGGTAAGCATGATCAGTTGTTTACTGGAAAGAAGATAGTGTCAGTTATCAAGAACATTGCTTAGTTTAATTATTTTGCAATAAAAATGGCTTTCTCAAAAGTGACTAAATTGTGTATTTACCTAGAATGAATTGTAGTACTATTTGCAAAGAATCTTTTGGCGTCTTGCTCGTGTGATAAAATGTCATGTAATGTCAAGCTCATTGATATGACAATGTCGTGTTGCAGCTGTCAGTAAGAACAATATTTTCACCAGCGATGCTAAAAGATATAAAGGGAATGTTGACGCTCACCCAACTGGCAATTCTTGCCTTGTGAATTGTAGATAATCTTAAAGTAAACTGATGCTCCTGCAGTTGTATGTTTGTGAACTCCAAATGAAAATTAATTCTCTCAGAATATCTGACTGTAATTAAGTCTGACCCTGGGAAGACAGTACAGGGCTCTCGCTTAACTTTTTTTCCCTGTGGCCAGCCGGGCAACCTTGACAGCTTTTTAGGTTGCTAAATGACAGTTTAGGTGGTAATTTAAGACGTTTTGCATGACGCGTGCGATAATGTGCTCGGACGAAGTGCGTAGTTACCAGTCAGAATTATGCTCAATGAAGCATTGAGCATGAAGCACATATTATGTTCAAGAAGGAACTGCAGATGCTGGAAAATCGAAGGTAGACAAAAGTGCTGGAGAAACTCAGCGTGAAAGAAATAGGCAACGTTTCAGGCCGAAACCCATCAGTCTGAAGAAGGGTTTCAGCCCGAAACGCTGCCTATTTCCTTCGCTCCATAGATGCTGCCGCATCCGCTGAGTTTCTCCAGCACTTTTGTCTGCATTCACATATTATTTCTGCTTCAAATAACTCACAAACTAAACATATTCACCAATCAAGACATGATATATACCACAATTACATGCAGCAAAATTATAATACAATATCTCAACTCTTTTTACACATTGCAATGAATGCAATTTCTATTAGTTCTTTCCACTTCCAAACAAAAATGTGGTTGGATTATTCAGCAAATGATCAACCTGTGTCAATAAATCCTGGACCATGCACACTACAGATTGATGCAAGCATGTTTTCTGTGAAGGACCGAAAATGACCATGACATGGCCATAGCATGGGTCGTTATTGCTATTGGCACAGAAACACTCTGGCTTCCCACATAATTTATCCATAACAAAATATACAGGTTGCAAGGAAATTCCTAAAGGCATTTTATGATAATAGCTGTTAAAACCGACCATACCCATCTGACAGGTTAAAGATTACACTAACTGACAAGAGATGGCCAAAGGACATAACTGCAGCAAATGTTCTTTTGGTAATATGTTTAAAGGTGTCAAAACAAATAATAACATTGAGAATTAAAACACATTTGATTGCATTCCGTTATCAAACATAGTCAATGTTCGCTCTGAAGACCATGAAGCACAATAGGGTCAGGGGGTGTGTGAATCAGCACGGGGTGGATAGATGGTGGGGGGGTGGATTGAGAAGGCAATCGGTGCAGAATGGATGAATTGAGGCAGGTGAATTAGTACGTGTTGGTTGGAGTATGTAAAATTGAGAGGGGAGAGCACGGGGGATATCAGTGGTGTTGAATGGGGGATCAGTACGGGATGGATCGGGGGGGGGAGATCAGTACAGGATGAATGGGGTGGTTCAGTACAGGATGAATGGGGGTAGACAGAAATGCTAGAGAAATTCAGCGGGTGAGGCAGCATCTATGGAGCTAAGGAAATAGGCAACGTTTCGGGTCGAGACCCTTCCTCAGACTGTTCCCCCCCCCCATTCTTCTTGAATGGGGGGGGATCAGTACAGGATGGATTGGGGGGGGGGAATGGGGATCAGTGCGGGATGGAGAGGAGGGGTCCCAGAATAAGAGGGGTGGAGGGGGGTCGTACGAGAGAGAGAGAGGGAGGTGGGGGAGGGGCAGAGGAGGTGGGGAGGAAGGAAGGTCAGCGCTCCTCGGACAACATCACCCGCTGCCTTGGCCGTCCCTGTCCAACGCCAAAGTGCCGCCGCCAAAGGGGAAGGCGGTTGAGATCTCCTCGCAACCGCCTCCCCTCCTCCGCCAGCCGACAGGAAGGTGCGGTGCCGAGCGGTGCAGCTCAATTGCAGCTGCTTCAGTCGGCGGAAGGAGATCTCCCTCCTCCCGGCCTCGGCGTGCGAGAAGGGTTGTTTTGAAAGCGCAGTTTGCAGCAGTACCTTTTGATTTGCAGGCAGCAGCCGCTATCGCCCTTATAACGGGTGATGCCTGCAAATCCGTTAACAGCACGCCGAGGCCGGAGGGGGAGGGAGGCCTCCTTCCGCCGGGCGCGGTGCGGGAGGAGGAGGCGGTCGCGGCCGCTGTTGCTTCTGTTCGAGACCCGTCATTCGCTCCGATCCTTCATCACCATGCACCTAGTTTCTTTGCCCGGCAATCAAAGATACTAGAGGAATACAGCCGCTGCCGTCGACACGAACCGTCACGCTCCTATTCTCCAGAGATGCTGCCTGACTCGCGGAGTTACTTCAGTTTTTTGTGTCTATCGATATAAACCAGCATTTGGGTGCCAAGCCGGGCAAAATGAGTCAGCGTTTAGGTTGCCCGGCAGCACTTTGGGTGGTCATTGGCACCCGGGCAACCGCTAATTGCGAGCCCTGCTGTAGCTGAATTACAGTACCCAGATCTAGTCTCCTTCCAGCTTAAGAATAGATATATTCATAAGATTGACAGTGCACCAAAGTTCCAGGTTTACTTTGGGGATGAAAAGGGAGATATTTACTGTGGAATGATTAAGAAAACTGACCTATCCTCTAATACTTAGAAGACTGCAAAACTGACTGATTGTGGGACTAAACATGGTAGATGCAGGAATGATATTTTCCCTGGCTGGTGCATTTGGAATCAAGAGTCACATTTAGGGCCAGCAATTCATGATTGAGGTGAGTGGAGCTGAGAGGGAATCTTTAGCCAGGTACGAATAAATCTTTGGAATTCTGTGCCCAAATGGCCGGTGAAGGCTGAGTCAGCATATTCAAGGCAGAGATGAAAAGTTTTTTGGATTGAAAAGTCATCAAGATATTCAGGTTTAGCACAGGAGAGAAGGAGGTGGTCTTGTGAAGGACATTCAGGTGGATAAATCCCCAGAGCATGATGGGATCTCTCCCAGCTCATTGAAAGAGGCAAGTGAGGAAATTGCATGGGCCTTGACGAAGATCTTGGTATCCACTCAAGCCCTAGGTAAGGCTCTGTCCAGAAGGCGATGACTCAAATACTCATACTCGCTCGTCCCTGGCCTATAGACAACCCCGATCCCAACAGTGAAGCCCAGACACAGAAGGTGCGTGGCAGTGCCGGCGGCTTTGCACAAGATGCGGTACAGCCATAGCTCGGCGCTCGGTGGCTCTGCCATTGAGGCCGCCAGCGCAGGCCTCCTTGCGCCACCGTGCCTGGGTGCCGCATCCTCGGGCCCGGGAGGTACCGGAGATGACGGAAGTCGGCGGGCCGGATGATTACGGGGAAAAAATACGCCTGCGGGCCGGTTGATTTCAGGTTAAGGGCCGCATTCAGCCTGAGGGCCGTGGGTTGCCCACCCTTGGTGTAAGGTTTGAAATAGAAAATTAGTCAAATGATTTGAACAAAGGTGTGCTTATTTTCTCTAGCTTTTGGAATTTTATTACTCTGTGCAAATCTTAATAGAATTTATTATAAATTGAGCTCTAACATGAATGAGGGATTATAATTAAAAAGAAGCTTTTCATGACATGTAATCTGCATTTTATTGTTAATGATAATTTCATCCCTCATAAAACGTTTCATTTGAGACAGACATCAATTTATTTTCTGCTTTTTCTAAGCAACTGAAACAGTAGATAACCACACATTTCTCCATATTCAGATGGTGTATGACTGCACAATTCACTCAATTTTAACCTGCTCCATCTGCGTCAGAGATGTTTGTCTTCGGCGGGGTGATGTCATTTTGCTGCACACATTAGTGCTTGATCAGCGTCATTCAGTTGCCTTGTCTCGGTGACTTGTACATGTTATTCCATCCTGAGTACTTGGAATGAGAAAGCTCTTGGGTCATCAGAAATCTGTGCAAGTACAGTTTGTTATTTTATTTGAATGGCATCTTGTATTTCGTATGTTGAGAGGACCAGAAATGCAAGTACTCATCTGAACGTGGCAGGAATTGTTTGGTGTTCTCTCCTCTCCTCTCCCTTTAACTTTTCAGGATAAGGCAGGTTCTTGAAGTTGAAAGTGCCTTGGTTTTCGATCAGCGACTTAACACTCCCAGTTTAAGTTCTCATCTTCTTCTTGCGTATGGCATGCACCACCTAAAGTTGTAGGTCAACTTGTTCTATTTGATCTATTTGTTTGTGCACGTCGGGTTAATTGCATTAGTTGAAACAGGGTGGACCACGTGAACGTTGCAATCTTCCACCCTAATTCTCGCCTTAAGTTATATCGAGAGTTTCATTTGTTTCAGTTAAACACTGACTTTCCATTGTCTGGACTCTGGCGGTCAGCGGCTGGATTTTTACAAAGTTGAAACCTCAACTGTCGGTTGTTTAACTTTTTTTTCTTCACAGACCAATTTCTTAGCTTGAGAAAGGACTAGATTGTGCTGGGTAATACCCCTGTAGGTCAGACACCGGAATAGCTGACGGTTGCCTCCACCACTGGACTCGTCATTGCTGTGAGGATCCTGATGCACTTAGCTTTATGCCAGGAAGGGTTGCGGTAGAAATCTTGGTCAAGTTTATTTGAAAAGGATGTAAAATAGATATAAAAATAAAATGTTACTTTAATGTATCATTTAAAATTTCAAAGTAGTGTTTTGATTAATATTTAGTTGTGCGTTCTTTTTTTTGTGATCAATTTTGTTAGTATGAAATGTCTCTGAATGCAAGTCATTTGAAAACTTTTATAAAGTCTTTTACGGATGCCAAGCTGTTATATGTTCTATGTTCTGAGCCGTAGCCTAATGTTTGCTAGCTTAGGCTGACTCAGTACTGTGCATCTCCTCTTTGCCACACACCAGTGGACGTGGTGCATCAATTTGTCCAACTTTTAGAAATTCCCAATCCGTTTGTGTTTGATTAACTTTACCGAAAAGTACGTGAAAAAGTTAATCCTTAAAAAATGACAGTGCATGAAATAATTTCTGATTTATAATTGCTAACAAATGTACTTTTCCCCCCTCCATGTGTTCACAAGTTGCTCTGAGTGATTATGTGAACAAAGTTCCAATCGTGTTGATGAATGTATACATTTTTATTTGACTAATACATTGTTTGTACATTATTGGATGAGGCAACTCCAGTAGTAAAATTCAATGTCAATTGAATTATCATAGACGAGCTGATGCAGTAATACATTGAACCATTTCAGTGTCCCAGTTCCCCTCTACTATTTCTGACTGCTCCCTTCTGTTTCTTGGCTGTTCTTTCTTTGATTTAGGGAAAGGGTGATCAACTAATAATTAAGTCAAGCCCATAGATTGTTCTCAACTGAGTCTTTATTTTGCACCTCTGTTCTCACCCCCTCTCTTCCCATCCATTGGTGACAGGGTTTACAAGATTTTTCTTTCTGTCCTCTACCTCACCAGCCATCCTGCCATCCAATTTAGTGCATAGCATTTGGTGCTCGATTATTGGTGCGCCTATGTTGCTTCATTGATGTCCAACATAAGGTCAAAGAACAATATGTCAGCTTCCACATGGACATGGTGCAGATCTCAGGATTCATTATGGAATTCAATGAGTTCAGGAAGCCAGTCTTTCCCCTCTGATAAAAAGTGATGTGATGGTACTTGCAATGTACATAAATGGGCAGTATAGGGGCTGAATCATGGTCACCAAATCAAACGCAATAAATAGGAAGAAGTACATCATTGCATAATGTAGGAATTAAATTAGTTAAAGCATTATATAAACTAAGTCATTCAAAAACATGTGTTTTACCTAACCCTTATCTTTCTCATTCCTTCTGCTTGCTCTCTCCATAAGTTCATTTCATAAGTTCTAGGTGCAGAATTAGACTATTGGCCATTCAAATCTACTCCGCCATTCAATCATGGCTGATCTATCTTTCTCTCTCCACCCCTCTCTTCCCAATGAATGGTACAGTGCAGTTTCAATGGGCAGATTACCCAGTGCAGGTACTGGCCCATTGTAAGGAGCTAGTACTCCATAACCAGTCACAATCGAGAGTTCATAATGGTCCATGTGGCAGAGAGTAGCCAGAAGATTTTAATGTTCCTCCAGTCAGGAAGTTTGAGATTGGCTAATTCCTGCAAGGATCCCTAACACGTAATGGTTTTGGAGGTGTTCGTGGGAGGGTGCCCATTTGTTCTTGAAGCCGCCAGCATTTCTCAGGAAAATCCAGGTCAATGAAAGATAAATCTGGCAAAATAAATTTGTATAAATCACACAATTAAAGGATTTTTTGCTTTTAATTTAGAAATCATGAATAGAATTCAGTTATTTTGTTGTAAATTTATGCATTTTTTGCAGATCACAGTGATTAATAATGTTGGCAAAATGTATAACATACTATTTTTGTTTAAAGTACCTCATTGCAAAATTCTGCAGTGAACTAAGAAGGAGTAGGCTGTTATGGGCTTAGAGTTTCATCCAGCTTGTCACCCCACCCACATGAAGTGGAGGAGGGAGAAATGGTATGATTAGATATATTAAAAAAACACAGACTGGAACAGACCGTGTGTGATAGGGAGGACTGTCTTGTTTAGGAGCTGTTGATTAGAGCTCCTAAGCTCTAACATTAGAGCTCTGCTGATTAGAGTAATCGCAGTTGGGTGTATTTGGACTCAGTTCCAAATAATGTTTTTCAGTGTATGTAGTCACAAGATTTCATTTCACGTGACATGAATTGGGAATTCTTCACTATTTTAAATGTGATAAGTTCATTTGCATAGAATTTCTGATTCATTTGATATTAAAAGTTTCGGGTTATACATAATTATCTTAATAACTTCATTGCTCTTCATTTAAAACAAAACCTAGTCTGTGAGTTAATAGGAAGCATTGTGAAATAAAATATATTTTCTTCAGTAACTCCTGAATTATTGATCAAGAGAGAAAATACATTTTTATCTGTTGCAACATGTCTACTAACACCCTAAGCCCAAATTGGTGTAGGAAAATTAAAGAACTATGTGCTCTCTATGTTGGTCAGCTGAATATATTTTGAATATTATGGAATTGTCAAATCAAATTGACAACATTATTTAATTTTGTAAATTTGGCCCTCATAACAGATTAATTCCATTAGTGCATTGTTATGATTTAATATTATCAATTTGTCCAATGCTTGGAAAAAGAGTTGTTTTTCAAAGATATCCTGAATTTACATGTTTTTCCAATACATTCCCCCCAAAAGTTGTTTGTTATTTAACTGGTATATTTGTTTGCTCTTTATATCTTGGGTGCTGTTGGAAACTATCATTTTTTGTAGTGTAGGCTAAACTTTACAGTGTAGGCGGGTTGTAGTTTTGTTCTCAGCCAGGAGTGGTTGCAATTAGCTTCTTTATCCTCGAGTTAAAGCAGGAGAAGGGTTACGTATCTGTTTGCTATCCAGTGTGGGAATAGTTTAAGGGGAATTGCAAACAATACAGCAGAGTCCAGTGAAGGAAAATTCACATCTGAGGAGCCATAGTGACTGTGCAGATCAAAGTACAGCAATGTAACCCTATCCCGTTTTCTAGCACTTGATCTTTAATTCTCCAGGTCACAGCTCTTCAGGTACAAATATGGGCGTCCTTTAAATATGTTTAAAGAGAAACCCCCAAGCTTGTGCCACAGCCTGTGTGGGAAAAGTGTTTCCTTATCTCTTCCAACCCCTCCCGCACTACACATTTGTTTTATTCTCGTTGCCAGTCTAATAGATGCCCTCTTTACCCTCTGCAGTGCAATCACATCTTTCCTGGAATGTAGTGACCAAAATTGAGGTAGTTTTGGCTTGACAATTGTTTTGGTCAATTCGAACATAATCTTCCACCTCTTAAAGTCTATGTAGAGGCTAATAAAGGAAAGCATAATCAAACTACTCTGCTTATTTTAAGGATCTTTTGCCTTTTATAAAGTCCCTCAGTTCCTCCATACTTCTCAATATCCTCCCACTTATTATATACTCCGTTGCCTTTTTGCATTTCACCAAATACATTACCACACATTCCTGTGGATTAAATTCCATAGGCTACTTCTTTGTGCACTATCCAAATCCAAGTAACCAACAAGTTAAAAGCTTTCCTGCTCTTTAACATATAGCTATTTTGCCATGCCCATAATTCTTTATCACATCTTACATTTAAGTCTGTGTGTAGTAATTTGTATAACACATGTAAAGAATGAGCAACAAGTCTTGTGGAACCTTAATGATAAAAGCCATCCACGCGCGTCAACCGTTCTCTTTTTTCCTGCCCTTAAGCCAATTTATGATTTAATTTATTCTGCACCCATGGATATCCTGCACCTTTGCATTCTTGTCTGCTATATGGATTCTTGTTACAAGACCCACTAAATCCATATACACAAATCAGTGCCTTCAGCAGTGCCTCTTGATATTGATCCAAAAAATTCAAATGTTAGTCACACATGACATTGCCTTAATAAATGATGCCAATTGACCTTAATTTATCTGTTACTTTCTAAATAAGGTTTATACGGTTTCTCAGTGTCAATTACAGTAGGTTTACCACTACTGATAACAGTAACACAATTAATCAGTTTATCCTTTCCTCCCTTTTTAAACAATTATGCAATATTCGCAGTTCAATTCTCCCAGAACCATTCCTTTAGATGAAAATGGCCAGAGCCTCTGCAGTATGCTCTCTTGCTTCCTCGAACAGCCTGGTGAATATTTCATCCTGGCAATTTATTCACATTCAAAGTTGCTAAACCCATTCTGTTACATGATGCTTATCCCATCTAGTATATTATAGCATGTCCTCCTCAACTACAATACCGGTGGGTGTGGGTTTATGGAACGAGCTGCCAGAGAAAATATAAATAAGGTATTATTAAAATAATACAGGTACAATAACATTTAAAAGATATTTGCACAGGTACATGGATAGAAAATGTTTAGAGTATGGGACATCTTGGTCAGCATGGATAAGTTGGGCTGAAGGGCCTATATCTGTACTATATGTCTACTACTCGATCAGCACTATTCTCTTTTGTAAATGTACTTGAATTTTTTCATCTATCTTTATCAGTTTTTGGTTTAGTAAAATTGCCTCCCTCCAGTGTAGAACTTTTGCACGTATTTTATTTTCTCATATTTCCATAATAAACGTAATTTAAAAATATGATCAAGACCCAACATTGCTCTCCACCTAAAACTCCTTTCCCCTGTTCAGCTTCATTTCAATCCATAATTTCACATCACACTTCATGCTGGAGTTACTCCAGACTGCCTACTTCTTCTTCTTCCGTGTAGCGTGCTCAGCCTAAAGTTGTTGGGCAACTTGTTCTATTTGATCTTCCATTTGTGCACGTCGAGTTGATTGCATTAGTTGAAACAGGGCGGACCACGCAAACGTTGCAATCTTCCACCCCTCCAGACTGAAGAGGTTTTCTGAATGCATTTTATGAATTCTGTGTCCTCTCTACCTTTGTATCATTTGAGGTAATATTTGGTACAATGGAATAACATTTTATATACATTTGATTCTCTTTTGTATTTTTGCTTTTATTTCTTTGATTTATTTCCTTAGAATTTTGCCAGCAATAATATCTATCTCATTAATGCTCTGTCATTGTTATGAAACAAAAAGATTTTTTTAAGTTTAAAAAATAAATTAATTCCAATTGTTCTTGCCTTATAAAAAAGGTTCAAAGGTCATTTATTGTCACGTGTACCAATTAAGGCACAGTGAAATTCGATTTACCATAGTCACACTAAAAAAAAGCAACAAGACACACAACTACATAAAAGTTTACATAAATATCCACCACAGCGGATTCCTCACATTCCTCACTGTGATGGAAGGCAATGAAGTCTAATCTTCCCTCTCTATATGGTGCAGATCTGACATATCCCTCGATAATTAAATGTCACCTGTCCTATTAAACACCCACGCTGAAAACGGCTTCACATGAATAATATGGTACGTTTTTAACAAAATCAGCAGCACAAAAATGAGAACTTAGGACAAACATAAACCAGGTTTGTGATGAGCAAATCAAACGGCTAGTTAAAATAATCTGAAAAATAAATGACTCAACTTCAGTGATATTGTAAGAATATGATCAGAGTCCCACCATGGTAGCTTCAGTTCAAGTAGTTCATCAGTTCAATAACATTGCTCATATTTCAATAAATTTGCAACCTACAGCCACTCAGTGCAATAGGTCATTTTACAATGTTTCCCCCCCCCATTTATATAAAAGTGAAATAAGGCTATCAGATCAAGTTGTTTCATATTTCATCCAGAACAAAACAGACAAATCTACTGTAAATTTGACTGGCATTGGTATTTGGATGTAAAAAACAACCAATGTGGACTCTTGTTGTGCAAAATTCAAGGGAAAAAGCTGAACACTGTACACTTCAGTCTGGATTTTTCCGAGTTTAATCTTTTTTTTCCTTTACCATATTAATCAGTATTAACAATATTATTGGACATCTGCAAAAGTTGAAACAAAGCTAGAAACTGCAAGGCATAATTGTCGTCCTGCCATTGACTAGTAAACATCTAAATTGACTAGTAACCATTTTTCAGATTTTAAATTAGTGAATTTATAGTTCTTTCATAAAAATGGATTAAACCAAAATAAAAATAAAGATGTAAGGAGAGATCAGGTTGCATTTGTTGTGAAAGAATTTCAGAATAATAACCTTTAATCAAAATTGGGGTCAGAGATTAAATAATTAAGATGCTAGTAAGAAAGTACATCTCGGACCTGCTGACCCTCAGCAAAGGAGCACTGCAAGCATGCTTACTCTCCCCTCCTTTACTCTCTCTATCCCAACGACTGCACCTCCACAGACTCCTCTGTCAACCTTCTCAAGTTTGCGGACGACACAACCCTGATTGGACAGATCCAGGATGGGGAGGAATCTGCCTGCAGACAGGAAGTGACACAGCTGGCGTCTTGGTGCCATTGCAATGACCTGGAGCTCAATGCTTTTAAGACAGTGGAATCAATTGTAGACTTTAGGAGAGTTCCCCCTCCCATCCCCCCACTCATCATGAACCAACAACACTACAATCCCAACTGTGGAGTCATTTAAAAACCTCGGAACCATCATTTCCAGGGACCTTAAATGGGAGGCTACCATCAACTCCACAGTCAAAAAGGCCCAACAGACGATGTGCTTCCTGCAGTAGCTGAGCAAACACAACCTGCCATTGGCAACGATGGTCCAGTTTTACACTACCATCACAGAGTCTGTCCTCACCTTTTCCATCATGGTCTGGTTTGGGTCAGCCACCAAGCATGACATCCGGAGGCTGCAGAGCATCGTTCAATCAGCTGAGAAAGTTTTTGGTAGATTAAGATTCTGTAATTATGTAAATATTTATTTGAAGTAAATCAAAAGCGACACAAGGTACCAAAAGGATAGATAAGCATAGATTGATGGTTTATAATAATAATTGTACACAAAAGCAAGGAAGCATTTCTTTAATAGACAATAATCTTCAGCAGGAATGGATTGCCAGTATACTTGCTTGAGATCAGTACACTGGAACCATTCAACAATATAAAACAATAATAAACATAAACATAGAATGGTACGACATATGAACTGGCCCTTTGGCTCACATTGTTTGTGCCGGATATGATGCCAAGATCAACTCTTATCTGTCTGCACATAATTCAGATCCTACCATTCCCGCATATCCATGTACCTAAATAAAAAATATCTTAAATGCTGCTATTGTATTTGCCTCACCACTAACCCTGACAGTGTGTTTCAGGCACTTGCCTCCTCCTCTGTAAAAAAAAACCCATCAAATAAAAACTATAATTTAAATCAAATTGGCCTAGATGTCAGATTATTTTGTTAGCATATAATGTTACACTTATGGAACTGGATGGGTGGAATAGTTGGCAGCATTTCAGAATCTATCATAGTGCTGATAACAGATTTATCCAAGAATAAAACTTGCGATATTTCCCAAAGGTTTTTGAGGAACCACTCAGATTCCTGTCCTTATTTCTGAATAAGAATCCATAAACCTCTGTTCATTATCAGAAAATGTCGTTCTGATGAAGGGTCTTCGACACAAAATCCTGACTATTTCTCTTTCCACGATGTTGCCTGTTTAGCTGAATGTTTGCAGTATTTTCTGCTTTTATTTTATATTTCATTGCTACCTTCAGTGTGTTGTCAAAGAAACAACGACGTAATTATATTTATCAAATTTGTATTTTATTTGAATCAGAGTGCATTCAGCAAGATTATGCAGCATTAAAGGTGATGATTTATGTGAAAAATCAGATTTCAAGATTTTTCGTCCCTTTTAATGAGGTTAGCACAATTTTTCGTGTTTTTACTCAATTTGCTGAATATTTATTGAAAAACATCGTCTGCCACAGCCACTTACAGTATGTATTAAAGCCAGGTGGACCCATGTATGGAATATATCAGTTCAACATCAGACTGATGCAGGAAATTATCCCAGATTAATTAACTCGAGTAGTTGTTTTTAGAGCTCTCACACATCAAATCGGGGAGAGATTAACTTGTTTTATTAGTACATCTCATAGCAAATCATTAAATTTCAGTCCTCTAACTTGGAAACATTGAATAAAAACTTAATGACTGCTGTTGTAGCTGAGTTTTTTTAAAGTAAGAAAATGCAAGCTCTAGGTTGGAGACTAGAAGTTATTATATGTAATATAAACAAATTCAGCAGTTACGGTGTTGGGATTCAAACTTATGACCAAGATTGAAGTTTCTGCAAGTCTATTAACTTTTTGTAAGCACGTTTAGTGCAGTGTTGAGTGAATGATTCACCGAAGCTTCTTTCTGAGTTCTCTGCAAAATATAGAAGCAAGCTTTTGGCCAATTTCATTACTCCTAATGATGTTCCAAAGCAGCTGGGAGCATTGGATGCAATGAAAGCCATGTGACCTGACTATCTGGGCTCCAGTAGTGCCTCTGGGCACCTGTCCCTGGTCAGTCAAAATGATGACTACCCGCCAAAGTGAAAATCTCATCAGGTATTTCATGTCTACAGAATAAAGAATGGGGGCGGTCACGGTGGTGCAGCGGTAGAGTTGCTGCCTCATAGCGAATGTAGCGCCAGAGATCCAGGTTCGATCCCCGACTACAGGTGCTGTCTGTACGGAGTGTGTAAGTTCTCCCCGTGACCTGCGTGGGTTTCCTCCCACACTCCAAAGACGTACAGGTTTGTAGGTTAATTGGCTTAGTATAAATGTAAAATTATACATAGTGGGTGTAGGATAGTATTAATGTGCGGGGATTGCTGGTCGGCGCGGACCCGGTGGTCCGAAGGGCACGTTTCCGCGCTGTATCTCTAATCCATGCTAAATAAGAATAAATCCAGTCTGGTTAATTACCTCTCCATTGGCCCTGTCTGAACCTTCTGCAAATGCTGAAAGGTGTCATGACAATATTATCAAGAGGTAGCTATTTGCCACTAACATTTGCCATCCATGCTTAATTTGTAATTTAACCCACTGAGTGTGGTAAACCTACATAAGAGTCCCTCCAAAGCCATTTATGTCCTTTCAAAGATGTGGTGCTCAGAGCTGCTGACAAAGAGCCAAGTGTGATATCTCGCTCCCCCTCGACCCCCTCCCCCACCCCCCCCTTCTTAAAAATCCCAATGTTCTTTGTACCTTTCCTTGTATTGTTTTTTTTCCAAGCTTTTAGTATGTTTATTCTTTATAGGCATGTAACAGGTTATTCGCTTATATCATATTAAAATCTTTTTGCCAGATTTGACCAGTTGCTTAATCTATTAAAACCCCCTCTCATGTAATCCTGCCAGATGTACTGCTTTCATTGCCAAGTACATTGTCGGTGAATTTAAATCTGTGCCTTTTAAGTGAATAGATGGAACTTGAACACAAATGATTATGGCACGTTCACATAACCACTGCACCCCAAAGCTCCACAATGCATAAATTAAGAGCAATTTTTACTCTTGGATTTAACAAATTTAAGGGTGATCAAAATTTGCTTAATATTATCAATCATTTTGATTTTAAAATGTAACACATTGTAAAATGTACCATGTTTAAAACTAAGCACTGTGCCTTATGTTTAAATAGTTTTATCACCTTCATCATTTTTGCTCTTGATAGATGCTATTCCTGAGAGTTTCCATCTGGAATGTCCCAAGTTTTGCTTTGAAGGTCAGGGAGGTATTTTGTAGAAGTTATCCTTAACATTAAACAGAGTAGTGAGAATATGCATTTAGTCTGTGGAAGCCTAACTTTTTTTGTTGCATACTTTAAAAATACTGTATTAATAAAATTATTTATTATGTTTTCATTGTTTTCAATGTTCAGGTTTTAATTACAATGGGGTATACTGAAAATATTTTAATATATAATACCAAATGGCATTGTTGGAAGCCAAAGATTAGGCTCTGTTGGTATTGTGCAGATATGCCCACTTTACAGAAGATCCTTAGAAATTGTCAGTGTTCAGTGTTCAATCATTTAGGCAGAATCATGACGTCTTGGAACACCTCCGTAAATTCTCAGTTCCAGTACGCATCATAAAGTAAGCTAGCAGATTCAAATTTCTTGTTCTGGCAGAAAATCAAATGGGCCTACTGCCTGCTATTATTTTAATGGACAGTACTGCTAAGCGTCTGTTTAACGAGCTCAGTGCCTAATTGATTTTTTTTACAACCATCTGAGCATTCTGATTTTAATTCTGTTAAAATCGGTCAGTTAAACAGATCCAGGCTCCATTCCAAAACTTTTGCATTATATTTTGTTATTTTAAGCTCAGAGCTGGAACAGGATTCTCTTGTTATCTTTGAAAACAATTATTTTTATCTGTTTTTTGGAATTAGGTTCAGGGTGCAAAATAAAATCTAGTTAAGCTGTAAAAAAGCAATCAAATTAATGAAATGACTTTTTTTGATACTAACTATAAACAAACTTAATCAGATTAATGAGCAAAAAAACTAAGTGCTGGAGGAACGCAGCATCGGTGGAGGGAATGGACATTCAACATTTTGAGACAGGATCCTTCTTCAGTCTTCCTCCAGAACTTTTTTTTTCTTAAGATTCTGGCATCTGCAGTTCCTATTGTCTCCATTAATCAGATTAATGTTAGACTGGTTTGAAAACATTCTGCTGTGCTCTCCTGGGATTTGTTGAGGTGGCATAGCAAAATATTGTGCACTGCCAGCTACAATTATGCATTCAGTAAAATTAATGGATGGAATTCTGCAAGTGAGTAATGCACAATTTTTCACAATGTGGTCCCAATTAATGTCACAGTGTGTGTACACATTCTTGAGCATATTCATGTAAAAGTGGAATGCCCTGCTGGATGAAAGGTATTCTGCTCACCTCCCCTCTTGTGGGGTGATTAAAATTAACTATCATGGCTTGTTATGGAGATGGATTAGAGAGAATTGGACCAGATCGGAAAAGTGAGATTTTATATAGCTGAAGGCTTGGCCAATAAAGTACATCATCTAGGGTCTCAATCCGAAACATCCCCCATTCCTTCTCTCCAGCGGTGCTGCCTGCCCCACTGAGTTACTCCAGCATTTTGTGTCTATCTTCGATTAAACCAGCATCTGCAGTTCTTCCCTACACCATCTACCTTCCAGTTCCAACTAACGTCTCCCCCTCCCTCTCCCCCTCCCTCTCCCCCTCCCTCTCCCCCTCCCTCTCCCCCTCCCTCTCCCCCTCCCTCTCCCCCTCCCTCTCCCCCTCCCTCTCCCCCTCCCTCTCCCCCTCCCTCTCCCCCTCCCCCTCCCCCTCCCCCTCCCCCTCCCCCTCCCCCTCCCCCTCCCCCTCCCCCTCCCCCTCCCCCTCCCCCTCCCCCTCCCCCTCCCCCCCCCCCTCTCCCCCCCCCTCTCCCCCTCCCTCTCCCCCTCCCTCTCCCCCTCCCTCTCCCCCTCCCTCTCCCCCTCCCTTTCCCTTCCTCCCCACTCCTGTGGGTTTACTGCTTGAGAATATATCTCAATTAAAGGCAAATTTTGTATGAGTTGGTGATACTCTAATTTGGTCAGTCAGCGTATAAAGTTGTAACATTCAGCACTACAATGAACAAGTGTTGATTTGAAACTTGAAAGCAATGACCAGGAATGATATGTTAGGCAAAGGTTCAGTTGCAACGGCTCCGTTATCTATGCATTTCATAGCTAACCATTTTTTGGCTATGTTTTTTAGTGCATTATTTTAGAGGCGATTTATGATGGCAGCAAATGATTGTGATAGACAGGTGCATGTGCTATAGTTGTCACAGTGGCCTGTAAAAGCAAAGCTAAACAAAATATGTTTCTGCTGATTATTGCTCATTTAATTTTAAAATGTATTAATGGTCTTATGAGTTTTTAACTTGTGTAAGAGTAGTGGAAGATATTTAAAAGAGGAAATACTGAAAGTCCAGACTAAATATGTCCCTATTAATAGGGACAATGTTACAAAATTTTGAGATTAAAAAAAATCAAGTCTGCAATTTATCCCATCAGATAAAGCATAAAAAGAAGTTTAATTTGACACCTAATTTACTTTCATATCTTCAGTATTAAGAAAGTTATGGCCATTTTCATACTCGGAAATTAGCATCTTGCTCCCCATTGCCTTTCAATTGACTTAACTCAAAAGCTGTGATCTGGAAGTTAAAAGCCCTTAACTTTCTTAAAAATTAAGAGAACTCAATGAAATTTTCAGTTATTATAGATTGAAGCATTCTGAAACAAATATTAAACAGTCTTACTTGGATTACCTGAAATTAAAGCATATAATTAGTTAGTTATCTAATTGTAGCTAATTACAAAATTCAATGAGTAGATCTAAACATCTATCCATTTCTTAAGAAAAGATAAACTTTTTTAAAATTGCCTAAGTGTCCAAATAACATTCACACAATAATCCACAATATAACATAATTTTTAAATCTCATTTTCATGAATTTCTGGGCCAAATGGAAGGAATTTAGTGTTTTATGCCTGTAAATTAATGGCCATTTAAATCAACTAGCGAGTGGGTTTTAGTGGAATGCGGTGGATTAGAACGTTGCGGTTAGCGGTGAAGTCGGGGGGGAAAAATACTGTTTGTTCATACATTTTTTGGGACCCCATTTCGCAACATAAAAATATTATTAAAGCCTCCCGAAAAACCAACTTTTAATATAAAAATAAACTATTTACCTTTTTTTCTCCCCTACGGAAAATCCTTCCGGTTGTCAGTGCTCACAGCTTTTGAAGGTGATTTTTAAATTACTCTAGTTAACAAATAATTTAGAGTAATTTAAAAATACCTTCATTGATGAAATGTCGGAGCGATTTTTCTTCCACAACGAAATCGCCCGACATTCATCGATTATTCAGGTCTGTTGAAAAACGGCACTTTAAGCCCGCCCCCTCTGAAAGGCGCTAAAGTCGCGCACACGGGGAGCGGCAGAACTGCAGCGCCGCTAAAGGTAAGTTTTGCAACATACCTACTATTAAAAGGAGGAACTTACAAATGTAGACCCACCACTCCTCCCCACTGGATGTTGAGCAGCATGCTTTGTGACAACAGAATGTTTAAAACTCTGCGACAATAATCAATCAATACCACCAATTAAGATCACTATTAATTTATTTAATTAGGAATATGCGTGAAAAATGTCTATCAAAATATTTCTAGTTAAACATGTTGAATTTTCAAACATCTTTGAATTTGGCGGTCACTTTTTAGTAAATTAGTTGAAAGTGGTTTTGACTTGCATCGAAAATAAAACCTCAAGATGGAACACTTACTAAAAAGAGTTTATTGCTTTCAACATACGCAAGTCATTCAGGGTTGTCATTGAAATGGAATTCAAACTTTATTTTTCTTTGTTACATGAACTGATTGTGGTTGACAGACTTTTGGAAATGCAGCATTGTGTCTTTATTCTAGCTCTGTGATATATATATATATAGCAGTCCCAACAGTCTTTTATACTAATGTAGAAACAGAACAGCATTTTAGAATGATGAGGTCATGGAGCTGTCGAGAGATGCAAGCTGTGTTTTGGGTTATGCTGGCTACTGATGGTTCAAGTGTACAGTAGGTTGAACTGATCATTAACACATTAGACTATACTGTTTAACAAATCAAGGAGGTTTTACAGTGCCTGTTTCTTGAAGATTATGCAAGGTAAATATTGCATGAAATCTGACAAAGATATCTGCATCGTTAAGAAAACCAGGAAATTATTTTATTTAACAAATATTTAAAAAAATGTGTTGGAGTAGCTCTTGCCTTTAAAACATTAAGTATGAAAAATCTTAGTGTTAGTGATTACATTGTGTGAATCTGCCATGCAAATATTTCTGCCTCGATGATGTGGTAGTGCCATGGAGCATAAACTGGCCACTGTGTAACCCTCATTTTTAATCTGCCTGTTGGAACCATAGCATGTATTTCTGATAATGAAATGGTGTGCATCCGCCACAATATCATTGTGCACACAGCTATGCTTTTTCATGTGGTGATGAGATCCATTTAGCTTCATTGGGAAGTCTGGTGCAGCTGAGCTGTAACTGTTGCAAAATATGTTGGTGTGTGCAGGGCAACGTTAATTATATTTTGCTATGGCTGCTTAAATGATGACCTGCCTCAGTTTAAAGCTACCCAGAAGTTTGGAGCATTCATTGCCAGAGGACCCTGAATGATGAATGTACAGGGACTTATGTTCCTTCTTGTACTTCAAGGATTGGGGAAACCAGAGGCTAAGATTTTCCTGTATGGTGGCAGAGAACCCACAGTAATCTTCTCAAAGCAGAGCTCCCCATAGTCATCAATCTCTGGACTGTTCTTTCTGCAGTGTTGAAGGTCAATGTCACTTTGAACAATTTATCTTCTTGATCATTTCAGATGGCGGACGCCATGAGGCCAAATACAAATGTCCTAGTTTGCAGCTCATAGCTGAATCAGGATCATAGCCTGGCTCTCTGCTCGAAGGCAAGCTATTTCATCATATTTCTATTGAGAGGAGAGAAGAAACCATGAATGTTATGCAGATTTATGAATAATTTGGACTTGCCGAGGTTTTGGAAGTGGTAGATTGCATCTGTGACACATCAGGGTTCTTGTGAACTGAAAGCTCCACGTGAATCACAAGGACCACACATGCAGAGAGTTCCCACTGCTGCATCACCCTCAGCCATATTGAGATGTCCAGAATAAATCAGCCACCATTCTGCAGGGAAGGCAGCCATTATGAAAGGAAGGCGACTGTCTTGACTTCTCTGGCCTCCTCGTTATAATACAAGGCAACAGTACCCCAAAGTTGGGAGCCCTTGGATAATGCAATCAGGAGCCCTGAGATGACATTACAGTCTCCACATGAACTACAGTGCTCACAGATGTGATCTCATTGTCATAAGTACACATTTTGGACATGAGAGGGTAAGGCTCTTCCTGAATTGCAGGAAGGGACCATCAATAAAGGGGGGTTCTCGCTGCATGCACTAATAGCGGCCTTCTCATAGCTTAGGGATTCTCTTGAAATTCATACTCCTCAGTTCTGCACACAGATCGAGGGGCATTAACTCAGCTAATGATGCCAGTCCTTGTCACCAAATTGGCGAAATTTCTAGTAATGGAGGAAGACCATTGGCAACCTTGTGTCTGGATGTGAACGTCTGTATGAGCATCTCAACATGATTGTTAGCAACATGTCTATTGCTCATTCTCCATTCTGGCAGCATTTTGTATGAATGTTGCATTCATCGACTCACATGTAGCAGAGTGATTTGAAGGCAGAGTATGGGCAATTGTAGATGCTAACCTTGTCTTCAATAAAGAGACTCATACCTTTGAGGTTTTAAGGGAACTGATTTATATGGATACCTTCACCTGGCTGAGGATGAGGCCATGGATACATGACATTGACCAGGAGCATTTTCACCTTGTGAACAGAAGCTGGAAGTGTGACACTGTTGACAATAGACTTACAGACTGGTGCTGCATATTTATGGGGACACAAGAGACTGTGGATGCTGGAATATTAACAAACAACAACGTGCTGGAGGATCTCAGCGGAAGCATCTGTGGAGGGAAATAGATGGTGTTCTGGCTTGGAATCCTTCTTCAGAGTTTGAAGAAATCGGTTAGAAGCTCCTTTGCAGCCATCTTAAAATGTCCAAGTTCTCAGTGACTTTCAACAGTACTTGAAATTTGTAGCCAACTTCCTTTAAACTGGAGGCATGTAATCATCCAGGGCAGGATCACTGAGATGTGTATAGTGGTTAGATTAATGTAGACATATGAAATTAAGGTCTATACAATTTAAACCTCCATATTTTCTGCTACCGGAAGTGTAAATTGAACATTATCATTGCAGAGGTGTAAGTGCAGAGATATTTCGAGCTCACCATTGTGGTAATAAAATATGCCTGATCAAAATGTTTAAATAATATTAATGGTTTAGCAAACGCTTATTGTGTTTAGCCTTCTACATGGGCCTTGTATTGCTGAACAAAAGACAAGATACTGAGGTCAATAATAAACACTTTCATTAGGAGGACACTGTTTAACTATGTGACTTCCATTGATTACATTGAATGCAAAGTGCAATCACACTCCAGCTACTGGCCACAGACAGCTGTCAATGGAGCTAGTGCATATCTGGCAGAACCAAGTTAAGATATTGGCCGCACATCACCATGGGTCAGACAAAGGTCAGCTCCATTCAGTCTGTGACTTATTTGAAGTGTTAGGAGATTGGAGGCCAGAGTGTGCACTTTGTTCTAATAATGTTGGAGTGAGATGTGTGTATGAAGTGTCCAAGGGTCAGCAGATCCACCTGGACTTCTAAAAGCATTCTTTGTAACAAAATGGAGATTATACCATCCTTGTGGATTCAATCTCATGCGGCTATCTCCTTGGGGAGCAGTTCCCATCCTGGGATTTGTGTGTTTGAGAGTCAGATCAGGATCTCATACTGAGTACACTGCAGTTTTGTGGTAATGCACTTCCGATTGCCAGGTGGCGCTGTTTTTGTGGTTCTTTTAAACTGCTCTCTGAGTTTTGAATAGCGAATGCACTTGGTGGAAGAATTATAAGGGGTACATAACTAGGGTTGGCAACTTTCTCACTCCAAAATAAGGGACAAACGGTCAAAATAAGGGACAAATTCCCGACGGCATTTCGTTGACCAACTCGGCTGTGACTAGGCGAATGATGAGTTGGCCCGGGTGCTGGACTGCAGACAAAGTCCAGCCGGTGGGCCAGCTGAGGAGTTTTGGCCCGGGCCACGCGATGTCGCACGCAAAGTCCGGCGCCCCATCCAACTTGTGTTCCGATAATCGGCCATGAGAAGGAGGTGTCGGTGGTAAGCGAAGGTCGGACAGCTGGCCGGGCTGCAGACCGACGGGGCCACGGGCAAGGCGCTGCTGCTGCACTCCATGGGCTGCACTACTTCGGGACGGGTGAGGCAGTGCTCTCACCCGACAGTCCCCTCGACTCGAGTAATAGCAGTCAAATACGGGACAAGCGTGGTCCCATATGGGACAAACCAATTTAGCCCAATATACAGGATGTCCCGGCTAATACGGGACAGTTGGCAACCCTATAACTAAAGTCAAAACTTTAATCTGCGACCATTGATTTTGCCATGAATTGTGATGCTGGGATTTTGGAGGTTTGTACCCTTTCTTCCCTTTTACTATCTTTTGTTAATGCAACAATGTTATGAAATGCTATTTTTTTCATATTGAACAACAATACAATTTATGTGTTCTGATAGTACTGGGGATATAATATTGGAATAGAAAATGTTAAATGTCGTTTGAAGGACGACAACATGGCTTTTAAGATTTATTTATTTTGGCTAAAGGCCGATCATGATAGTAAGATACACTGAGAGTAATATGGCAAAGAAACCCACAAAATGCTGGAGTTACTCAGCAGGTTAGCCAGCATCTCTAGAGAATATAACATGGCAATACTGGTCAATGTTATCACTGTAGTAGTGTAGTTTAAGACTAAATTACTACAAAGTAAGTAGTACGAAGATATTCATTGTTCCTTAATGATCATTTTTCTGCACATCCCTGTTACTGTAGAGTATTTCTTGATGCTGGTAAATTCTTCATCAAACTACTTATTTGTAACATGTAAAGAAAGGAAGTAAATATAAGCTGAAATTTTGACATGGTAGGTGTCGGATTTTGTTGTTGCGTATATGTGATCAGACCTGGTAAGTGAACTGAAGGGAGGAAATGCAAGATGGGACAATATCTAAAGATGGGTGCAGGAATATAGAAACATACACATTTGTGTGCATATATCTTTGACTGTTAACACACAGAGTGAGAAAGTAGCTGAGAAAGCCTTCACGATTTTGGAGGCATGTGATACACAAAGTGAGAAAATTACAATAAATCTTCACTAAATATTGCTTCATTGGTTGCGTCATGGTCGGGTCACTGCACCACAGGATGTGAAGGACATGGAAAGGGTTTAGAAAAGATTTACAGGAATGACTCCTGGGATGAAGGACTATTATGGGAAAAGGCTGGGTAAAATGGGATCGTTCTCTATCAAGGTGCTCTAAATAATGAAGCGTTTAGGCAGAGCAGATGGACACTGTTCCCATTAGTACCAGCAGACATAGATTTAAATTGAAAGGCAATAAAAAGGTTATATGAGGAAAAACATCCATACCAGCCCATAATTAGCATCTGAGATAGATGGTAGAGGCAGATTCAATTGATTTTTCTCATTTGAGCAGAGAAAGTTCAGTGGACAAGAATCAATTTTTTTGGGGGGGGGGGAAACAGGACTACCAGCATAAGGAGGAATAGTACAATTATCGGGAGAGCTCATGCAGACAGCAAAACAAATAACTACTGTTCACATGCTAGGATGCTAGGAGTGGTTCAGGAATGCAATGCATAGCTTATTATATAATTTTCCTCTCCATTATGAGCCAGTCATATAGAACTTGTGCACATCAAAAAGAATAGTCTTCAAAATTATAATGATTAACACAAAGATTTGGAAATTGAATTACAAAGTACTGATATAATCAAAACAGAGGAGCAGACATTACAGTCACAAACTACATATGTTGGAATGTACAAACATACTGAGCATTTTAAGTCCCTGTAAATAACCTCCAGTGTATGTAGGCTGTTCAGTGTTATGTTTAAACCCTCATTACAAAGTACGTTGACTCTACTAATCCTTGCTTGCAGTGTTGTGAAATTATGTGGACTGTATTTAGTGTTCTGTGAGATTACATACAATAAACCATACTGGAAACACTATATTAAATAATAGCTTACATTAAGGAAATTGTCGACAAAAAATAGCCACATACTTTCTTTTGCTTATTTTTCTAGAATCAAACTGACTTTGGGCCTGTTTCCTTTTCAAGATACTTAGAAATGCATTCCTTTGGAAATGCTTCTGAATGTTGCACATATTTGTTCTGGACAGATTACTAAAGTTTTAAATGGATATGAATTTTGTAGAGGTTTTAAATTACAGTTGACCTGTAGTGTGCATTTTTCACACTACTTGTATTTTTTCTTTAATCTCTAGTCGCTTACCTGCTAAACTATGCAGTACTGATTGACAGACAATATGTCTTTTGCCTGGTAGTATAAAGTTTAATTAAATGTGATTTATTTAATATGTGTTGGAGTTTCCACTAAGGATAGCTGAGATTAATGGGCAGAAGTCTGTACTAGTATAGTGTATTGTGGTTTTACATGTAGTGTATTTATTGAAAAACAAGACACCTTGTCTTTCAGTTGTAGATGGTTAGTACAGCTGCTTTCATGCAGCACAACAAATAAAGTAATTCAATCCGTCTCCGTCACAGTGGGCCGTTTAGTTAACTGCTTCCATCTGTTGCCTGCTGTTCCCCTCACTTACGACCCTCTTCCTCTCTTGTCCCAGCCCCCCTGAGGAAGGCGAAGTTTGTGGAAAGCCCTCGAGTCCCAGAGTCGGAGCTCAGTTCCCCAACCAGAACCACAGCCAAGAAGCCAGACTTGGATGCTTTCTGCCCTGGTAAGAATGTACAGGGTTCAATTCTCCACTAGCTAGCAAATTTCATAGTTGTAAGATTGGATAGGCTGGTGCATTTGTCTCACAAAAGCAATGCCAAAATCTGTATGTGTGGAGCTCTGGTAATCTTTGCAGCGGAGGATCTGATAATGTTTAGGCTCCTTTCAGTGCATAACAATAGAGAGGGGAGAAGCAATTGTGGTATGTTGTCGACAGAGACCAGTTTTTTAAACTAAAGGATGAATTGGTTATTGTATCGTGTATTAAAATAATTAGGTTCAGAATGCCTTAGTTCAGAGTTGTCACTTCTAGAAATTGTAATATAAAAATACCACGGTTTGATCTCTGCATGCTTGTTGTGATAATGGTCTGCTCCGGAGTAGTGCATGTGGGATAGTTTAATTTATGCTTCAGGCATGCATTTGGTCTTGTACAAACGGAAAGTGCTTGCTGAGTTCAGAAAATGCATTCAAAATAGTCATATTTCTTCTTGTGGCTTGGGTAAGATAGATGTTTTGGAAATACATTTTTGAAAAGGGAATAAAAAGATTTGGATAGCTTTCATATAGAAGTGTTTAGCCAAGGACTTCAGCTACAAAAAAAAGCACATTTTTGTGCTTCATTTGTGCTTCACTGTAGTATGTAGTTCATTTCATGTAGTAGTTTGTTATTCCTCTGCCGAATTAATTACTAAATGTAGGATATCCTGTGAAGAAATGTTGGTGGATACTTGTGGGACCTACAAACAGAATCCTGTGATTCTGTACTGGAGGTCTAATTGCAAATTATGTTTGCTAGCTTCCTTGTTACCTTGTGGACTGTATTTGTTTGAGAGGAATTCTGTACTTCACAATTGCATTTTTCCAGCTCTAGCTACTATCTCTGCCTAGTGCAAAGGTTTTTATTAAAAAATATTTCTCCCCCTCTTGGGATCTCCCTGAACCTATGGATCATTCCATGACTGGGGAAACCTTGAGGTATTTGTCAGTTGTAATCTGCAATGTTTGCAGGAGGTGGTTAGTGTGACCCTCCAAGCCCCCCCCCCCCCATGCACACACCCCCTTGCCAGTTAAAATGTCGCTATCCTATAATGTTGTATCGTTCTTGGGAGCATCTGACCTGAAGTGTGGTAATTTACACAAGTTACTGGGGTTATGAAGTCTTCTTGGTGAAGATTTCATCTGAGCTGCCTGCATCTTGTATTTGCCTATTTCTTTGTCTCACTGTCAAGCCCCTGAGGCAGTGTGGTAGCTGATGTAGTGTCTGTAGACATCACACTGGCTACCTAGCACTGAAAAATCTCAAACATGTGGAAAGCAGGAGGTTGGGAAGTAACTCATGTTCTGTGCTTGATAATGTTCGTATTTAACAGTTCATTCTGTCCTTATGTTTATTATGTTTGAGCAGTTAAACTTAATCTATAATTCTAGTTAAAACATATTAAGCATATTTAAAGTCTGCTTACATGCTTTAAATGGAAATACTTTATGATTGGAATTATATACTTAAAAATACTTTTAAATAATTCTAAATGCCAAAAAATAGGTAATGTATTGGCCAGTTCAAATATGTGTAAGTGCGGCTGGCTAATCATATAAGTGCGGCTGGATAATCACGTAAGTGTTCAAAACTGAATTATTATTCTAGTACCTAGGTAAATTTATTATAAGAGAATGGAGAAATCTTTTCTACGGGAAGGTAAAATTGCAGTTAATGTGATTACCTAACCCCCTTTCAATTTGCAGGCTTTACTCTATAATTTGTTATCATAACGAGTAACATCTTAAAAAAAACTGGAACTGAAAAACATCTAAAGTATTCACAATATCCAATAAACCTGAAAATCTGCCAGTCAGCAAAATTCTGGGCTTGCTAGATAATTAGGATTCCAACCCAAAACCTCACCTATTCCTTTTCTCCAGAGATGATGCCTGACACACTAAGTTACTCCAGCATTTTATGTCTATCTTTGGATTTCTTGATGTGTTGATTTTAAATGACATGCATTCGAGATATCCAATCACATAAGATTTTGCTGGAATAGAGAATTTCGAGGAGAATTTTATTCTTGTTATTGTATATTTATGTAATAAATATTTTGCTCAATAAGTTGTTGGAATTGCAAACTAGTGCGTGCAAGCGTAGCAGGATATCTGAGACCTTGGTGATGGATATGAGAAAGCCATTTAAGATTTGAATAACAAAATCAGGAGAATCTGAAAAAGTGGTTTGATTAGATTAGGTAAACTCAATGTCAGGTATAAAAATGAAAAGAGGAAAAGAAAGATTGGATTAAGATGGCAGGGTGAAGGAAAACAAAAGGGAAAATTGTTATAATTAAAGTACATTCTTTCAAAATCTCCAGCTGCAATCTACAGCCTAGAAAGCTGAGATTCTATGTTTAAAACGTTCACTTACTGGGTCAGGAAAATGAATGGCAGTAATTAATATTAATTACATTGTTAAAGTACTACCTATGTTTAATTTTGGTGCTTTCTACAGGAAGTTTATTGGGCAATTAGTGCAAAAACCAGGAAAATCAAAGGGAGTTGTACAAGCTCAAATGTTATTCGTGCAAATCTAACAGTGAAACAGCTGAAATTGCCCAGCAACTTTCGTCATTTGCAATTTACAAATTACAATATCTTTTCTGCATCATTAGTGGCTTGCCAATTTGCACAATTAATCTCACTATTATTTTCCCTCATATTTTGGATCAGAATGATTTAAGGATTCACGAGCTATTAATCTATTGACTTGGAAATATATTTAAATGCAAGTGACAATTCTCAAATGAATTAGTTAGTTATACAAAATTGCAGCACATTAAGATATCAAGCAGGTAGATTACATTAAATTAATAATTTGTTGAACTGATTTAAACAATGTTACTGGGATAGCACATTTAATGCACATATTATTGTTGCAAAGATGCTTATGTGCATTTACATTACTTTACTTTGCTCTTTGGTAATAATATGGCATAATAAGGATAATTCAATTTCTGCGAACTGCACGGCATTTTTACATGCAGTTTTATGCTTTGATCTTATTCATTCAAATGGGAAAGAATACATGCTAATTCATCCTGCCAACGGTGTTCTTTAAAGCAAATAAGCCCATAGTAATCCTTGTAGCCACCATTTTAAAACTTACTGTAATGCAATAGCTTACGCCATTAGACCACAATGCGATTTTAACTTAAACCCCTTTGGGAAGCTATTCACAACATTTGTACCAGGTTGAAACACATCAGCTGCTGCCACAAGTTTGAAGAGTGCCACAACCCCCTAGGAGCAGGTGTGCCCTATTAGGAAAGGCACAGCTTAACCTTCTCTGGATTCCCTCTTGTGAGACCATATTGAATGTTCCTCCCCTTCAGCACCTACTTGTCAGTGAGTCTCCATTGCAACTGTAATCTCCTAAATTTATTCCATCAATTGCTGCTGCAGTTTTCTGTTCCACTTGAGTGAGAAATCATCTTATGCTACATGGGTGAGAGTTAGGTTTTGAAAGCTAGGAAATAAAATTTCATATTTTTGAGATAGTTGGTGTTATATCTAAGGGGTTAATATCAGTAAGCAAAGAGTTATAACACATCAATTTCAATGGACATTCATTTCAGCAGTCAGTTCAGTTTTGGGTGTGTCATCTTGCTTTATGTAATTTGTAGTGTATATGAAATAGCAGGTGTATTGCCTCCCAAACCAGCTCTTTCATGCATTAAGATAATGGCTAATCTAATCTGAAGTACACATTCCTGCCTGTACCCCATGCCCCTTGATTCTGCCTTCACAGCTCTCTGGGGTAGAGAATTCCAAAGCTCACAGCTCTATGAAAATAGATATTCCACTTAATCTCTGTTTTAAATGTTGGGGACCTTATTATGAAACTATTGTCCCTAGTTCTGGATTCCCAGACAAGGGGAAGAATGCATTCAACAGCTACCATATCAAGCCCTTTCAGAATCTTCCATATTTCAGTTACTCATCTCAAATTCTCCTAAATTGGGAGTATGGGCCCAACCTGTTCAACCTTTCCTAATAGGAAAACACTTTTTTTGCAAGGATCAGCATAGTGAATATATAAAAACCTGGGCTGACTGCTTCAATATTTCTTGACCCTGTAATCAGTGTTCTCTCTCGCTGGTCTACCAAACGTCAAGAGGAGTTTGAGCTGATTTTACTGTGACCACCGTGATTGCTTTGTTGTGGTAATCATGGTGGTCATAGGCGGAAATCTGGGGGGGGGGGTGAGACACGCGTCCCCTCCATGTTTTGAGAGGTGGGGGACAATCCATCCACCCCCACCCCCCATATTATGTAATCCGAAATTGAATTTTGGTGGAAAAAAATCTATTAAAAATCTCCGCTTTCCGCGAGACAGTGGGGGTGGTACTGATGATCGAGGGCGCGCTGATTGGACGACAGAGACGTCGGTCAGCTGGCAATGGGGGGGGCGGGACATGAAGATTCAGCGCAATGATTGGAGGAGGGAGGTGTCGGTCAGAGGCGGAAGTAGGGGGTGGGACTGAGGATAGAGCGCGGTGATTGGAGGAGGGAGACGTCCTGGTGGAGCAAAGATCATAGAGCGGAGCTTGAATTGGCCTTTCATCGCCCGGCCTGGCTTAAAATCGGCCACGGGATCTTCCATCGCCCCGCGGTCAAATTGTTGAAGCTCCCGCCGGGGGATGGAAGATCCCGCGGCCGGTTTTAAGCAGCGCCGGTGATGAAACGCCCCGCGAACGGGCCGATTGAAGCCCCACGATTCGAGGCAGACGAAGCTGCTGTTGGTGGAGTTCGGAGTCGGTCACCAACCAGGTCAGCTCCCAAAGGTAGACAAAAATGCTGGAGAAACTCAGCGGGTGAGGCAACATTTATGGAGCGAAGGAATAGGTGACGTTTCGTGTCGAGACCCTTCTTCAGATGCTCCATAGATGCTGCCTCACCCGCTGAGTTTCTCCAGCATTTTTATCTACCTTCGATTTTTCCAGCATCTGCAATTCCTTCTTAAACAGGTCAGCTCCCGATGTTACTGTCCACAGGGCCCATGGTTGAAGCCTCACGTGTGTGCGCGTGGACGCGGCCACCAAAAAATTGTGTCCCCCCATGTTTTGATAGCGATTTCCGCTCCTGATTGCGGTTATATGACCATCCTCTAATTTTCCACCATGATTTAAATCCCACAAAATATTTAGATATAGTTCATTGGGAAAGAAATTGCATTTATTGAGAATGTTTCATGTCCAGAGGATGTACTAAATATTTCCCAGCTAATTAAATACTTTTGAAGTGTAGTTGCAATTATTGAAGTGTAGTTTCGGCCATTTTGTACGGAGGAAGTTAATGAAGACACCTAGAGAATTTCCCTGTTCCTTCCAAGTAGTGACATGGAAACTCTTACATCCACATGAGCCCCTCACTGTGCCGTTCCCCCACAAAATGACTGTTTTGATGATTCAGCACACTTTCAATACTGCATTGAAACAAAAACCCAATTGAAGTGCATCAGAACTGGAATGGAGATGCAGGAGACTGCAGATAATGCAATCTTGAATAAAACACAAAGTGCTAGTACAGGCCGTTTTGGATTTCATCTTATTTCACCCAACTTAATATACATCATGTCTAATTTCACTCGTACGCCTCCACTACTTTGGAGCTTGGTTTACTGTATTAGCCTATGATATCACTTTTCTTCCTGGTATCATTGTTTAGTTATGCTGACAGTGATGACATCCTGATGTGTTGATATTTTGTCTCCAATATTTACCGCGTATGATTTGGAAGCAGTGGGGATAAGGTCTGGAATATGGAATTTTATTCTGGGGCATGTGTTTTAATTTTAGGATGCATTTGTTGTCAGCGTTTTGATGATCGGACTTACAGAAAGGCTTAAAGTGCTTATTTTTTTCTCTATGGCATGATTTCTCAATTGAAAAATGCCTTAATTGGCTGAGGGGCATGGGGTAGGGCCTTGTAAGATGCAGACAAAGTTGTAGTTCAAGAACCAGTGGCTTCCATAAATACAGTAATGGCCTTTTCTGGGGATTGTTGGTGACCTAGATGTCAAAATGGTAAGGGGTCATGAGAGTTCTTCAGTCACCACTCCATTTTTGTTTCCACCTCTATATTATTTCCTCTCACTCTCACTCTCGCCTCTCACATCCCTGCAGCATCATTCCCTCCTCGTCCTGCTCCCAGTACTTACTCCAACTCCATGGCTCTCTTTTAGCTTCCACCCTGACTCCCTTGCTCCCTTTCTTACATTCCTTCTTGCCCTTCACTCCTTCTCAGCCCTCTCCGCTGCCCAGCAGCCTGCAAGAATTGCTTGAGTTAGAGACCACCCCCCTTGCAGTCTTAGACAATCAGTCCTGCATCTGGTCATGTGCCTTGAAGTTAATGTGCTTTTTTGATGCAGGAGGTTTAAAGAACACAAAAGCATGGTTAGGTTGGTGAAATGCCCTGAGCTCAGGGAATAGATTTCTCATAACTTAAGTTGGACTGGCTATTCTTCAGTGTAACCCCCAATCGCTGGTGTTTCAACTGCATCTGGGAGCCAATTTTTCTCTAAGAAAATCACAATGCCTTTTCAGGACTCAAGACTGATTCCTCAGTCTCCCTGGCAATCTCTTTGCAAGACATAGCTTGGAGTAGAGAAGGTAGACAAAAAATGCTGGAGAAACTCAGGGTGTGAGGCAGTATCTATGGAGAGAAGGAAAAGGCGACATTTCGGGTCGAGACCCTTCTTCAGACATGTCTGTTTAGACAGTCTGGTGTTGGGTGTGCGAACAATGTGGATTGACCAACTTTGCGGACTGCAAGTAACTGGGATCCCCAGTTCTAGAGGTGTTGTTCTGGGAAAAATTAGTAATCTTGGTTTGCTTATCCTTTTGTTGAATTTAGAAGATTTTCCAGTTGCCATTGGTGCTTTTCTTTTCATTGTCTTGAGATGCCTAATATCGAGAGTGCAGATCTCACGATTGACAAGTAGACCATAGGTTTTGTGCTAGGTCGGTTGGAATTTCTTCAATTATCAAAAAGCTTTGCTGACACATTGAGAGCTCTGTTTAATTTCATTCACAATGTCTGCTTTTGCCTTGAGTCGTCTCCCGAGATCTGGGAAATGATCTGCATTTTCCAAGGATTTGCTGTGTACCTTTATTTTGGGAGGGCAGTAGGAGCAGGTTGCTTGACTTCCTTGGTTTCTCAGCTATTGAGGGTTTGGTCTATCCTCTTATTTGCCTTGGTGAACAAGTCAACAATGCCTTGTAGCTCGACTTCCACGCAGGTGGCCTCTGCATGCTTTAGGTTGACTACTGAGGTGACCTCCATACTGTCATTGATGTAGGTTAAACAGTTACTCATTGCATCAGGAGCACACAGAGACCACATGTAGGTGGTGGAAGGAGAATACCATCTTACAAATTAACTCCCGCCTGAACTGTGCATGTCTACATTTCCCACATTGGGCTTATCGATTACCTCACAACCCAAAAAACAAAATCGGAGCAAGAGACTGCTTAAAGGGCCTGTCCCACCAGCATGCGATTGCATGTGTCCAGTGCGACCAAACGTGGTTGCTTGAGGCGTACAGCCGCGCGGGTCGGTCCCAATTCGAACCGTGGAGGCGCATGGAGTTGTGCGGGGCTGGTCCAGACATCTTACTCACTAATCAGCTGGGCAGGAAGCGGGCTGACTGAATTTGGACGTCGCACGACGTCGGGCGGTGACGACATCACGCAACGGCACCCCGGGCGGTGATGTCATCTCGCAACGCCACGCGATAGGCATATGCCGTCAAGACACTGCGTACGACCGCCGAGACACTGCTTACGCCCTCAATGCGC
Source organism: Raja brachyura (assembly GCA_963514005.1). The sequence continues at coordinate 11,986,283 of OY740812.1, forward strand.
CTGCAGGCCGACAGGCCGTTGGCGCGCGGGATTTTTGGACAGTGCAAGATTTTTGGAGCCCCGCACAATGTCGGGACCAACCCCGCACAACTCCATACGCCTCCGCCGATCGAAGTAGGACCGGCCCCGCGAGGCCGTACGCCTCAACCGATCACGTTAGGTCGCACTAGATGCATGCAATTGCATGATGGTGGGACAGGCCCTTAAGAAGAAGATGATTGTGTCATTCGTCTGTTGTTTACGTATTGCTTCTGGACTGAGGCATTGATGCACAATAGATCCTTGTTATCCACAAGGAACAGGGGCATAAACCTTCTGTGGAAATAAGATCTCAGATCTATCTAAGACAGCTGGCAATGACACTAAGGTCGCTATGACACACAGCAGTCAAATCCTTCGTAGATTTAGCAATAGCAATGTAGGTTTTAGCATGTAAAAACAACTACAGTTTACTTTTGATTTACTACAACCTTATAGGGTGGAGATTGACTGGCTTTAACTTTTCCAACATCTGACAGCATCAGAAAGCTAGTGGCTCCCACTGAAGCAACAAACTGCAAACCTACCCGAGTTTCTAACTCCTGATGTTCCCAAACACTCAACTTACCTCCAGTTGCAACACTAACTATATAACTAGCAGCGGCTAGTATGTTGCGTACTCAAATGAGAAATTACAAGATTTGGGAAATGATGTGCAGCATAGGTTTACTTTTACATGTTTGTAAAGAATAATAATGAACAAATGACAATGAACAAAATAAACACCTGGTCCAGGTTTTTGACCCCAGTTCTCGTGCATACTGATCATTGTTAGTTTACTACTTGTCAGCACGAGAAAGCAAATGCAATCCATCTCCTGGAAACACAATTCCCCAGATACCAGAGGAGAGGGCTAGAGAGGAATGCATGATATTTAGCAACACTACTGGGTAATATATGGCATACTTTGCAAGTAGGCAGATCTGGGGACAACTGGAAATTAATGGATCAAAAAGCCCCACTAAATTTGTTTCTCATGGTTACTGAATTATTCCACCTTATGCCTGTTACAGGTTTTAAGCTCCCTTGATTGATTGATTTGAAAGATACAGTATGTAAACAGGTCCTTCGGCCCACCGAGTCCACACTGACCATCGGTCACCCATTCAAATTAGTTCTTTGTTATCCCACTGTCTCACTCATTCCCTGCACACAAGCGGCAATTTACAGAGGCCAATTAAAATACACACCCGCACGTCTTTGGGTGTAGGAGGAAACCAGAGCACTTGGAGGAAACCCATGCAGTGACATGGGAAACTCTGCACAGACAGCACTCATGGTCAGGATCGAACCTAGATGTCTGGTGCCATAGGCAGCAATTCTACACGCTGTGCCACTGTGACGCGCTTGTTTGGCCATAAAAAACATACTGTGAATTTTATCCCTTCGTTATTCTGACTCTTCAAGTGTGTCATCACGTGTATGGGGAAACTAAGCATTTATTTCTGGTATGCGATTAATTATATTTATGTATTATTGGGAAATGGACAATGATGGAAATGCTGTCATTTATTATCCCTGGACTACCTAACATTTAACGACTTGGGTGCGCCTGGAGTTGAAACATTTAAGAGATATTTGGATGGACTTTTAATTAGGCAAGGCACAGAAGGATATTGACCTAATGGAGGCCAGTGGGATTAGTGTTGATGAGCAAAAAAGTTGGCATGGATGTGGTGGGTTGAAGAGCTTCTGTGCTTATACAACTCTATAGCTCCAGGAAGCACTATTGACCTGCGACCTCCTTTATTCTCTAGACACATTCATCTGTGTTAAATTTGAAGCAAATACACTTGGTCTTTATTATCTGATGATTGCTGTCCACATATGTGCAAAGTTAGTTCCATCTTGTTTTTGTTTTGTCAAGAGATTTTGAGCGGAATCAAAAAGATTTAAAAAGCATTCAAAATGGTAGGATGTATTCTGCCACAAAGGTTTCTCATGCTATCCAGTCATGTGCATCTGCAGCCCACTTTTGCATCCAGTTTCACTTGCAATCTGTCTTGGTAAACATTGCATGATCCCTCTCAATCAAAGTTTCACATTTCAAGTCTTAATTCACTGTTAAAAATGGCAAAACATAAATTAACAATAGTCTCTCTTCCCTTTAAGATATTTAAACATTTTAATGTGTTTATTGATGTGCCTTTATGCTTTCAGAGCAATGTTAGGAACAATTATATTTTATAAGGGTTATATCATGTAGATAAGAGAGGCCCTTAATGGTAAAATTATTTTTAATGTAGTGGAAAGACTATGCCACTTGCAAATAGCAAGGACTGAATGCACTCAAAAATGGTAACTAATAGGTTAAGTAATGCAGTAAATTCTGAAAAAAGTATAATCTCCATTGATTTTTTTTAATTTAAAAGGTAGTTTACATTTGATGAGAAACTTGATCTTGCTTCTCATTAATGACCTTCTCACTTTAGTGAAATGGCCATCAGCACAATCCAAGGGTTGGGCTCAGCATCGAGCTTGTCCTTGCTTTAAATCTTCAGTTGATTCAAGGCAAATAATCCAATTGCACACAAGAATATGGAACACAAAGACAAAATCATTGTAAAAGCTTGGCAGGCAAAAGCAGGATATACTCGAGGAACACTGCACCAAGATACAGAAAAGCACATTTAAGTGTACTTTTGTAAAATAACATGGCCAAATGAGAGCCTTCTCCGTCTTTTGTAGATGGGGGGGGGGGGGGGGGGGGGGGGATTAGTACAATTCCAACTGGTTTTCATATCCTTTGCCCTTGAGTTGCTCATCTGGAAATTATGGTGCGGTTTAGTTAAACAATTATTTTCGTTGGTGCTTCTCGGTTCTTGGAATCTTTTCAAAATTGTCTTTGTAGAAAATAGTATCTTGTCTATCCTATCATTTCAAACATGTTTGGTGCACAGATATTTTTCCCCAAAGTGTCACAGTTTTGTCAGCTTGTTCAAAGCAATTGTGCCCTCTGCCCCATAAAGACAGATTGAAAGCATTCAGCTGATCAAATGTATCTGCACGATATGCAATGTGACCAAACCATGTGTCATTGTTAAAGTGCTCTGCTAGTTGAGACTTTTTTAAGGAATGCTGCCAGCTTACATCAGTTCATATTAGATAATCAAACAAAAATTTGCCTTGGATAGACAAGGGATTTCAGCATGGTAATACAAAGAGGTGTTATCTTTGCTCATTGTTTGTCTAAAGCTTGAAAAGTTCCTGGTTTCTTTTATTTAATATGGTTCACAAGATTAATGACACCTTTTAGAATTTTGTGAGGCTTTAGTCGATAATATCTCTCTGGATGAAACAGTAGGATCCATGTTTCAAACACTGTTTTCATAAAGTATTTGAATGTTTAAAATGACTAATCATTGAAATGACCCCCATCAGTTGCAACATCAGTGTATTAAGATATACTGAAACTCAACAACTTAAATTAATTATCCCCAGCAACAAATATGTCATTACCTAGCCAAAGTGAGAAAATCCACACTAAAATGTTAAATCTCTTGAAAATTGCCTTCCCACACAGATCACATTCAAGTCAGCAAGGTGGTACGGATTGACACTTCTGCAGATTAAGTGAAGTCAAATAGTTATTTATTGAAAGATAATCAGCAGTTTACTGTCTTCCAAAATGTTACATTCTCTTCTTTGTGTTAGAAAGATGCATAGTGGGGTTGTTGCTAATTTTTTGCAGCTGATAATGCATTGCATATGTCAGTCTCAGAAGTAAAAATTAAATCATCTAAATATGAAGGCATTTTGGTGCATAGTTATTATTCCAAATGGTAACATGCACTCTTTTTTTTATCAGTTCCTTGAGGTTGAAGATCCCTTGCTTTCTCTATATATATATGCACATTCAAAGAAGATGAATGTGTCATGTGTGGGTTGTCAAATTCTGCCACAATTGAGACTAGTGGGTGAACTGATTAGATTATATCACGCTTCTCCCAATGTTTTTGTCTTTGGCTTCCAAATGCTGAAACCACCAATTTGAGAAGTCTTGGACTAAGGATTCCTATAGATTGAGAAAGACGTTACTTTATTTTCATGGCGGCTTTGAGGATGTCTTTGAAGTGTTATTTCTGACCAAACTCATAATCTACTGAGTAACGGTGATCCCTGCCCACTTAAATGCACGAGAGTTGAGGAGAATTGATATTAAATACCTCAAAGCACTGAAGAACTACCAATTTGCATCAGCAAGTTTGTCTAAATTTTTTGGAGGAACAACATATCCTTTCCCTAACCAATGGCCTTCTGTGTTTCTGATCAAGCTCAACGGGTTTCAAGGGGCTTGTCACGTCATTTGCACGTCTGATGTAGTCTCCTGAAATGAGCATTTTTCTCTGCGCTCTATCATTCCTCTCTGATTGGCTCTTCGAAGGTGGTGTACAGATAGTACATAGATGCTCTAGGGGCTAGTGGAGTCAAGGGAATAAGGAGAAGGCAGGCACGGGTTATTGATAGGGGACGATCACCCATGATCACAATGAATGGCGGTGCTGGCTCGAAGGGCCGAATGGCCCCCTCCTGCACATATTTTCTATGTTTCTATGCTTCTTATAGCATTTCCTAAACTTTTCTTTTGTATTTAAATGTTAAGAGGTTCATCTTTAAGTTTGAATGCTTTGGCTTAAAACAAATGTTACATTACTTTTGTACAGTTGTACATTACATATTTTACATTTTAATTTTTCAACAGTTCATTGCAGAAGATGCATCATGGCCTGTGTTTTTTTTTTAGTTTAAAGTTTAGAGTAATGCCCGAGTCCCACTTAGGAAACCCGAATGGAAACCTCTGGAGCCTTTGCGCCCCACCCAAGGTTTCCGTGCGGTTCCTCAAAGTTCCCGGAGGTTTTTGTCAGGTTCCCGGAGGTTTTTGTCAGGTTCCCGGAGGTTTTTCAATTTTTTGAAATAATCGCCGGAACATAGAAGAAGCGGTAACCACTTTCGACCATTAGCGAGACTGACAAAAACCTCCGGGAACCGCACGGAAGCCTTGGGTGGGGCGCAAAGTCTCCAGAGGTTTCCGTTCAGGTTTCCTAAGTGGGACAGGGGCATTACAGTGTGGAAACAAGCCCTTTGGCCCACCAAGTCCACGCCGACCATTGATCACCCGTACGCTAGTTCTATGTTAGACCACTTTCACATCCTATACACAAAGAGCAATTTACAGAAGCCTATTAATTTACAAACCTGCACGTCTGGTGGAAACTGGAGCACCCAGAGAAAACTAGCACTGCCACATGGAGAATGTGCAAAGTCTGCACAGACAGCGCCTGTAGTGAGGATGGAACCAGGGTCTTTGGTGCTGTGAGTCAGCAGCTCCACTGCTGTACCACTGTGCTGCCCAAATGAAATAAGTGACATTTTGGTCTTAATCTGGATTTTACAAAATAATATATTTATTCTCAGATTTGGACCATTTATTCTTCAAGTTGAAAAAAATGGTAGCTAAAAATATTATCTGTTTCACTTCTGAAGACAGTCTTCATGATTAATACACACAGTGTTCCTGGAAATATTATAAAGTGCATATTTTCACAGTTCCTTGCACCTATGACAATGTTGCATTATCTAACATTAGATCAATGTTCATCTAATTGGCAGCAGGCTGCTTAATAATAGACTTACATTTTTAAAGGCATGATCCTTTTTTTCTGAATTCATTAATTATTTTTGTTTTTGGCTTTGCTGTATTGAAAAGTTACTTATTTGGACAATTTGACAAAAGATCAATGAATTCCCAGTGCTCAGGTACAGGGTACTGAGTTGGATGATCAGCCATGATCATATTGAATGGCGGTGCAGGCTCGAAGGGCCGAATAGCATACTCCTGCACCTATTTTCTATGTTTCTATACTTCTCTTTTATTTTTATACTGTCCTTGACTTCCCGTGTCAGCCATGATCACCTCTTACTCGCCTTAGAATCTTTCTTCCTCCTTGGAATGAACTGATCCTGCACCTTCTGTATTATTCCCAGAAATACCTGCCATTGTTGTTCCACTGTCATCCCTGCTAGAGTCTCCTTCCAGTCAACTTTGGCCATCTCCTCCCTCATGGCTCCATGGTCCCCTTTGCTCAATTGCTCAATACTGACACTTACGACTTTCCCTTCTCCCTCTCAAATTCTAGATTAAAACGTATAATATTATGGTCACTACCTCCTAATGCAGGGGTCGGCAACCTTGTTCTGCATAGGGGCCAGGACGCATGTCTGTGAGCGGATGGCGGGCCACATCTATCACATGTACAAATGGATCCCGACCTACCTATGATTTTTCCAGCATCTGAAGTTCTTTCTTAAACCTGTTCACAGAAGGTGCACGGCCGGGCTTTGTACAGGGTGTGGTACAGCCAGAGCTCAGGGCTCGGCCCCGCTTACCGCTCGGCGGGCCGGATGATTAGAGGGGAAAATATCCGCATGCGGGCTGGATGATTCTGGGTTATGGGCCGCATTCGGCCCGGGGGCCATAGGTTACCGACCCCTGTCCTAACGGCTCCTTTACTTCGAGTTCCTTTATCAAATCTTGTGTAATCATTACACAACACTAAATCCAGAATTACCTTCTCCCTGGTAGCTCCAGTACAATCTGCTCAAAGAATCCATCTCGGAGGCATTCCATAAACTCCCTTTCTTGGAGTCCAGTACCAATTCTATTGTCCTGCCTCCACATCCAACCATACTGTTTGTTTATTAAAAAATGAATCCCCTTAATGGTCCACAATAATGCTCTTGTCCTTTTAAAACCCTTCCTGTATTAATTTATGTAATGGCACAGTAGGGGGACATTTAGCCCCTCAACTCCATGCCAGCTACTCTTTGACCCATTCCCCCTCATTTTCTTAGTACTCCTCCAACTTGGTTTCTCTCAAAACATGCCCATCAACTCCCCTTTGATTCTTTTTGCCATTGACCTCCTGTAAGGAGTGATTTACAGTAGCAAAGTAATCTTCCGACAGGTCTTTGGGATATGGAAAGAAACTGGAGGAATGGAGAGGACGTGTAATTTCCACACACTCAGAAACTGTGGCCAAAATCAAACCCGGATCTCTGGATTATTTATTATCTTTGCATTTTTAAATCATATTATTTATTTAATTAATCCTGAAATTATTTTTAAATCCTTTTATCTACTGGTACTCTGCGAGTTTGTCCCAAGATTTCTAATTCCATTGTGCCTTTTGCCTCCTCAATAGCGCAAAATATTAGCCTCTAATCTCTATAAATATTGCCGCTGCCTTTGACCTGATATATTGTCCAACCAGACAAGAATGTAACTCTATCAAGCATTATTGTTAATGCTAGAACTATATAGTAAATTGTTCAAGAGACTCTGTATGCAACTGCGATTTATGGCTCTTTCAAATTGAAACTGTAAAAACTTAATGTGTATTGGTGTTTATAGTAAAAAAAATACTTCTTTGAAACATTTTAGCTCTAAGAGCTTTATCTTGTTTAAAGTACATGCTCCAGACTCATTGTTTAATTTTGCTAAAGATTATGTTCTGATGTAATGAGTGTGGCTTATTTTCTACTATTAACATAGGCTGTAAACTAGTACAATCCCATTCCCTGCCACCCTCATCCCCAACTCAAATAGCAGGTAAGCCAGTTTAAATGCCATGTCATGCCTTTCATCCCATTAGGATTTTATCACTTTTCTACCCCCTGCTGCTCATAAAGTCTATGTCTTCTGCATAATGATCAGGGTCTGAAATTTTGACGTGCCTGAGATGCATTGAGAAAGAACTGCCTAATGGGCCTGTCTCACCTGGCGATTTTTTTAGGCAACTGCCAGTGACTGTCAGGTCGCCGAAAAACCGGCAACAACCTACGTCATCCTGGCATAAACCTACAGCGCCTACGTCAGGAGATGTCAAGCTACGCTCATTGGCGTCAAACCCACTGTCGCCGAAAATGGTTCAACATGTTGAAAATTTAGCAGACCAGAAAGACTCTACGACTTTTAGCGCGACTGAGGAGACTACTCCCGGCGAACATGTGGCGACAAACTAGTCGCCTAAAAAATCACCTAAGTGGGACAGGCCCATAAATTAGAGCAGGATCTAGATCCATTCTGATGTTTGTAATTATATGATAAACAAGAACATTGATGCATCTAATTGTAGTCCAAATCGTACAGGTTAATCTAATGACGCAAACGACATAGCTAGTGACTCCTGAATTGCTAATGAGCTGTTCGTGCTGAATGCAACTCAATGCACCTCCAGCCATCTAGATACACAAATCTGGTCAAATATTACCCTTTTCTGCCATTGATCTTTAATCAAACTTGTTTTTTTTATCTGAATCCCATGCTATTTTGAATCCTTTATCAATGTTTTGATAAGCCTTGCTAAAATCCAGTTTCCAATGCAATCGTTATCTTCATTGATACTTGATCACTGCATCATTGTGTAGGGACCAGGTTAGTTTGCTGGTGATATGGATGGCGAGGAACTTGAAGCTGTCGCCATCTGTACAGCAATTCTGCCGATTAGGTCAGGGTTGTGTTCATCCCCCTGTTTCCTTAGCTCAACAACCAATTCTTATCATGCTGATATTTAAGGGATAGGTTGTTGTCCTGACACTATGACGCAAGGTTCTCTATCTCTTTACTGCACATTGACTCATTGTTATTGTAGATCTGGCCGGGAATAGTGGCATTATTGGCAAAATTAAAGATGGAGTTGGTGTTGTACTTGGCCACACAGTCATGGGCGTAGATGGAGTAGAGTACAGAACCATGAGGGGCACCAGCGTTGAGGGTCAGGGTGGAGAAAGGTTATGACCAATTCTAACCGATTTTGGTCTGCCGATCAGAAACCAATTCAGATGGTTCAAAAGTATTTTATTGTCATGTGTACCAATTAAGGTACAGTGAAACTCGATTTACTGGTCCCGAGCCTAAGGTCCAGAAGTTTAGGGATGAGCATATTCGGTATTATGATGTTGAAGGCTGAGCTGTAGACAATGAATAGCGTCTTGATATAGGTGTTCTTTTCCTCAAGTTGACCCAGGGCTGAATGTAGTACAAGAGATACGTCATGCTCTGCAGACCTACTTTTTTCTCTATGCAAATTATATGCAACCTAGTTTGTCCAGGAGGCTGTCACAAACATGGGATATTACCAATCTTTCAAATCACTTCATTATAGTCAGTGTTAGAGCTACTGGGCATTAGTCATTGAGACAGGCCGCTTTATTTTTTTTTTCGGGGAGGGGGGGGGGGACTGGAATAATGGAGGTTTCCATATAGTATGACTATGACCCTACCACTTCCACATCCAACACATCATTCTCTGACATTTTCACCAATGTGATACCAGTTACATCTTCCTATCCCACTGCTTTCTGCAGAGACCATTAGTTTGTGTATCCCTTCGCACCCAATCCCCCACTCCCTAGTCACTTCCCCCTGCAACTCCAGGAGATGTAACACTTTACCCTACCTCTCCTCAAAAAGAGTCGGAACAAGTGTTCCCAACCCGAAACATCATCTGTCCATTCTCTCGATAGATGCTACCTAACCCGCTGAGTACCTCCAGTACTTTCTGAATACGATCTGCTGTTTCAGCAATCAGTGAGGCATTCACTATTTTAGCATCTATTGCTAAAAGATTTGACATGAGTAGGGATATTTTTCCCTATTTATCAAGCGATAAAGATGAATCCATTATTATATACACTATGGTGCAATGAAATGCTGTGTTCATATGAAAGTTGATTAACTAGTGTAAGCACAGTACTGATAAATACAAGGTGCAAAACAGCAAAGATTCTAGTGTAATTGGATTACATTTGGAACGCTGCGCAGTGCCCTGGTTCCCTTTGTCAAAAAAAGGGATATATTTGTGAAAGAGTGCAGAAAATATTCACCAACTGGGATGCCGGGTTGGATGTATGGGGAGAGACTAAACAGACTGGACCTATATTCTTTTAAATTAAAAAGAATGTGAGAGACAAATGAAATGCACACAAATCATACGGTGCTTGACAGTTATTTCCCGTGGCATGGAAGTCTGGATCTGGTGTCACAGTTCAAAATAAGGATGAAGAAGGGTCTCGACCCGAAACGCCATCCATTCCTTCTCTCTAGAGGTGCTGCCTGTCCCGCTGAGTTACTCCTGCATTTTGTCTCTATCTTCTATCAGGTATCCCCTCAACCTTGTGGTGCATGGTGATTAAGTGAATGAAGTGAACATTGCTAAGAGGAAGGATAGTTAGGGAGACAACTGGGGAGAAGATGGCTCCAGGAGGGCAGAGATTAAAATATTTGTACTGGGGAATCTGAGGGAAAAGATGCAGATAAAATAATGTCCCCACATATTTATGTTAAGTTGGTGTAGTAAAGCTTGGGTGCCAGTTGTCATGGACTACTTGCCTTTGGACTAAGACATTGTTCAGTCAAAACTGTGTGCAACAGTTACCCCACCTTAAAATAAAATCTTATACACACATTCCCAAGGGACTGTTAAAGATGGGTAGGCAGCACTCCCCCTCAAAAAATAATTCAATTGTCACAAGATTTCAAGTCTGCCTTCCTGCACTTTCTCTTCGGCCAAGTGCGCATTTGCACTATTTCTGTTGGTGCTGAAATGTAGCACCGGTTAAAATCCAGAAATTACTGCCTTTGATGTCCTGCTCTTTAATCACCTGCCTAACTCTCTCTAATCTTCTTGCAGAACCTCATCCTAAATTATTTCTACAAAATTGGTACCAGTATGGACCACAACCTATGGCTGTTCACCCCTCTAGAACATCCCCACTTCCCTTCAGGAGGGATAAAGAAAATTGTATAAGTAACATCAATTAATTATTTAGCAAACTTGATTATTTCTAATTCCATATCATTTGTGTTTGGATATTCATAACTTGCAGTCAGTGCTAAAACCCTCTGAAACAAACAAGTGGTATAGACCTATTTGCCTGCTGGAAATTCTAGCTAATGAGATTGCTCAAGTGGGAGTAACATCCCTGTTGGAGACTTCCCCTCCCTGATGTTCAAGGTACTCCTTTTGCTTTGAGCATTTGCTGCTGCAGCTGTCTGGTTAAAGGGATTTTATTTTCCATTTTCAGCATTTAAATACTTCAAACCTTATTGTTAAAAGTGCATGAAAAATGATATAATTACTGCTGTTCACAGCGAAACGGGTAAGTGCAGTTGAAAAATTGTGCTATCCTGGGGGGATTGTTGCCGAGCATTGTCTGTGTTTTAAAGAATAGAATGCAATTAATTGGATGAATATAAAATATGTTTACTGAATTATAAAATGATGCCCAGGTGTGAGAATTCTCTTTTCCACTTCTATTCCATTTGTTCTCTTTGGTAAAGAGAACAAAATATTGTTGCATCATGCTACCAATACAGGATCCTATTCAACTGACAAGATGGCGAGACTTTCTAAGGAGAATAGGATTGATCAGAACTTTTGATTCTGTATCCTGAGATGAAGCAATATAACTCTGCAGATTCCTGATGAGTTATTTTTAAATAGCAGGCAGTGGTGTTTAGTTTTACAGAATTTATCAAAGTGTGCAGTCACCTCTGTTGAAGTAACAGAATATTAATGCCATGACAATTAATTATAATTGTACATTCACTACTGAAAGATACTACTGTTTAACCCCCTGCTGCTATTATGAATCAGAATTTTAATGTCTTCAAAGCATACCACTGGTTCATAGTCTCTTAAGTTTTATGCATAATTTAGTTGCTCTTGGCTAGGTGAGCACTGCTTCATAGAATGTACACTCGTCATTGTGAATATTCATTTACAGTTCTGGTACCATTATTGTAAAATTAAAATATTTGCATCTATAGTAGGATTTAACTTCAAAGTCTGAGGCTTTATCACATATAACAGAACATGCAGGCGAATTTTATTCTAGAAAATCTATTATTTTGTACTCATGTAGGGCACATTCAAAAAATTCTATACAAACCATACTTGCCCCCGCAAGAAGGCCAAATGGCATGCACAGTGACGTCAATGGGTTTATAATGGTCGATTAATCCACATGCACAAAGTTCTGCCAAGTTTATGCAATGAATAAATGGTGTGGGTCTCTTGAACTGGAGAAAATCCCAGCAATACTTAAGGGGTCCATTCATAACTGGGTTTTTGGGGAGTCTATCGACCTTAAATCTAACTTAAAGTGGTCTGTTCCTGTTTTGAAAAGGAAGAAGGCAACAAATGCTGGAAATCTGAGATAAAAACAGAAAATGTTTGAGGTACACAATGGGACAGGCAACAACAATGAAGAGAGAAACATGGTAAACATTTCATGTTGATGTTGATTTGCTCTTTTATCTCTTGTCCATTCACAATGATCAGTCTCCACTCCCTGCTAATATCCACTGTTGTCCTTTGGTTCACCCCCATAATCTGTATCCCTGCGCTTTTATCCTTTCAACTGACCATGATCTCCTCTCTGGTGATCCTCCCCAAATTTATCGGCCCATTCTCATACCCTCCCAGCATGCCAGCAGGGATATAGTACAAGCAAAAGTGGACTGCAGGGGCAAATAACTACAAACTCGAGCAGCTTGTAGATCCTTGGGAAATCTATGCCATTAACCTTTCATTTTATAATCCATTTTCAGTATATTGGTTTTTATTCAGAAATTCTGCCATTCCTTTCTTTCTCCCACCACCCACCCCCCCCCCCCCCCACCCTCACATCAGTCTGAAGAAGGGTCTCGACCCGAAACATTGCCTGTTTCCTTCGCTCCATAGATGCCGCTGAGTTTCTCCAGCATTTTTGTCTACCTGCAATTCCAATGTTTCCATTGTGTTTGACAATTTGAATCAGCCTGTCCATTATGCCTTGCAGGGGCTTTGCAGGATTTCTAAGGTGATGCTAAGGATGAGTATATTTTACTGAGTAACAAGAGAAATAGAATTGATCGACATTTAATCCATAATTATAAGGAATTATTTAAGGAAATACTGGTCAGTGAGTCAGGAACCAGAGTACATAAGATTGTCTCATATTTTGGGCCTGCTGGCCAATACGAAGATTGAATTAGGCCAGGGATAGTAAGGGAAATATATAAAAACACTTAACCATTAAAAACACCAACATTTTAAAACTATTAAAACATTTTAAAAGTAAATGAAGAGGCAATGAAACACTATTTTGTTTTTTTTTTACATTTAATCATCTCAGTTAAATAAAGGCATTAGTAAGTAATTTTAATTTATCTGTGTCTTTTGAGACGAATTTACCCACTGAAATAAATTTGACTGGCAGAGCTGAATATTAATTGATCAGATCTCCTAATTTAACCACTGAGAAATATGAATACATCTGATTTATCTGTGGTCTGGGACCAGTCCGGTCCCAATGGTGCTGGATTAGAGAGTTTCAACCTATAGGAAATTTGTGTCGGTGAATAGAATTAAGAAACAGAATGGTGGAAATACTCAGCAGGTGAGACATTGACTGTGGTGAGAGAAACTGAGTTAACATTTTAGTTCAATGATCTTACATTAAAACCCAGTTGAAACCATGCCATGTTTTCATTATGTTAAGGTTTACTTTTCTCGCAACCTCCTAGGTTGATTCTCATATTACCATTGTAATTCAAAGCATGAATTTATGTAAAATAACATTGCTGCATCCTCTCATTAATGTCCTATTAGTCAAGCTTCATTGACTTCCTTGACAGCAGCTAATCAATTTCTAAAGTCAGGCTGCTGTGTTCCTTGCATTTGTAGCAATGTTTTCTTGCCCGGCATCCTCAGGAACACCAAAAGTCTCTGGCTCCTTCAAGCACAATGCTTCTATTTTCTGGAATTCGCTTTTTCCCAATTACTGCTTATTTCATATCTTCCTCTTACAATGTTTTTTGGTTCTACTTTATGCTCTCCGTCTTTCTCCTTTTTACAAAGTTCAGAAACAACCTTTTCCTTTCTTCTTGGTAATACTTCGTCATGCTTTACATTCAGACATATTCTAAATCTTTTTACAGGTACCCTGAGCTTCCAGTTGTAACCTTCACATTAGTTTTCATCCTTTTCCTCCTTCTCTCAAACATGAAATGATCTATGGGAAATGGAATTGTTTGGAAACGAGTATTAATAATGGGGCTTGAATCTTTCCATTTTGACTAATAAAATCGGAGAAAGGTACACTGTGAAGGGCAGCCTAAAAAATGATTCCTTTTAATTTATCAGTAAAACCCCATTAAATGTCAACCATGTGGAATTTGCCCTTTTATTCATTCTGCTCTCAAATTGCCATAAATGGTTTTCAAAGTGGATTGTTTATTTGTGGGATATGTTAAACAGTGACATAATGGCGAGAAAAGCTACAGGTGTAGAAGTCCCCACATTAATGGGGCAATGATGGATTTTGTATCTACATACAAAAAATTTAAAATTTTGGCCAAGTAATGAAAAAATCTAGCCCTATTTCATCCTCACTCAACGGTTCTAAATCAGTTGTGACTCAATAGTAAGGTGCTCCTTTGATTTTTATGCGGACACTAGTTTGTTAGTTCAGTTAGTTTGAAAGGGGCAGCATGTGTACAAAAACTTTATCTTCTTAGCAGTGGAAGTTACAGAGGCTATTAAATGATTTACATGCAAGGCATGTATTTGTTTTGTGAACCGTAAATGAATCTGAACAGGTGTCCTTTCCGCAAAAGCATGAAAATGCTGTAGGTCTAATTGTACCTACAATAAGACTTCCGACGGCATTTATCCAGAGGAGCCTTAGTATTTGTCAAGTTTTGCTCTTATCGCTAAATATGCTATGGTGAAGTAAAACAATTTCATAGATTATGTAGAGTTTCTTAGGGAGATATTCAAAGTGCAAGTATGAGTAACTCATCAGCCTACTCATTAAGTGACATACCTGGTTATGGGGTATCAGGCCATCTCCTTTACCATGCTCCTAAATATATTTTGCTTCTGTATATAGTAGTTTTTCTTTACATTGCCAGGATAACAATGAAGGGCAAGCAGAACGGTGAAAAATAAATTAGCAAATCTTACAATAACTGGAAAAACAACCCACAGGCAACGTGGCTTTTATATGCAGCAGCACATTTGCAGCCAAACATTCATGTGATGTGAATGCACAAATTCAGCCAGCATGTTATCGGTTGATATCTTCAAAATGTTCACAGCTGAGAGACTAATGGGTACTTTGTTAGGCTCATAGAATTTCTGCATAATATGCCAAAACAAATGTGCTGATGGAGACCATTCACTAAATTATTATGCATGCATTGTTTATTTTATGTCCTATACTCTTTGAATGTTCCTATTACCATAAAAAATAAATATGAAAGCCCTGTCACATTCATGTGTTGCATGGATTTTCTGTATCAAGTAACCTCCAAGCTATATTTAACTATTCCCCTCGGTACCCTTTTTTCCTAGTGCAAGTAGGTTATGGCTTTTGTATACTCATCAGAGGCACTTACTTCAAAGCAATTCTGTGCGCATTAGTGTTTTTGCAATGGCAGTTGGATGATATGTATGAGCAAAATAGTATTTTTTGGATATTTGAAGCATTTGTTCAAGTGTTTCAAGTAGGCATCTGCAAGGGTGAATATTGCAGTGAATTGAAAGATTTTAAATTCACTTATGCTTTGAACAGTCTGGTTATATTTCGATGGCTGCAAATCTGAATTCATATTCACGTTGGCATGTATTTTGGTTAAGTATCCACAAAGGTACGTGTCTACCAGTTCTATGAGGATAAACGTCCCAATTCTGCAGCTGTGCAGCCATTACAACATACTGTATAAATGAGTAAACATTAGTGATACAAATGTAGATCAGGGAAACTGATCATGATAGAATGCTATTGTCTTCTCGTGTGTAAATTAGAGTGATGTCACTTACTTGAATTGATTTATTATTCATCTACCTGCACAGGTGATTCAGAACAGGAACTTGGACCGCCACCCTCTGTGGATGAGGCTGCAAGTACACTAATGACACGACTAGGCTTTCTGTTGGGAGATAAAGCCTCAGAAGTACAGACAAACACAGAATACAGCATGGATGAACAGGATGAAAATCAGGTATGGATCTATAAGGGAAAAAATGATGTATATGTATAATGTATTGTGCACTATATTGTGATGGAGTTAGCATTGTCGAAATTAGGTTATTGGTATCGTGGGGAACATTTTTTTCACGTAGCTAAAGCTGTTACAAATACATTTCATGACATGAGAGACTGCAGTGTAGCTGTAATTTTGTTCTGTATCGAAGCAGCTTCAACAATAACGTAAAATGATAATGGATAAGTGAAAAAAATGTGGAAGGGTATACGGAGAGAGCAATAGAATTGGTCAGAGGGAGCTGGTAGGTTAAATGCCCATCCATGCTTTAAACGTTTGAGATTCAGCACAATTCATTGGTCAAGGAAAACATTGTGGAAACTTTCTGATGACCTTTTGCTTGTTGTGAGCTCAAACATTTGTATTTATCTGCTCTCTCCTTTTCAATGGTTCATTCCTCCAAAATTGTTCTCATCTTAATTTTTTAATTATCTGCAAATTTCAAGACTGAATATTCTCTACTTGCCACTGTAGGTCGAACCTGCACGCCTCGTGCAAATGCTGACTTTCTCTGATTGCTCCTGTGGGCAGAAGGAAAAGTGGGTGATAATTCATCCTCTTCCCAGTGCAGCATTGAGTAGCAGACTGTGAGACATGGCAGAGATCAGTGGTAATGACTAATCCTAGAATTAGGAATCTGAGTGTGATCATGATCCTGACCAACAGAAGCAAAGCAGTCAAGGCACACTGAGAGCCCACTGGACGCTTTAGAAGGACACCGTGTGGACAATCAGTAGGTTTGTTGGCACATTAAAAGGCATGGTTTCAGGGAAACAGGATTATTAAAACCTGGTTATTTGGCACATTCAGAGCAGTGACGTAGAAAATCTCCCTGCCAATGAATGTTGAGTCATTTGAGTAAGCTTTATACCGGAGAAGGAATGGTAGGGAAAATGAAAGTCTTGCTGAACATGAGGAGTTGAAAACAAAATTAGATCTTTTGCATGCTGACTGGATTTTATTTTACATTGTGTGAATTAATTTCCAGCCCTGGAATTTGATTTGGGCTGAGTTAGAGGTGTTTAAAACAGCCATGAAGAGACTCACTATTGCATTTTTGGAATTAGAGTTTATTTAATAGTCATGAGCAAAGGTCTGGCTGTTGTAAATTGGGCATTCATGAGGCACTGTGAGACATCGGCAGCAGCATGGCATAGCCCTCACCCTACCATTGCTGTTAAATCAGGAGAACAGCTTTGTTCGTAGGGGAGTAGAGAAGAGTGGCCGGAAACAATATCAAGCCTGCATAACTGCAATGAGACACCAATCGCTAACAGAAGCAACAACATGCATGCTAAGCAACATGCAATAGAAAGAGCAAAGCAATCTCACAAACAATGGATTAGATAGTAGTTATGCATTCTACTACATCAATTTTAAATGGTGGTAGATAATTAAAAGCCCATGGGAGGAGGATGAAACTTCAAGGTCATCTCCATTTTCTGAAGATGGGGCATTGGTCAGAAACTTATTTGGGCCAGCCATATAAATACTGTGCCTACAAGAACAAGACAGAGACTTGTAAACCTGCCATGCCTGACTCGCTTCCTTAAACCTCAAAGCCTCTCCACCCTCTTTCAGGCAAAAGAAGAGTTTGATGGAATTCTTTATATTTGCTTGAATGGCTTCAACCCCAACACTCAAGACGCATAGTACAAAGCAGCACACTTGATTGGAATAGCTCCAACGCCATAAAACTTTGGTCCCTCTGGCTGCAGTGTGTACAAAAATGTGCTGCATTTACTCACTTCTCCGACTGTGACAACACCTCGCAGCCTCTACTAACATAAAGAATAGGCAGTTTGTACATGAGGAGATCGCGATCTGCAGATTACACTGTATACTGACTTGGAAGTATGTCACTGGCTAAGTATGTCACTGGTCCCACCCGATGATTTTGGTCAGTATCTTTTAATAATCCTGTAACAATTCAATTAGCTGGTTAACTGCCACATTATTAAGGACATTTACTGATAGGCCATAACGCTAGTCTTGTCAGTCATGCCCAGATCCCAAAAAGAGCACAAAATAAAATGAAGAACTAAACAGTAAGCAGCCCAATTGACTTTGAGCTCTCGGCTGGCAACACATTACAGACAAAATGCATATTTGCATATTTAATTGTATAAATATTTTTCTGTTGTAAACAATGCTGGAATCTTGTGTAATAAAATATTCCTACCAGAGAGTCTTGCACGGATTTGGTACAGGCCTCAAAGCAACACAACCTTTTTGTGTCTGTTCATGGGCATTGTGATATATTGCCCAGGAGATTTATATGACAGATGAAGTGCCATATAATTAACAGATGATTTTTGTCTTCTTGTTTAATTGTGTTGTTGAATAAGCAGAATTTTTTATCGTGATTAATGACATTGTGGACTAGGTTTTGTTGGAAAATCATGGATCTGAAATGTTAACTCTTTTATGTAGGATTTATATTGTGAAGTGCTGAAGTAAATAGTACTACGCAAATGAAAATAGACATAACATTAAGTGAAAGATACTAGAAACCATTTCCTGGTCATTTAGTATAACCCTGAAAATTTGATCTTGCACTTCTCAGTGTGTGATGCTTGCGGGTCTGACACAATATACTCAGCAGGCATGCATCAAATGGAATTATCCTGTGCAGTGCTCGCTTTGGAGTATTATGCAGTAAATCAAGCAAGTTCTCCCTCGAGCACTCCCAAAGCTACTCGGTCACATTGCAGACACAAGAGACTACAGATGCTGGCATCTGGAACCAAAAAACAAACTGCTAGAGGAACTCAGTACGTTTGTTAGCATCTGTGGAGGAAAATGGACAGTCGATGTTTCAGGCCAAGCCTTGTTGTCTGGACTCTGCTGTTTAGAACTACAAAGTGGAAACAGCCCCCTTGACCCACAGAGTCTGCGCCAACTAACGATCACTCATACACTAGTTCTATCCTACTCCCTAGGGACAATTTTACAGATGCCAATTAACCTACAAATCTGCACGTCTTTGGAATGTGGAAGGAAACCTGAGCATCACGCGGACACAGGAAGAATGTACAAACTCCATACAGCATCCGTGGGGTGAGATGTCAGAAATCGTCCAAATGAATTTGAGGGAAGGGTGGACGTCAGTAGTGAAGTTGATGACATTGACACACAATAGGTGCAGGAGTAGGCCGTTCGGCCCTTCAAGCCAGCACCACCATTCAATATGATCATGGCTGATCATCCTCAATCAATACCTCGTTCCCACCTTCCCATATCCCCTGACTCCGCTATCCTCAAGAGCCCTATCTAGCTCTCTCTTGAAAGTATCCAAAGAACCGGCCTCCGCCGTCCTATGAGGCAGAGAATTCCACAGACTCACAACTCTCTGTGTGAACAAGGACAAGGACATGGCAGACCAATTGAATAACTACTTTGGTTCTGTCTTCACTAAGGAAGACATAAATAATCTGCCCAAAAATGGCAGGGGACCGGGGGTCAAATGAGATGGAGGAACAGAGTGAAATCCTGGTTAGTCGGGAAGTGGTGTTAGGTAAATTGAATGGATTAAAGGCCGATAAATCCCCAGGGCCAGATAGGCTGCATCCCAGAGTGCGTAAGGAAGTAGCCCCAGAAATAGTGGATGCATTAGTGATAATTTTTCAAAATTCTTTAGATTCTGGAGTAGTTCCTGAGGACTGGAGGGGGCTAATGTAACCCCACTTTTTAAAAATGGAGGGAGAGAGAAAACTGGGAATTACAGACCAGTTAGTCTAACATCGGTAGTGGGGAAAATGCTAGAGTCAGTTATTAAAGATGGGATAGCAGCACATTTGGAAAGTGGTGAAATCATTGGACAAAGTCAGCATGGATTTATGAAAGGTAAATCATGTCTGACGAATCTTATAGAATTTTTTGAGGATGTAACTAGTTGAGAGGATAAGGGAGAACCAGTGGATGTGTTATATCTGGACTTTCAGAAGGCTTTCGACAAGGTCCCACATAAGAGATTAGTATGCAAACTTAAAGCACACGGTATTGTGGGTTCAGTATTGATGTGGATAGAGAACTGGATGGCAGACAGGAAGCAAAGAGTTGGAGTAAACGGGTCCTTTTCAGAATGGCAGACAGTGACTAGTGGGGTACCGCAAGGCTCAGTGCTGGGACCACAGCTATTTACAATATATATTAATGATTTGGACGAGGTAATTGAATGCAACATTTCCAAGTTTGCGGATGCCACGAAGCTGGGGGGCAGTGTTAGCTGTGAGGAGGATGCTAAGAGGCTGCAAGGTGACTTGGATAGGTTGGGTGAGTGAGCAAATGCATGGCAGATGCAATATAATGTTGATAAATGTGAGGTTATCCACTTTGGTGGCAAGAACAGGAAAGTAGACTATTATCTGAATGGTGGCCGATTAGGAAAAGGGGAGGTGCACCGAGACCTGGGTGTCATGGTACACCTGTCATTGAAAGTAGGCATGCAGGTGCAGCAGGCAGTGAAGAAAGTGAATGGTATGTTAGCATTCATAGCAACAGGATTTGAGTACATGAGCAGGGAGGTTCTACTGCAGTTGTACAGGGCCTTGGCGAGACCACACCTGGAGTATTGCGTACAGTTTTGGTCTCCTAATCTGAGGAAAGACGTTCTTGCCATAGAGGGAGTACAGAGAAGGTTCACCAGACTGATTCCTGGGATGGCAGGACTTTCATATGAAGAAAGACTGGATAGACTCAGCTTGTACTCGCTAGAATTTAGAAGTTTGAGGGGGAATCTTATAGAAACTTATAAAATTCTTAAGGGGCTGGACAGGCTAGATGCAGGAAGATTGTTCCCGATGTTGGGGACGTCCAGAACAAGGGGTCACAGTTTAAGGATAAGAGGGAAGTCTTTTAGGACCGAGAATAATTTTTTTTTTTTCACACAGAGAGTGGTGAATCTGTTGAATTCTCTGCCACAGAAAGTAGTTGAGGCCAGTTCATTGGCTATATTTAAGAGGGAGTTAGATGTGGCCCTTGTGGCTAAAGGGATCATGGGGTATGGAGAGAAGGCAGGTACGGGATACTGAGTTGGATGGTCGAAGGGCCGAATGGCCTACTCCACCTATTTTCTATGTTTCCATGAAAAAGTGTTTCCTCATCTCCATTCTAAGTGGCTTACCCATTATTCTTAAACTGTGGCCCCTAGTTCTGGACTCCCCCAATATCGGGAACATGTTTCCTGCCTCTAGCTTGTCCAAACCCTTAATAATCTTATATGTTTCAATAAGATCCCCTCTCCTCCTTCTAAATTCCAGAGTATACATGCTCCATTCTCTCAGCATATGACAGTCCTGCCATCCCGTGAATTAACCTTGTTACATGGAGACAGGAGGCAACACCAATGCAGTTGACAAAGGAGCAGAGAAAGAAACTTAAAACGTCATCAGTCCATTTCCCTCCAGAGGGTTTCGGCCCGAAACATTGCCTATTTCCTTCGCTCCATAGATGCTGCTGCACCTGCTGAGTTTCTCCAGAATTTTTGTCTACCCCAGACTCTGCTTTGTTCCTCTCTCTTGTCTTCCATCCAACTCAGCAGAAGCATGATCAAATTTTCCCTTTGCCACTGCACCTCTGTTACCACCCCTACTATTGCTGCTGCCACTACTCAGTTCACAGACTGTGCCTCACATCCCAACTGGGCATGCCTAGGTACAAGGAGGGGCATTTTCAGTAGTTGGCACACCACTGCAGCAAGCATCCATTGCTCCCTTTAGGATGTACAACATATTTTTATACCTTCATCTCTCACTACATAGGTATATGGACAGGATGGGAATGGAGGGGTATGGTCTGAGTGCAGGTAGATGGGACTATAGGGGAAAATAAATGGTCGGCACGGACTGGAAGGGCCGAGAAGGCCTGTTTCCCTGCTGTAATTGTTATATGGTTACAACAAATCAAGCCTCACATGCTGAGTATTTCTGACAATTTTCCACTTTTCTTTTACAAAGTAGGATTGTTAGGTGCTTTGAAACACAAATAATTATCTGTGTTTTATTTGAATATTGAATATCTATGCCGCCAGGTAACAGTACAAAAACTGCTTCCAACCTGCTGTTGGAATATACAGTTGGAATATCGTAAAAGCTTTCACTATCAATTCTAATTGGTTTCATATAAAAAATGGAAAGGTAGCATTTTTACTAATATGGACGCATGTGGAACATTTCAGTGCAGGACACAGTAGGTAGATGTAATGTTCTGTTGCTTATTTTTAGCACATACATGTCTTCAGTGAGAGCGTGTGCTGACCTGACTTGAATGAGATTATTTTATTTTTAAAGGTAGATTTTAAAAGATACAAATGCGGTAAATGTTGCAAGGGTGATTTCATAATTTTTACATACCCTTGTAATTTAAAGATTTTCAAAATTGAAGTAAATAATCAAATTAACAATGAAAACATTGAAGTGCAAATGACTACAAATATTACACTAAAGAATAACCATATAACATATAACCATATAACAATTACAGCACGGAAACAGGCCCTCTCGGCCCTTCCAGTCCATGCCGACCATTTATTTTCCCCCAGTCCCATCTACCTGCACTCAGACCATACCCCCCCCATTCCCTTCCCGTCCATATACCTATCCACTTTACTTTTAAATGTTAAAATCGATCCTGCCTCCACCACTTCTACTGGAAGCTCATTCCACACAGCCACCACTCTCTGAGTAAAGAAGTTCCCCCTCATGTTACCCCTAAACTTCTGTCCCTTAATTCTCATATCATGCCCTCTTGTTTGAATCTTCCCTACCCTCAATGGGAAAAGCTTATCCATGTCAACTCTGTCTATCCCTTTCATCATTTCAAAGACCTCAATCAAGTCCCCCCTTAACCTTCTGCGCTCCAAAGAATAAAGACCTAACTTGTTCAACCTTTCTCTGTAACTTAGTTGCTGGAACCCAGGCAACATTCTAGTAAATCTCCTCTGTACTCTCTCTATTTTGTTGACATCCTTTCTATAATTAGGTGACCAAAATTGTACACCATACTCCAGAATTGGTCTTACCAATGCCTTGTACAATTTTAACATTACTTCCCTACCACTATATTCAATGCTCTGATTTATAAAGGCCAGCACACCAAAAGCTTTCTTTACCACCCTATCTACATGCGATTCCACCTTCAGGGAACTATGCACAGTTATTCCTAGATCCCTCTGTTCCACAGCATTCCTCAATTCCCTACCATTTACCATGTACGTCCTATTTTGATTTGTCCTGCCAAGATGTAGCACTTCACACTTATCAGCATTAAACTCCATCTGCCATCTTTCAGCCCACTTTTCCAAATGGCCCAAATCTCTCTGTAGACTTTGAAAATCTACTTCATTATCCACAACACCACTTATCTTAGTATCATCTGCATACTTACTTATCCAATTTTCCACCCCATCATCCAGATCATTGATGTACATGACAAACAACAATGGACCCAACACAGGTCCCTGAGGCACCCCACTCGTCACCGGCTTCCAACCTGACAAACAACCATCCACCATTACTCTCTGACATCTTCCATTTAGCCACAGTTGAATCCATCTTGCTACTCGGCCATTAACACCCAAAGATTGAACCTTCTTAACCAACCTTCCATGGGGGACCTTGTCAAATGCCTTACTGAAATCCATATAGACAACATCCACTGCTTTACCCTCATCAATTTCCCTAGTAACCTCTTCAAAAAATTCAAGAAGGTTTGTCAAACATGATCTTCCAGGCACAAATCCACATTGACTGTTCCTGATCAGACCCTGTTTATCCAGATGCTTATATATAAGTATCCTTTCCATTAATTTGCCCACCACTGACGTCAAACTAACAGGTCTATAATTGCTAGGTTTATTCTTTGAACCCTTTTTAAACAATGGAACAACATGCGCAGCACGCCAATCCTCCGGCACTATTCCCGTTTCTAATAACATTTGAAATATTTCTGTCATAGCTCCTGCTATTTCTACACTAACTTCCCTCAATGTCCTAGGGAATATCCTGTCATGACCTGGAGACTTATCCACTTTTATATTTTTCAAAAGTGTCAGTACTTCCTCCTCTTTGAATCTCATAGTTTCCATAGCTACTCTACTTTTTTCCCTTACCTCACAGAGCTCAATATCCTTCTCCTTGGTGAATACCGAAGAAAAGAAATTGTTCAGTATCTCCCCCATCTCTTTTGGCTCTGCAGATAGCTATTCATTCTGGCTCTCTAATGGTCCAATGTTATCTCTCGTTATCCTTTTGCTATTAATATAGCTGTAGAAACCCTTTGGATTTACTTTCACCTTTCTTGCCAAAGCAACCTCATATCTTCTTTTAGCCTTTCTAATTTCTTTCTTAAGATTCTTTTTACATTCTTTATACTCCTCTAGCACCTCATTTACTCCTTGCCTCCTATAATTATTGTAGATATCTCTCTTTTTTGGAAACAAATGTCCAATTTCCCTTGAAAACCATGGCTCTTTCCAATGTTTACTATTTCCTTTCAACCGAACAGGAACATAAAGATTCTGTACTCTTACAATTTCCCCTTTAAATGTCCTCCATTTCTCTTGTACATCCTTCCTATAAAACAAAATGTCCCAATTCATTCCTTTTAAATCCTTACGCATTCCCTCAAAGTTAGCCTTTCTCCAATCAAAAATCTCAACCCTAGGTCCAGTTCTGACTCTCTCCATAATTATATTGAAACTAATGGTATTGTGATCACTGGTCCCGAAGTGCTCACCAACGCATACCTCCGTCACCTGACCTGCCTCATTTCCTAACAGGAGGTCCAGCACTGCCCCTTCTCTGGTCGATACCTCTATGTATTGCTGCAAAAAACTATCCTGCACACATTTTACAAACTCCAAACCATCCAGCCCATTTACAGAATGTGTTTCCCAGTCTATTTTTGGAAAATTGAAATCTCCCACAATCACTACCTTGTGCTTACTGCTAATATCTGCTATCTCCTGACATATTTGCTCTTCCAATTCTCGCTCCCCATTTGGCGGTCTATAATACACCCCTAAAAGTGTTGCTACACCGTTCCCACTTCTCAGTTCCACCCAAATAGCCCCCCTAGACGAGAATAAATAAAGATAATCTTACCTTCTCCAATGCATTATAATTCTTAGCCCTACCATCCCCTTTGAAATCAGTGGGATCTTGGATCCTTGCCAGGTCTAACCTGGCTCTAGATCAGAGAGGTGATTTCTGCAGCATAATTATCAGAGAATCTCAGCAAGGCTGGGATCTACCAGTGGACTCCATGGGGACTCCAGAATCGAGGATGCTGACAGGCTTAACCTTTCCAAATCTGTCAGCAGGCTGAGAAATCTCAACCCTACTGCCATTTAAATGGCTCAATACTCGTTATTAACCAGATGCAGCCCCATCACCACATGTACATTTTCAATGTAGTGAAGGAAAGGCATTTAAAAATTAGGAAGGAGGTAAGAAGTATGTAAATAGTAATGCTGCTTCTGATGTAAGAAGTCTGTGTCAAAAAATGAATCTGCTAGAATACAACATTTTCATGAGCAAAACAAAATGCAAAAGTTGGAGTTGTGAAATGAAAACAAATGTCTGAGAATTCTCAACTTACTCGGGCATCATCTGAGGAGAGAAAAAGAGAAATGTTAACTCTGTTTTCCTATCCATGCACTTTTACTGTAACACCAAGTTGTTCTTGTTATAATGCAGTATCTGACAGGAGCCAATAGTGCACTGCAGGGACAAGAGGGATAAGTGTCATCTGCAGGCAGAGGAGATCAGTTGTCATGCATTCGTGTTCAGCACAGAAGTTGTGGGCCTAAGGACCAGTTCCTGCACTGTACTTTTCTGTGTTCCATGTACGGTTAGGTTGCTAAAATAGACACTATGATGAAAGTCCAACTATGGATGCAATAGTGAATGCTTGTGCTAATCTTTCTCATATTTCTTTACATAGTGTGTACTGGGCGCTTAAAAATTTTAGTTTGTGTAATTTATATCGTACTACATCAGCCTTTCATAACATAATGGGATTATTTTCATCATCTTGAAAAGTAATTTCAGCATGCATCAAAGCATTTTTAGAATAACTTGAAATTGATTACAATTCCATTGACAAATGCTGATTATTGAACTCATTTTTCCAGATGTAGGCATTGATTGTAAATCCATCATTTATTGCCTGTTTAAGGAAAAAGCACATTGCTGGAAGAACTCAGCAGGTTAGGCCACATCTATGGAGGGAAATTATTCATATTTAAGAAGGGTTCCAACCTAAAATGGTGTCTGTCCATTTCCCTCCATTGGTGCTGCCTGACCCACTTAGTTCTTCCAGAGTTTGCCTTTTGCTCGGGAGTCAAGCATCTGCAGTCTCATGTGTTTTAATTGCTGATCTATAATTACTTTGTGGTGAACTGTAATTTTGAATTGCTACAGTTCAACTGCTGAGAATACAACCACACTGCTGCTGTTAGGTAGCAAATTCCAGGGTTTTGGAATGTACAGGTGATGGTGTTTCTTCTTGTTCCCATTGGGCTGGAGACTCATTGTACAATTATATCAAATATTCCCTTTTGATTTGTACTAGAATAAGAAACTGATTCTTAGGATTCTATAAAGGTACCTTGCCAGTTTAATTATTTGAGCACATACAGCAATTGAATGTGTCCGAACCTGATGTATGTTTTGGGCATGTGTTCCTATTGATCGCATTTCCTAATCAATTATATCATGTCATTATACTTCTAAGCAACTGATTCTCAAGTAATATTTGTTAAGATATGTGGATGTATTGTCGGGGCAATGTCTAACTAAAATACAGTTTCTGCAAAGAGAAGTACTTGGAAGGAAGAAGTAAAAAATGATGAGTATTCCTCATGAAAACACACACAAACCCGCAGTATTTATGGCAGGCTGTGTGCTGTTCCACTAGCTGAGAAAGGACACATTGAGTTTCTCTAGAAGTTGCTGACATTCTGTACTTGTAAATGTTCAGAAAGGGATTTATTGATTGAGATGTAACAAATTCATTATTAAAATAACAGATGTTTAAGAAATAACAAGAGGTAAATAATGGTTCAAAAGCATTTCAGCATAAACTGAAGCAGAATGACTGTTACAGCTGTTACTGCAGTGAGGAAAGGTTTGTATTATTTTTTCGGCCTCATTTATCATTGTGTTTTGTTTACAACTTTGTACACACAATGGACCAAGTATTTGATGCCAACATTTGCTTATGATAATTTACATATATTGATATTTAATCTTTGTATAGCTCCAATTCCAAATATAAATCTTTATTTATTTATTAGCATTAAAGTCAATTGCACATAATTTTTAAATATTTATTTAAAAAAATAAACACAATTGCTGTGCTGGACTGGAAGTCTATGAACCCATCAGTTTACTCAATTCATTTTTATTTATAGGTTTTAATGCATTGGTATCTTACGATCAAGACAGGAATCATTGTTGAGCAATTGAATATAGGAGTAGAGAGACAGAGTGCAGATGTGGGAATCTTAAGGAAAATAACAAACTTCTGGAGGACTCAGCAGATCAGGCAGCATCTCTGGACAGACATAGTTTTGGGTCAGAACTGTTCTTCAGACTGATGTAGAAGGGAGAGCTTGAAAAAGAGGTGAAGTGGTGGGGCAAGAGCTGGCAAGTGATAGGTGGAACCAGGTAAGGAGGGACAAAACAGTACAAATCGAGGAATCTGTTAAAGGAGAGTGGGGATTGAAATGGGTAGATGGGAATGATGCGGTGGAGGAAGTGGAAAGAAAAATGGGGTATCCAGCCTAGGGAGTAGTGTTCATTGGATGGAAGAGATAGAGCGGTTAAAGGAACTATGAAGTGGGACAGGGGGATTAGAGAGAAAACTGCATAGGATTGAGGGGTTGAAACTGAGTAGATAAGGAGAAGTTGGGGTGGGGTGCTTACTTGGAATTGGAGAATTCATTCTGTTGGTTTGAAGGCTGCCCAAACAGAATATGAGATGCTATTCTTCCAGTTTGCATGTGGCCTCACTTGGGCATTGGATGAGGCAGAGGACAGATAGGGGAAGGGGATATGGGAAGGGGAATTTAAGTGGCTAGCAACCAGGAGCTCCAGTTGGCCAAATCGGACGGAAAGCTGCATGTGTTCGGACATAAATTGCATATTTGGCTACCTTTGAAAGGTGTCGCGGAAAAAAGTATTTGAATGAAAGGCCATTAGTCAAAAAACAATTAATGTATTCCAGCTATTATACGTTTAATGCAACAACAAAAAAATCACTTGTTAGTGATGTTCACAAGCATCTGCTGTCTTTGACCTAGACAATTCAGAAAGATAGAGGTTTTGGACCTAGGTCAGTAGGTTGATGCTCGAAGGGTTTAATGATTAGTTTGGTGAACTGTTCAGCTCTGGGTGGGGCTGAATTGTTGAGTATTATTGGATTGTGCTATCAAAGCAAATTGCTCTGGATTCTTGACTTGTGTCTTGCAAATGGTGGAATGGCTTGGGGATGTCAGGAAATGAATCATCAGATTTCAGAGAGCAAGTATTTGGGTGTAAATTTGTCAAGTTCAATCCTGTGAACTACTGTCTTGTTGGTCCCAGGTTCATTAGACACTATTAACATTAGTTGATTTGAATTTGTGCAAGGAATTTCAAAGCAACCAGAGAGCAGTGCTGAACTACTATCTACGTCTCTGGTGAACCTCACACTATCCTTGATCGGACTTTTCCGGTATTACCTTGCACTAAATGTTATTCCCTTATCATGTATCTGTACACTGTAAATGGCTCGGTTGTAATTATGTATTGTCTTTCAGTTGCACGCAACAAAAGCTTTTCACTGTTCCTCGGTACATGTGACAATAAACCAAACTGAACTGAACTGAAACTGAGAACTTTAGCCATATTTCATAACAGATTTTCCTTTCATTGAAAGTGCAATAAATATTCTGCTAAAAGTCTGAAATACCCTGCATCATTTTTATAGCAACAGTACATTGTGTACATTTCTACGCTCAGGAACTCGACAAGACGAAACTTTTGTTACGATTTTTCTTATATTTTGAGAATTGGAATTCCAGAGTGCGATTTAAAGATTTTTCACATCCCCTTTTGAAGCAAGCTGCCAATTTATTCAACTATTGATTTTTTAGGAGATTGTGAGCTGGAATGTTGGCAACCATTCGATCCTTTTAAAGACTAATTGTTTAAAAATTGTAATTACCTTACTCTTAATTGTTTTTTCACATATTCAATATATTTTCATGGTTCCTCTCTTATGTCTCCAGACATCTGCAGAGACTCAGCGTATCAGCCCCTGCTCCACTTTGACCAGCAGTACTGCATCCCCACCCGCGAACAGTCCCTGTTCTACACTACCACCAGTTAGTACTTCTGCAACCGTTAAGGATTGCTCTTATGGAACTGTCACCAGCCCAACTTCTACACTGGAGAGCAGGGACAGTGGTATTATTGGTGAGTTATTTTAAGATAATGCTCTGTGTATTTTCTCCAAATATGGTTCTTTATAAATATGTGAGCACTGGAATGTATACTCATGCTATATTTTAGATAATAATGGCTAAATTGATATAGCAAGAATTATTGTTATATTGTAGAATTATAACTGGAAGGATTGGTCTGTTAGCAATTTAGTTATGTTATATAAATTGACCAAATAGTGGCAGACATTGTTTACTCTTAATTTCTCAATAATACTTTAGTGGCATTCTGGTTTTAATATAATAACAACAAATGTATCTGCGCAGAATGTCTACTACGGCTAGTAAAATAAAGGATTTGGCAATGAAGTATCTGATATGTACAGTGCCCTCCATAATGTTTGGAACAAAGACCCATCATTTATTTATTTGCCTCTGTACTCCACAATTTGAGATTTGTAATATAAAAAATCACATGTGGTTAAAGTGCACATTGTTAGATTTTAATAAAGGTCATTTTTATACATTTTGGTTTCACCATGTAGAAATTACAGCTGTGTTTATACATAGTCCTCCCATTTCAGGGCACCATAATGTTTGGGACACAGCAATGTCGTGTGAATGAAAGCAGTCATGTTTAGTATTTTGTTGCAGGGTGTCTTCTCTGGTGATGCTCTGCCAGGCCTGTATTGCAGCCATCTTTAGCCTATGCTTGTTTTGGGGGCTAGTCCCATTCAGTTTTCTCTTCAGCATATAAAAGGCATGCTCAGTTGGGTTCAGATCGGGTGATTATCTTGGCCACTCAAGAGTTGACCATTTTTTAGCTTTGAAAAACTCCTTTGTTGGTTTAGCAGTATGTTTGGGATAATTATCTTGCTGTAGAATGAACCGCCACCCAATGAGTTTTAAGGCATTTGTTTGAACTTGAGTAGATAGGATGTGTCTGTACACTTCAGAATTCATAATGCTCCTACCATCAGCAATTGTATCATCAATCAGTGAAGGTAAGGGAGTCAGTACCTTCAGCAGCGATACATGCCCAGGCCATAATACCCCCATCACTGTGTTTCACAGATGAGGCAGTATGCTTTGGATTTTGGGCAGTTCCTTCTCTCCTCCATACTTCTTCTTTCGTGTCCACCTTCCATGTTTCAAATGTTGACATCGCTGTCAACATCCGTCCTGAAAAGGACGCAAGCATCTGGCGACAATCAGTGGGAGCCATCACTTGTTGCAATAGATGATGGTGGTAGCAGAATTAGCTCAGGATACTTCCAGTTTCCAGCCCCACGACGTGGACGCTTTTGCTATGGGGCCTCCTCCGTACTTTGATCTTGCCATCACTCTGATATGTTAATCTGCGTCTCATCTGTCCACAAGACCTTTTTCCAGAACTATGGTTGCTCTTTTAAGGACTTCTTGGCAAACTGTAACTTGGCCATCATTTTTTTGCGGCTAACCAGTGGATTGCATCTTGCAGTGTAGCCTCTGTATTTCTGTTCATGGAAGTCTTCTGCGGACAGTGGTCAATGACAAATCCACACCTGACTCCCAAGGAGTTTCTGATCTGTTGGACAGGTGCTTGGGGAATTTTCTTTATTATACAGTGAATTATTCTGTCATCAGTTGTGGAAGTGTTCCTTGGCCTGCCAGTCCCTTTGTGATTAATAAGCTCACCTGTGCTCTCTTTCTTCTTAATGATGTTCCAAACAATTGATTTTGGTAAGCCTAATGTTTGGCTGATGTTTCTAATAGTTTTATTCTTGTTTCTCAGTCTCATAATGGCTTCTTTGACTGTCATTGGCACAACTTTGGCTCTCATGTTGATAAACAGCAGTAAAGGTTTCCAAAGGTGATGGAAAGACTAGGTGTTGAGAGCTCACTGATTAAGGAGGCATTTAAACACAGCTGAGCAATTACAAACACCCATGAAGCCATGTGTCCCAAACATTATGGTGCCCACAGCTGTAATTTCTACATGGTGAAACCAAAATGTATAAACATACCCTTTAATAAAATTTGTCAATGTGCATTTTGACCACATGTGATTTTATATCTATTACAAATCTCAAATTGTGGCGTACAAGGGAAAATAATTAAATGATGGGTGTTTGTCTCAAATATTATGGAGGGCACTGTATCCAAATGGCCTCCATGTGTAAATTTTACATCAGGTAAAAGGAGTAGGTGAAAAACACAGGAAAAGGAGAGTGTGACCGAAACAATGAGCAAAATGTTTGTGTCATGCAGATATAACGACATAGAGATTGCTCATGTTAATTGAAAGAACAACTGAGACATTAGAATAAGATTGAATGAGTTAAGAGTCAACCATGTTTGATTGTCATATGCACCAGGACCTGAACAATTAAAATATTTGCAGCTGCTTTACAGGCACATTAACGCAACAATGCAACAAATAAATAAACAATAACCACTGATACAATAAATTGTCAGTTATCAGAGCAGGAGTTGACAGTACGACCCCTCGGTTTGCATTACTGTTCAACACGTTATAACTGATCCTCTACCTCATCTGCCCTATGTCTCTATCTCTTACTTCCTTTAATATGAAGGTATCTGTCTATCTATCTCTACTTTGAATGTAATCAATCGCTAACCATCTACTTCCTTCCAGGCTGGGGCCAGTTGAGTATCAGGATCCCTGGCTCTATATCATGATATGTGTGATTAAATGCAATATATTCAAGGTCAGGACAGAAAATAAGTTTCAACCATGGCGATAGAGAATCATTGGAATTCTTTACCCAAGGAGGGTTGTTGTGTTGCTGAGTGTGTTCAAGACAGAGATCAGTATGTTTCGTGATTTTAAGAAATTTGAGAGATCAGATGTTTAGTCCAGGAGAGGAACACTGAAGTAACAGGTTGGTCATCGTGCAAATGAATGGCAAAGCAAGCAAGAGAGGCCAAATGACCCACTCCTGCTTCTACTTCTCATGTTCTTAAGAAAGTAACTGATAAATGTAATTATTTGTCTCTTGAATTAATATCTGCATGTGCATTGCGAGGATACTAATGAATCAATTTGATGGTCAATAGTAATTAAGCTATTAAAAGCTATATAAGGTAGCATATTTAAAGAAGACTGATTTTGAAATAAGAAACCATGAAAGGTGACAGATGGAACCCTAAATTAATCTAGATCCAATACAAACTTTGTCTCAAGTCATACTAAATGTTGCTTATGAGGGGTTTCATCAATCAATTAGTGACCCTTACATTTCACACTAGCCACTAAAGCTCCATTACATTTCCAATGGCTTTTTAAGTGGCCATTAATATATTTAAATATTAAATATGTTTATTTATTGTAAGGTTTAAAACATCTTGGGCTGGATATTGTTGGACCTGGTCCATGTTCTCCCATTCACCTGTTTCAGATTCAACAGGCGATCTTGTTGATCCTATGCCCCCTGTAGTCTCTGTAATGAGCAGGAGTCAGGCCAAGTGCTGCAGAGTCCCCATCCCTAGACTGCCTGACAGACTTTTACTTTCAGAGATCTTTAGAAGCTATTAAAATTGATGTAATTTGTTCAAGTATTAAAAACACTCTAAAATATAGTGTAAAAATAAAGTTAACTGAAAACACATTGAATTACTTAGAAATAATAAACTAAGATGAAATAATTGAAAAATCTACCTAATCCTTCCCCACCTAATCCTATGCCCCAGGTCTAACCTGGCATAGGATCAGAGATGAGATTACCCCAGTTCATTACGGGGGAGTCCCAATCAGACAGGATCCTGTTGTTGGACTCCACATGGAGTCAAATAGCAAAGTGTGGAGACAGATGCAATGCCAGCACTAGCCCAGAACAAATAGTACTGGAATGCATGAATTTTGACAGTTCCAAAGTGAACATCCAGAAAGATTAGCCTTCATTTCAAATCTTCATTGCTAAGGGTCTGGAGAAAATTGCATTTAATTTTAGTTTCAAGCTTTTTGATTAGGCCAAAGCTGAATGACTGCGATGCAATTACTAACGTGCGATTAACATGTTTGAAGCTCTTGCACAAATTAAAAGAATCAAAAAGCAGTAGAAGATGTGATGGGTGGCTGTTTCTTAACTTTAAGAAAGTACACACTGTAGTTCTGAAAGGGCCAGTGCTATTCTGTTGATTACCAAGGTGCCATCTTGCATTTCTTTTAGATTATACTAACAGTAAGGAAGGTAAATCATAAGAGTATATAGACTGAGGAGTGGCAGATTAAATTCAACACGAAAGAATGTGAAAACAATTCGGTTAGAAGAATGAGAAGAGCGAGCTTGCAAATGAATGCAATTTTACAGAGGGATTCCTGGCAACATATGTGCATAAATATAGGTGTAGGACAAGGTAACTATAATTAACAAGTAAGTTAATAACTATGTTAACAGGGGTATCTGTATAAGTTAACGAGTTCCAAGAATTTATAAATAGAATTGAGTAGCAATGTTACAAAATTTTGAGATTTAAAAATTCAAGTCTGCAATTTATCCCATCAGATAAAGCATAAAAAGAAGTTTAATTTGCCACCTAATTCACTCTCATATCTTCAGTATTAAACGAGTTATGGCCATTTTCATACTCAGAAATTAGCATCTTGTTGCCTATTGCTTTTCCATTGACTTAACACAAAAGCTGTGATCAAGGACAGTCAAAAGCCCATAACTTTCTTAAAAATTAACTGAACTGAATGACATTTTCAATTATTATAGACTGAAGCATTCTGAATCAAATATGAAACAATCTTACTTGGATGACCTGAAATTAAAGCATATAATTAGTTAGTTACCTAATTGTAGCTAATTACAAAATTCAATTACTAGATCTAAACATCTATTCATTTCTTAAGAAAAGGTTAACACTTTAAAAAGCCTCAGCGTCCAAATAACATTCACACAAGAATTCACAATATAACATGATTTTTAAATCTCATTGTCATGAATTTATAGGCCAAATTGAAGGAATTTAGTGTTTAATTCCCGTAAATTAATGGCCATTTAAATCAACTTGCGAGTGGGTTTTTGTGGAACGCGATCGTTTGGAACGTTGCGGTTTGAGGTGACTTTAACCCGCAGTTGGCAGGAAAAATACTGCCGGTTCGTATATTTTTTAAGTCACCTTTTCGCAACATGAAATTTTGATTAAAGGCTTCCTAGGCAGCCCGTTTTTATGTAAAAATAAACTGTGTACCTTCTTTTGTCCCCTACGTAAGATCCGTCCCGTTGTCGGTGTTCACGGCTTTAGAAAATGTTTTTTAATTCACTCTAGCAATTAAATTATTCAGCGCAGTTTAAAAATACCTCCATAAAACAAATGCCGGAGCGATTTCTCTTCAGCAACTAAATCCCCTGAGATTAATCGATATGAATGGTCTGGAGTAAACACAATTTTAAACCCATCTCAAAAGCGCCAAAGTCGCGCACACTGGCAGTGGCAGAACTGCAGCGCTGCTAAAGGTAAGTTTTTGTAACATATCTGAATTGAGGAGTGCCAAAGTGAAACGTAATTCTCGACCTTTGTTAAAATGTCCCCAAACTTAAGTTCTGGATATCATGCTGTAGGATCGACATGGAATCGGGAGAGGAACAAGTAAAACCCGTGGTCTCATCTACTTTTCCAATAATTATTCTGCTCCGTATGCCATCTTAATATAATGCTAGTTTTCATCTGTAAGCCTATAATGTGGGTGATCCAATTGGGGGAGAGTGCATAGGTGATTTACTGGAATTATTCAGTTTGAAAAGCATGGGCAGTTCCTCTTGGATCTTGATGAGAGTATTTTAAAAATCTCAGTTAGGTAGAGTAAGCAGAGTGAAAAATGTTTTTTTGTGACCCAAGTCTTTGTAACCCGAGAGAAAAGGTTTGATTGTTTCAGAATGTGAGTAGTATGAGAGAAATATCTTCATGTGTAAATAGGACTTGAAATGCAGTGTTAGATAGTTCAGCGGGTGTAGATTTAGTAGTAGCTTTAAACAGGAATTAGGATAAATCTTGTAATGAACAATTTCAGTCATGTGGGGAAAGGTGGAAGTGGGGTCACTAAGTAGATCTTTGATGGGCAGACTGGGCTCTTATGTTATACATA
Organism: Raja brachyura; assembly: GCA_963514005.1. The sequence goes on from OY740812.1 coordinate 12,021,938, forward strand.
TTCTATGATTTTCGCTTTTCACTACTTAGACTGGGATCAAGAATTATTTTCCATCGTAAAACTTCCTATTAATTTGCCCCTGAAAGGCCCTCTGCAAAATTTAACATTACAGTAATTATCTCTAACCACATGAAAATGAGATTTTCCCTTTAATCAGTACTCTAAATGCTTGGAGTTGTTTTCCTTGGTTAAAAAATGTCATACTGTGACTATATTTTCTTTACCATCTAAAAAAACTATTCTTAATCCATTTTGCTATTTTGCAGATTACAAACTCATAACATTTGTTATGATCAGTATATACATAAGCAAAAAACATTTTTATCTTGATTATGGCATTGTCCTCATCAATAGATACTAATTCTAAGCAAACATGAATGCTTTCAACCACAAATTATTTCACCCCTTTAAGCTATATTTTTTTTATACCCTCATCTATTAAAAAAAATCTCAATCTTAGAATGATGGAATGGAGCGGCTGGGGTTGTATACTCTGGAATTTAAAAGGATGAGAGGTATTCTTATTGAAACATATAAGATTATTAAAGGTTTGGGCACGCTATTGGCAGGAAACAACATCCCGATGTTGGGGGAGTCCAGAACCAGGGGCCACAGTTTAAGAATAAGGGGCAAGCCATTTAGAATGGAGATGAGGAAAAACTTTTTCACACAGAGGGTTGTGAATTCTCTGCCTCAGAAGGCAGTGGAGGTCAATTCTCTGGATGCTTGCAAGAGAGAGTTAGACGGAGCTCTTAAAGATAGCGTAGTCAGGGGGTATGGGGAGAAGGCAGGAACGGGGCACTGATTGTGGATGATCAGCCATGATCACCGTGAATGGCAGTGCTGGCCCGAAGTGCCGAATGGCCTACTCCTGCACCTATTGTCTATTGTCTAGTGGTTTGGAAATTTCAATTGAAAAACAAACTTTTAGTAGTGGGAGTCACATGTAACCTCATACCTGAACAGCTTGTAAATATAATTAACTTGGCGGAAAGAACAGAAATGTTATATACGTGTTAAGGCAGTGTAACGTAAATTCACTAGATTTTTTCCGAGGATGAGTACGCCAATCTAGAAGGTTGGTGACAGTAGTGATTGTCGCGGCTGTGTATATTCCACCCGACGCCAATGTAAACACGGCGCTCTCTCTCCTGCTGAACACCATTAACGAACAGCAGCGGGCCCACCCCGAAGGTGTTCACATAATTGCAGGGGACTTTAATAAGGCCAACTTGAAGACTGTATTGCCGAAATTTTATCAACATGTCAAGTGTCCTACTAGAGGGGAGAACACGCTGGATCATGTCTATTCCAATATCAAGCACGCGTATAGAGCCTTTCCCCTCCCCCAACTCGGCCAGTCAGATCATCTCTCCCTCCTGCTCTCCCCAGCCTACACCCCCCTCAGACGCAGTGCCAGGCCCACCATAAAGACTGTTACAACCTGGCCTGAAAATGCACTCTCCAAACTACAGGACTGCTTCACACAGACAAACTGGGACATATTCGAACACCAGGATCTGGAAACATTCACGGGAACGGTACTGGACTATATCAAGTTCTGCATCGGAAACGTGACTGTGGACAAAAACATTTGTGTTTTCCCAAACCAGAAACCCTGGATGTCCAGCCAGGTCCGCACACTCCTCAGAGCCCGCGATGATGCCTTCAGGTCAGGTGATAGAGATCTGTACAGGGCTGCTCGAGCCGATCTGGAAAGGGGAATTAAAAAAGCCAAGGTGGACCATAAGAGGAGCATAGAGGCCCACCTGTCCAGCAATAACACACGGGAGGTATGGCGGGGCATACAAGGCATCACAAACTACAGAGGCTGTGCCACAACGGCAGAAGACCTGAGTGCGCCGCTGGCAGAGAAGCTAAATTGCTTATTTTCCCGCTTTGAAACATCACAACAGCAGCACTCATCTGCTACAGCCCTGCTTCCACCCTTACCTGGCTCCTGCACTACTCCACTCACTGTAAGGGAGCACGATGTCAGACGGGTGCTCCTGGCAGTGAACCCCAAGAAGGCTGCCGGCCCAGATGGAGTACCTGGTAAGGTGCTCAAAGCCCACCAACTCACCGTCATCTTCACCAGAATCTTCAATCTCTCCCTGGACCAGGCAGTTATCCCATCCTGCCTAAAATCAGCCACAATTGTCCCAGTGCCGAAGAATTCTCCCATCACCAGCCTAAACGATTACCGTCCCGTGGCCCTCACTCCGGTAATCATGAAGTGCTTCGAGAGATTGGTCCTCCAGCATATCAAGGACTATCTCCCTCCAGACTTCGACCACCACCAGTTCGTCTATCGCCCAAACAGATCCACAGAAGACGCCATCACCGTAGCTCTCCACTCTGTGCTGAGCCAACTGGAGCAGGGGCAGAGCTACGTCCAGATGCTCTTTGTGAATTACAGCTCAGCTTTCAATACTATCATTCCGGACATCCTCATCGACAAACTGGCCACTCTCGGCCTCCCCACTCTCACATGTGCCTGGATAAAGGACTTCCTCACCAACCGGCCCCAGACTGTGAGACTCGACCCCCACCTCTCCTCCACTCGCATGTTGAGTACCGGCTCCCCACAGGGCTGTGTGCTAAGCCCCCTCCTATACTGTCTCTACACCCACGACTGTAGTCCGGCCCACAACAACAACCGAATCGTCAAGTTTGCTGACGACACTACAGTAGTCGGACTCATCTCAAGGGGAGATGAGGCAGCTACAGAGAGGAAGTCCTGAAGTTGACAGCCTGGTGCTCAGAAAACAACCTGGCTCTGAACACCAAGAAAACCAAAGAGCTCATTGTCGACTTCAGGAAGCACAGCACCGACTTAGCCCCCTTATACATCAACGGCGAGTGTGTGGAGAGGGTCCACACCTTCCGGTTTCTCGGCGTCCTCATCTCCGCTGACATCTCCTGGACAGACAACATCACAGCGGTCATCAAGAAGGCTCAGCAGCGGCTGCACTTCCTGAGGGTCCTCAGGAAGCACAACCTGGACTCCAACCTGCTGCTGACCTTCTACCGCTCGTCCATTGAGAGCCTGTTGACATACTGCATGACAGCATGGTACGGCAGCTGCACCATGGCAGACAGGGAGAGGCTTCAGAGGGTAGTTAGGGCAGCACAGAAGATCATCGGCTGCCCACTCCCCTCTCTGATGGACATTTACACCTCCCGCTGCCTCAGCAGGGCGAAGAACATTATCAAGGACAGCTCCCATCCTGCATTTGGCCTGTTCAACCTGCTACCCTCAGGGAGGCGCTATAGGTGCATCAGCACAAGGACAAATAGACTCAAGAACAGTTTCTTTCCAAAATCCATTATCTCCCTGAACTCACACATGCACTGACTTCACAGCCTAACCCCCGGACTTTCATCTATCCACCTACTGTAATTTGTACTGTAACTGTAATTTCCAATATGTGCAATAACCCATACTGGATATAGGAATCCTATTATCCATTCTATTTATCCATTGTATTTTTATAGATATGTATATAGCGCTGCAGAAACTGTGCACCTTATCCCCCCCCCCCCTTTTTTTGTTTTGTTTTGCACTGAGTAGGAGCAGCTTTTAATCTCATTGTACATGTGTATAGTGACAATAAAAGGCATTCTGATTCTGAAGGTTAGGTAACATGGAATCCAGTGCAGGGTCCAAGATCCCACACTCCGAGCAAGTGTGAAGTGTTGCACTAAAGGAGGTGGAATATAAGGGGAAAGTACATAGTTAATGGCAAGCCCCTTCATAGCATTTATATACAGGGCAATCTTGGGATCCAAGTCCACAGCTCGCTGAACGTGGCAACACAAGTAGATGGAGTGGTAAAGAAGACATATGCTATGCATGCCTATATCGCTCAGGGCATTGAGTGGAAGAGTAAGGAAATCAGGTTTTCAACTTTATATGAATTTGATTAGGCCGCATTTGGAGTATTGTATGCCCCATAACAGGAAGGACGTGGAGGTTTTGTAGATGCTGAGAAAAGATATATCACAACGCTGCCTAGATTAAAGGCTATTAGCCTTAAGGAGCGGTTGACAAACTTGGAATGTTTTTTCTCGAGCATCGGAGAGTGGGGAAAAATTTGATAGAAATATCTGAAATTATAGGAGGCATAAATACAGTCGGCAGAACCTGTTTTCCAGAAGACTAAAGAGAATAGTTTTAAGATCAGAGGGGGGAAATTTACATATGGGCAGTGCACGTTGTTTGCACAAAGAATGGTGAGTGCCTAAATGCACTGCCAGGGGTTATGCTGCAAGAAAATATGTTCTAGGTGTTTAAGAGTCTTTTAGATAGGCACATGGATATGCAGGAAATTAAGGGATATGGATCATGTGCAGTCAGAGGACTTGGCATAACTGTGGCCTGAAGGACTGTATGTTGGATTGTTTTATGTTCAACTGAAATTTCTCCCACCTTACGACTTTGTTTCTTGTTGTCAATCACACTGTCAAATTTGCATGCTTAATTTTACTGGTATTGTTTTGCTGTTTTTCTTTTCATTATCGTATTATATGGCACAGAGCAATTGTGATTGATATGCTTCAAAAACCTCAATATGATTCCGGTCCTTGGGGCATAAACTGCAAAGGATATGCTTCAGTTTTATGTGACTGCATGTTTTGTAAAACAGTTCTATTGTAAAGGAAATTTAAAAGACAACCCCTGGGAAAAGCAAAGAAACCCATGGCAGCAGATTGAATTTAAATGACAGTGCATTGAGTTTTAATCTCTACCGAAATTGGCTGATTGCACCAAACATCCTTATCACTGACGCATTAAAATGTTCTGCACGACATGTGACAATAAAGCACTCTTGAAGGTGAAGTGAAAAACGTCTACAATTTAACGACATATCGAGAGCAATATCTATCAGTGTTCAAAATCCAATGGCCCATTTGCTGTTACTGGTATTTGTACTCCAGACCCATAAACTAAAGGTGATACTGCTACTTATGACATTCACCTGGGCTTTCAGCCTGCTCCATCAGAGATGCACAGTAAATATTCTTCATTTTGCTAAATGAACCGATATAGTGGAGGCTGCATTCTGCTTTGCCGTCTGAAACCTGGGTGTCTTGACATCTGTGGCTAAATTTCAGAAGTGGAGTACAAAGTGCAACCACAATTATACATCTTCTTTTACTGTCAATGACTTGAAAATAGATTTCTACAACATATTATCTGTTATGAAAATAAAGCTGTTCTTGTTTGTAAAAGCTAGGTAGAAGGCGACAAAGAGGATCATTCTAAATCTAGAATCTCTACCGGTTAACATGATAAGCTTCAAAAAATACTTTATTTTACAACTGTGAAACCCATCATGGTAGAAGAGTTGAGGAGAGGAGGGGCCAATGCTTGGTTAAAAAGATAGGTTTAAAGCTGTATCTTAAAGGTGACGGATAAAGTGCAGAGACAGGAAAGTGTACGGAGTGTGTTCCAGAACTTGTTGACACCATGACTGCTAATCGGAGGGCGAGCAGAGAAATGCAGAGGAGCCATTAATTAGATCAACACAGAGGACTACTGAGCAGGATGGACATGCACAACTGGAGAAGGTTACAGAGACAAGGAGAGATAAGAGTGAGGAGGATGTATGTACAACGATGGGAACTTTAGCTTTATGTGAACAGTCTTAGTAGAGTAGGAAATACAGAGTAATAGACAATTACATCTTGGGGTACAAATGTTTGTTTGAGCTGATATTTATAGACAAAGGATGCAAGGCCAGCAAGGAGATTACTGGCATAAGAAGGAACTGCATATTCTGGTAGATACCGAAGATAGACACAAATTGTTGGAGTAACGGCGGGTCAGGCAGCATTTCTGGAGAAAAGGAATAGGTAACATTTTGGATCGAGACCCTTTATCAGACTGAGAGTTGGGGAGGGGGAAACTGGATTTACAGAACAAAGATCCTGCATCGATTACTCAGGAAAGGTGGAGCCCACAATGTTCCATTGTTGGACAGGGAAGAGATGATCACAAAGAGATACAAACAGTGAAATTAACAAGAAGACTAGAGTGGGGGAGGGACAGAGAGAGAGAGAGAGAGAGAGAGAGAGAGGGGGAATCAGATAGTAAATTGTTAGTTTTGACCTGAGAAGGTTATAGTAAAGGGAATGTGATTGGGATTGAACGAACAAAATTTGTTTTGATGGAATAAAAATGTAATTACTTTTCCGAGTGGCTCTCTCGGAGAAATTTCAGCATGTTTATGACTTCATACCAGGCAAACTATCTGCTGAGGCTGAGACATTTGAGAAACAGGAACCAAGGTTGAGGCCAGCAGTGAATTAGCCCTTTTGGTCTGTCGCATCATTGGAAGTGGATGAACAATGACCTTAATAACAAAGAAAATAATAAATTTCTCACGCTTGAAAATCAAAGAAGTGGAAAATAAAAATATAAAATGCCAAAAAAAACTCAGCAAGTCAGGCAGCTTCTGTGTTCCTCTTCAGAACTTAATGGCTCTTCCAGCTGGTCACCACTGCCATTTGCAGGCACCGTGGCTTCCTGCCTTAGAAGCTGAGTCTATGCATCAATGTTCTTTGTTTAAAAAAAATACTAATTCTAATCTTTTTGAGATGTTTTGTTGTAGGTCCCAAATGTAACAGATTGCTTGAGTGTCAGATATTCAGACAACTATTACCATTGATATCTTGGACAGTTGGTGGGCATGGGGTAGTGACTTCACCAGCTGTCAAAGCCATTCTGTTGGTGAAAGCACCTGCTTTGCCTGAGAAGCCCCACGTTGGGTTGGAACAGGAAGTGCAAGGAGTCGGATCTCAGCAGGAAACTGCACTGGGCCATGGTGGAACAAACAGTGCACCTCGGGTAGACGGTTCAGGGTACAATGGAAGAGCTGCCCCGGTAAACATTTAATTGGTTTGAGTACTATTAACTTGCATCGCTAAAACATTGTTTCTACCTTTTCCCCATTTTACCAATCTGCAGCAACTTTGACAAGTTATTCAGAAAATGTGGACCGTACCAAATACAGCGGGGAAAGTGGGAAAGAATCAAGTTCCAGAGCAAACATTAAACCATGGCATGGTCAGAAATCTGCTATGGACTCCTGTTTGTATCGAGTGGATGAAAATATATCTGGCTCCACATTCAGCTTGAATAAATTCCCAGAAAGGAACTTGGAGACTGTCTCATCTCAATCTGTTCACTCAATACCGCTCTACCTAATGCCTCGACCAAATTCTGTAGCAGGTAGGAATATAGATTTGTTCTATGTACTAACTTAACAATTTTGTTGAATAAAATACAGGTCATTACTGTTTATCATTTGCTGTGATTATTAGTACTTATATCCAGGTGATTTTGCTATGTTTCTTTGAGTTTGCACTATCAATAGGGACCATTGCCTTGCAGGAGCACAGTGAGTACCTTATATATATACTATTGCTTTCAAAATTGTTCACTGTGGTCTATTCAAGAGGTGTATGACATGTTGATTTTATAGATACTTCACATAATTCGATAAACTAATTTTAATATTTTTAAATAACTCTTTAATACGAAACCAACATTTACAAGATCAGGCTATTGATATAATTTGGTTCTACATTTGATTATGCGTGTGCACAACCATGTGTTAAAGTGATTGTTCCTCAATCAGGAAATATCATCCTTTCAGCACACCTTTATAAATATCTTGCTTAACCCAAGAACCCATATGTGTGGAGAATCACTGAGCAAAACACTTGCATTTTATCACAATCTAATCCCTGACGTATTAAAATATATGATGCTGGCATTGCAGAACCACATTCCAAGCTTACCATGCATGATTTTTTACATTCACTATTTATTGTAGCAACTCATGTTTTAATAATTTAATACTTTAATTCTGCGAATTTACGATGTTCTATAAAATTTATAGTATAAACTGGTAAATTGAGTCATGTTATGACTTCGCAACTTTAATATGTCCATAAGGGCTACATAGTTACCTCTTGTCAAAAATATTTTGTGTTTTGGATGTATGATCAAAGATGATAATGAGTTAATATTGCGTTTACTTTAACATTTAGCTCATATCTGTATAAAGTGTCAGGCAAAAATAAATTATAGACTGATATGTAATTTTAGAACTGTTAAATGTGATTCATGGGAGTAAACAGCCTTTTTGCGATTTTGTGATATTAAATACGTTATAATACTGCCAATTGGATGATTCCTGTTTGTATTAGCTTCGTAATTATTAATATCCTTTTTACGTATGTGCACGAGGAACTCCATTTATAATTTAGTTGGTTAGGTTCCAATCTTATCTTTCAGAAGTCTCAAGAATAAATTGTATTTTACTAATCTGCTGTTATTGTAGAACTTTTGGTAGTTCATCATATTCTGCAAGGTAACAGTTAAAAGCCTTTCAAGTATAGCCATTTGAATATCAAAATGAATCCAGAGTTTGTTACTATCACTAATCATTAATAAATGGTTTAAAAAATATATCTATATGAAGTAAAACCTGCAATTGTTTTTTAGTTCCTTTTCCATTTTCCTGATAAGAAATGGCTGTAAATGGTTTACATTGTTGGTAGTCAACATAATAATTTTAATTGGCAGTGAATATTGAACTGCTAAGTGTCAAATTTAAAATACGCGAATTTTTTTTTCCCCTTTGGGTCTTCAGAATGTTTATTGCAAGGTTTTTATGGCACTCTTTCTTTCTTGACATTTTTTTGTCTTATTCACTGTATTTTTCCCTTTTATTACTTGTCCTTGGAATCCAGGTGAAAAACATTAATCAAATTACTTGGATCCCCACTAATCAGGCCAACTAAGCATAAACCCATTTAAGGTACTTGACAAAATAGATGGAAGATCTGGTTTAGTGAAGTTATTCCATGTAGTAAAATTAGAAACTTCATCATGCGATTAATTATAATATCCCCAAAGACTTATTTTTATTACAGTTGCGATGTTCAAGTTAATCCTTGTGCATTAGAATTGTTTTTGTATAGACGCATTTTAGAGGGTCATCTTTAATAATCTGTCTTCAGATTGGCAAAGTTGGTATTGAAGAGAAAATTCTAAGCAGCATAGTATTTGATTACTTCTGCAGAACACAAAAATAATTGCAGAACGTTTTCTTGCATATTTGGATGTCGGCACAGAGCAAAGCTAGTATTATTTCTACTCTCTAAGGTTTCTGAGTATTTTCTGGTCATTCCTCCAATCAAATAAAACATTGTTCAACTTAAATATATTTCCTGAGATTTCAAAAGCAAAAATAACAACCTACATTTATTGAACAGATAGCTTAGTATCATGTTTCTGCAGGTTAATAGTGATGGAGTACAGTGGAAGTGCCGTAAATAATTCTAAGGACACCTCGAGGCACTTTACATGGCTGTGAATCATTCTAATAACAGTGATTTGTAATGTGGGCAAACAACATTGTCTTTTGCATGCTAGATTCCGCTACAGCAAATCTGTGTTTGTTTTACTGGTGCTCGTTGAGGCAAGAATGTAAAACAGTATCGTTTTACATCATTCGAAATCACAATCAATCCCAATAATACTTTATTAGCCAAGTATGTTTTACAACATACGAGGAATTTCATTTGCCAAGTCAGTCATACAAATTAAAAGCAATGGAACATACAAAACATATTTTAACATAAACATCCATCACATTCCTCTCTGTGATGGAAGGCGAAAAAAAATTCAATCTCTTCCCTTTGCTCTCCCGCAGTCAGGGGCCTCAAACCCTCCGTTGACGGGATGATCTTGACTCCCGTAGCCGGCGGTGGGCCCTCCCTGTTGATGTGATCAGCTGCTGTATCGGGGGGGATGTCAGCTCCCCCACGCCGGACGATTGGACCCCGTGTCGGGGCTGTTTTAAGTTGAACAATGTTCCGTGTTGTTGGAGCTCCCGACATCCACGGCCTTTCCCGAGACTGCGAGCTCCTGATGTAAAGTCCGCGGGCCGTGGTTGGGGTGATCCCAGGCAAGGGATCGACTCCGACGTAAGTCCACACCCCGCTGTGTGGCCAAGATCAGTCCCAGGTGGCCTCCAGCTCCATCAATGGTAGGCCTCAGAGTGACAGGAGAATGCGATCCAAAGATTAATCGCATCTCCGGCAAGGTAAGAAGCTGAAAAAAAGGTTTTCCCCCTCCCCCTCCCCTCTCCCCATGTAAAACAAACCGGAGAACATTACACACTAAAAAATTTTTAAAAAGACAAAAAAACAAACAGGCGGTTGGCGTAATTGCATTGTACATTTGGAAGGACAAATATTTATATAATGCCTTTCATAAATTCCTGATGTCCTAAAGTGCAGTGCAGAAACGTAACTGGATATCATAGAATCATGGAGTTATACAGCAGAAATGGGCCCTTTGGCCCAACCCATCTATGCTGACCAAATTGCTTAACCAAACTAGTATCATTTGCCTGTGCCTGGCCCACATCGTTCCACACCTTTCCTATCCATGTACATGTCTAAGTGTCTTTTAAATTTTGCAATTGTACCCACGCACTACCACAGGATCCTCTTTGTGGAAAAAATAGCCTCTCGGGTCCCTTTTAAATATTTACCCTCACACCTTAAAGCTATATCTCTAGTTTTAAATTCCACTACCATGAGGTGTCCACCTTATCTATACCCCTCATCATTTTATATACTTCTATAAGGTCCTGCATTCTGGGGTAAAATACACAGTTTATCCAGCCTCTCCTTACAGCTCAAACCCTCCAGACCCAGTTTAGTGATCTCCTTCCCATCCCAGGGCAACAGAACTGTGCACAATACTTCAAATGTGACATTCCTAAATTCTTGTACAACTGTAACATGTCCCAACTTTTGTAGTCTATACCCTTCTTAAGGGTTTGGAACACTAGAGGTAGGAAACATGTTCTCGATGTTGGGGGAGTCCAGAACCAGGGACCACAGTTTAAGAATAAGGGGTAAGCCATTTAGAATGGAGTTAGGAAACACCTTTTCACACAGAGAGTTGTGAGTCTGTGGAATTCTCTGCCTCAGATGGCGGTGGAGGCCGGTTCTCTGGATACTTTGAAGAGAGAGCTAGATAGGGGTCTTAAAGATAGCGGAGTCAGGGGATATGGGGAGAAGGCAGGATCGGGGTACTCTTTGGGGATGATCAGCCATGATCACATTGAATGGCGGTGCTGGCTCGAAGGGCCAAATGGCCTACTCCTGCACCTATTGTCTATTGTCTTCCCAACTAAGCCAAGTGTGCTAAATGCCGTCTTCACCACCCTGTCCACCTGTGTCACTTCTTCATGGAACTATGTACCTGCACCAACTATGTACAGCACTCCCCACAGAGCATGTCACTGATCTGTTTCCCCTGTTGCAGCCTGACCTCCTTAGAGTTTCCTGCCCTTTGCTTCAGATATCAAGCATTTTGATTTTCAAACATTTAAGTTGACACTCCCATGTGAAGATGATTTTAAATTTCTTGTTTGTGTCCCCTTAAAAAAATAAGGAATGTCATTTCAACCGATCTCACTCGATGGGAATTCATTTCAGAAATAAAACTAGGCAAGTGGTTTATCCAATGCTGACAGTTAGTGCTATCAGAGAGATGAGGTTAAAATTACCCCATGTATTTTCAGTTACATGCCATGAAAAATATTAATAGTTGATTTTATGGTCTTGTAAAGAAGTGAAAAATCAAAACTTAGTTGTACTTTGTCCTTCGTAGAGCTTCTCTAATATGCTGTTGTACACATGTTAATTGAGCACTCTGATTTATTTATGGTGAGGTGGATTATGTGAAATTGCAAGATGGAGTCAGTTATGACTTGGCGAACCTGATTTAGACTGAGCAAACCCAGAGTGTACTGTGTCCTAGAATACTTTATGAACAGCTTGATGTAATGGTTTTCATATGGTTGACTAAACAGTATCCTCGGGGGGAAAAAAGCTTTTTTTTCCCCTTCAGCGGTAATATGGAAAACATTGGCAAAAGAATATATTAAATCAAAAAAGGTAAAAATTTGAATTAAAGAACAACAAAGGGATCAGGTAAATATAAGATGATAAATAAAATGCTCCACATTTCTGAAACTCTTTATTTCTTCTGGAAAATCATGTAGTTATACGATATTATACGTCATAGTTTTTATTTTCTATGTAGACTGCTAGTCTGTATTCCCAAAAGAAACAAAATGTCGGCATGTTAATTTGACTCTCAAGAATGAGAGATGAAAACACAGTTGCTGCATGTACATAAGTGTTGGTCAGTGATTGTTTAATAGAATCTGAAAGCTTCAATTTGTTGAATATTTACATTTCTCCATCTTTCCAGAATTCTAAGTTTTGCTTCATCAACTTTCACCTTCAAAGTTAAATGTCAGTTATTACAGTTAATTCTATAGCGAGGAAATAGGATGTCATGTACACGTAATTGTGTCAGATGATATTTGGGTTGCAATGACATGCTGTGGCTTTGCAGATTTCTTTATTGCTGTGTATACTGTGCAGGGAGTATCATGTAGCCAAATAATTTGTATGTTAGATTGGAGATAAATCTTTTATGTTTTGTCAGCTGGAGTCAACTATTGAAATAAAAACAACACTTGCAGGTTGGTTGTCACTACTGATATCCTATGATGATAACAACGGTAATTATCTCTTTACTTCCTAACCTCATTGTGAACTCTGACAGAGTTGACCATAATATCCTTCTCTATGGTCCCTCTCGGATCATCCAACTAGATGTAAGCGAGAGCTTTGTTACTGGAAAATCACTCACTTTGTTTCCCATATCTGCATTATTGTCCGCAGTGTTCAACAAGGGCTCTATCTTTAGATGCTTCCTGTTTGTCATATGCATGCTACTCCATGACAATATAATCTGAAATCATAGCACTAGTTTCCACGTGAATGCTGAAGGCACCCAGCTTTACCGAAGGAGAATGGGGTTGGGAGGAAAATATAGATCAGCCATGATTGAATAGCGGAGTAGACTCGATGGGCCGAATGGCCTACTTCTGCTCCTATGACTTATGAACTAAGCACCACCTTTCGATCTATGTTCCAATGTATCTAGATTATATTTAGATTGTTAGTCTGATATCCAACTAATTTAGAAACAACACTAACTTTCTTCATGCTAAATATTGGGAAGACCAGAATCTTTGCCTGTAAGCCCCATTAAACCTATTCTCTAGCTATTGGCCATCCCTCTCAGCAATATTTATTCCTTAACCAACCATCCCTAATAAAAACTTTGCCATATCATTGTGTGAACATGTTGAATACAAAATGTGTGCTGCATTCCCTGATTGCCTGCATTTCAAAAGCTTTTCATTGGCAGTTAAGTGGCATATATAGGCCATGAAATGTGCTTTTATAAATCCAAGGCATCCACATGATGTAAATTAGAGTGGCCATATCTAGGCCAAACAGACAGATAGTTCTCTGCTGACAAAGGGAATTAAGGTGAGGAAGCTGAAAATACATGTTTGAACATTTCAATTATAGCATAATGCCATATCAGAAAGAGCAGACTGTGGACTACAGTTCCCAAGAGTGTCCACTTATTTTGAAATGAATGTTATGCACCCTTTTTTGTCATGTTTCTGAAGACAGTTAGTGCATAAGTAGCATTGAGCTGCCATGGTATATGCAAAAGCTATTGATAGTATTGGGAGAATGCAAAAAATTAGTTGCCAGATATTGTTTGCTGAGGGAGGGACTAATTGCAGGAATTGCAAGAAAAAATTATATTAAGACACATCTTAGTTTAACAATTTTTTTTATTACATTTGGTTCAGTTATGGTTTTAAAACAGCAGAATAAAGCTAGAGAATTAAAAATATCTTGTGCTTTAAAAATGTTAGAGTGAAAGCTATGTAACACTCATTGGCTAACCCTCTTTCCCCCTGAGGAAATTGTGACGTGTACTGCCCTCGTCCTGTTATAGTTTCAGAATCTTGGCCCACTTATGTTGTAGTATTGTCGATGGATACCCAGGACCAGATCCTCTGTGACTTGTTGTGGAACTTTGAGATGCTTACATATTCTTGCTACTCTTGGCAAATGACAACTGAATCGACGGGTCATTGTCTTGTCATTGACGCTGGAAATTACAAATTTAGAAGTTGTGGCTGAAGATTCCTAAATACTTGTTCCAATGCATCATGTAGAATGTATGTAGTGGTAACAAGCACTGCTGTTGGTGGTGACCAAACAGAGATCTTTCATCTTGAATGATGTCTGGTTTTAAACACTGCATCTATTCAGGGATCAGGAGTGTTCTGTGATCATTCAGAGATTGTTCTGTACTAAAGAGGATTTGGGAAGTTATGGTATTAACACAGAACACTGCCTCTAATTTGCATCGGTTGTCATTTATATATGAATCTGGATCAGTCAAGTTTAAAAGATTAAACAAATATGAGGAGCAAAACAACTCCCAGATCACAAGAATTAAGCCCATCGATTCAGTTGTCATTTTACTTCCATTCATGTTTGATGACCAGAACTTTTCTTTAAGCATTGGAGGTTGGGTCCAACTTTCTTTTGTCCCTATCACAATTTCTGTTCCTGCTCTGCAGAATCAATTCTTTCTGAAGAGTGAGAGAGGCGGAACTAGAACATCGGTAGTCAGTCTGGATGAATATACATTCTTGAGTACAATTTATATGATTGACTTCTTCTACAACTGCAATTTGTCTGACTAGGTCAACATCTCCCTCTGTAGCTTTGATATTCTTAGGTCCTGTTCTTTATGTCAACACCATCAACAGAAAGCTTTTTGATGCATCAGCTTTAAAATAAGTCCCTCCCTATCAGAGGTATACTCTTAATCTTATCCATCCCACACCACCCCCCTTCTGCAACATTAAAACTATTTGTTCTCTTTTTCAATTCTTCTGAAAGATCTCGGAGTTGAAATAGGAGGCTTTAAAAATAATTGCCTGAACTTAGTAAGGTGGGAAGCAACAAGAATTTGGAGTATAGGAGACCGAAGGAACTGCAGATGCTGGTTTACAAATAAAAAGACACAAAGTGATTGAGCAACTCAGCAGGTCAGGTATCCTCTCCGGAGAACATAGTTCTCCATGTTCTCCAAGGATGCTACTTAACCCGCTGAGTTACTCCAGCATTCGGTGTCCTTCCTTGGAGTATGGGAAATCAGACACCTGTTATATTCATTCTAATGTCTGCAAAGGGGTGACTTGGTTTCACCCTCAACTGGAGTTCCTCTCCTCATTTACATTTCCAAATGGCTGCCCAGTAAGCCTCAAGTTTAGTCGTGATAAATTGAACAATAGGTTAAAGGCTCTAAAGCTTTGTTCAAGCATTCAAAACCCTGAACTTCAGTATCTTCATTCAATAGAAAAAGATGATGACTGTACTTAAAACTAATTAAATCGATGTATAATCTGGTTAACCCTGAACTTTTATCATATCCAATTTCAGTAGTTCTTCTAATGTTTACATAATTTGCTGGTAACCACCTTAGAATGTTATCTGCTTTATCTTAAAACTTTATTGATATCCAAATTAAAACATTTTAAAGTTGATGCATCAAAAAGCTTTCCGTTGATGATGTTGACATCCAGTTTATAGTTTTAAAGATATTTAGTAAACTGAATTTAGACAAGGTAATTTATAACAGATATGTGTGGCTGAGATGATTAACATTAAATCACATATTACAAATGTTAGACTGTTAATATCTAAAATGTGATGAGTAAACCAAATATCCAATAACCAATATTTCGAGCAAGTGTGTTTTCATTTCAATAAACAGCTCCTAAATGTCAATGTAGGTTTCATGTCAGCCTATTGTGTATGCAGTACTATTAAAACCTATAGTAAATAGTAAGTGAAAAGCTTAATTTTTTTTCTGACGTTTCCAAAGTAATCCGAAACAAAACTCTCCAAGCAGTCCTTCTGACTGTTATGATACTGTATAAAGCCTCAAATCAACTTAGAATCTGCATTCCTCAATGTGTTCTGTATCTCTTGAGCTCTGGCAAGTGTTTAAGCATAAATATCAGAAAGTCTCATGATATCAAAATATTATTAAAATAAGATATTTTTAATTTTTTTATTCCTGTGAAAGAGTATATAAAACTGAAAAGTTTAGTCTGGCTTGATCTGCCTTAATTTGTGGTCTCCCCAGTACAGATCACACAACTTATAAAACTGTTTGGTTTGCCCAGAATCTCATTCTCAACTGCTGGTCTGTTTTTATGAGTATGAATGACTGTGCTGGGATTCAATATATTCCTTTCAATCAAACATTTTTGGCGTCGTTTGAACCCAGTATAGTTTGATCTGTTGTTTTTGTCTTCAGGCAAAAGCTGTATTTTTAAAGTTGTCTTTTTGTTGATTCTTTCCATATTTAACTTTGACTTGTGCTTGTCACCAGCTACAAGCTCTGCCCATCTGGAGGACCTGGCTTATCTGGATGAACAGCGCCACACACCCTTGAGGACATCTCTGAGAATGCCAAGGCAGCATGTAACAGGAGGCCGAACCCCACAGGACCTGAGAGGTGCGCATCTAACATATTTTGTTGGAATTTTGTTATCCAAACTGTTTCATCTTTTTTGACAGTTTCTGCACTGGCCAGTGTTACTATTGTCTACATATGGCCTCAAGCTGGTCATTGTGGCTTTTATCTTGATATAATAACTTAAAATAATGTGTTGATGAGTTAGTGCAAATCTGACTTGGAATATGTAGCTATGTATTAATGAAAAAGGTGTCTGTCTTGAATAAGACTTGAATAAGTGTTATACTTGAATAATTACTGGTAAAGCAAGAATGATGAGTAGTGTACTGCTCATTTGGCCTTTTGAGGCCACTACAGATGATGGGAAAGATCAAACCAATTAGATGTGAATCATACATGGAGAAGGAAGCATTTTAATCCACACTTGTGTTTTGACAGTTGGTTCCAATTGTACCCCTGTATATATTAAGACAGCAGCACTTCTCCATGTGTGGAGTGATGACTCCCTAATCCATTTGGCGGTCATCTGACCTGCCCAAAGGTTCTTATTGTGTCACAAATTAATTGCCACATGTCACTAAATCGATGCCCTAAGATAAACAAGAATTACTTCACGATCAATGCTGTTTTGTTTTCACGATATTGTAAAAAACCATCTCATTTCTACGCAGTGTGTTTTTTTATGTCATATTCAAGAGTCGAGAGCGTTTTATTGTCATGTCCCCAATAGAACAATAAAATTCTTAAACATTGTGCGCAGGTTCCTGGAAATGCATTAATTTACCTTCACTCAAAAGGATATATGTACCAACGTGTCATTCCACAAGATTCCAAGGAAACATCTGTTAAATGCAGCAAATCGATGTGGTTCAGAAAAGATTTATTAAAAAAACACAATTGTGTGAAATATATGCAAAATAAACTTAGAAGTCCACAGAGATCATAAATGACGCATCTTGTCTGCATTTACACCCCCACCTTTAATAGTCCTTAATGAGTTTAACTAGTAAAGAAGTATCTTATTAATTTGTTAACTGTTAATATAGCTGGCATCAACTTATTTTCTTCTACGACCCTTTTCTTGAAGTAGTATTTCCCACCTATTTTGTTAATGGGGTGGCTTTGTTTTTATGATACATTCCCTTTGACCAATTGGATTAAAAAATTTTAGAGTAAATAATGTACTGACGAGTCAGTGTGAATGATGTAGGCTGTATGGGCTTTAGTAAGGTTTCTGAGAAGGTCACACGTGAGAAATGCTCCATTTGATAGGAGCTCATGGCACTAAGGCATATTGGCAAATTGGATCTAAAATTGGCGATAAAAAGTGTGTGAAGAATAGTCCTGACCTGAAATGTCATCTGTCCATTTCCCTCCACAGAAGCTGCCTGACCCTCTGAGTTCCACCTGCTCTTTGTTTTTTGGCTTGATAATAGAAAGCAGGTGGAGGTGCAGGTTTGTCTTCATGAATAGAAATATCCCGCTATTGGTGTACCAAAATGATTGGTACTGAGGCGTTTCTGTTTGTCATGTACATTAAAGATTTGGATGTGAATGTTTAAACTTCACAGATCAATCAAAAGTAAATGTTTTTGATCGTGAGGAAAATAGTCGTAGGCAACAGGATGATATCGGCTGACGTAAATTACAAACCCACTGACTCCCACAAGTATCTCGACTACACTTCTTCCCACCCATGCAAAGACTCTATCCCTTCATGCAAAGACTCTATCCCATGCTCCCAATTCCTCTTTCTACACCGTATCTGCGGCCAAGATTATGTGTTCCATACCAGGACATCCGATATGTCCTCATTCTTTAGGGAACAGGGGTTCCCCTCTCCCATCATAGATGAGGTTCTCACTCGTGTCACCTCGGTACCCGGCAGCTCCGCCCTTGCTCCTCCTCCCCCCCTAGTCTGGAATGGAGTATTTCCATTATGAGAAGAGAATGGATGGTCTGGATCTAATTTTCTTGGAGTAGGGAGGATGAATGGGACCTGATAGAGGTACACAACCCTCTGAGGAGCAGTGAAATAGTAGATAACAGGGAATTTCTCAACATTACAGAGGTATTTTAAAACTAGAAAGCATGGATGTAGGATAAAGACAGGAGGTTTAAGGAGGATCCCAGGAAGATTTTCATCACTGAGGGTGGTTGGGATCTGGAAGCAATGCCAGAGTAGATGGCAGAGGCAGGTGTATGCTCTCTTCATTTAAGATGTATCTAGAAAAACTAGTGAATTGCCAACGCATTGAAGGCTCTGGACAGATTGCCGGCAAACATGTAGAGCATTGATGGATTCTTGATGATCGGCATAAAATCAACATTCTACACTTTTGCCCATTCATTTAACCTGTTTGTAATTAAATTAAGATAGACACAAAATGCTAGAGTAACTGGGATGGACTGGCAGCATCTCTGGAGAGAAGTAATGGGTGACGTTTCGCCTGGAGACCCTTCTTCAGACCCGACCCAAAACATCACCCATTCCTTCTCCCCAGAAATGCTGTCTGCCCTGCTGAGTTACTCCAGCATTTTGTGCCTATCTTCGGTGTAAACCAGCAACTGCAGTTCCTTCCTACACATTGCAATTTAATTAATTGATTACATCTGCGTATCTCTTTATAAATTCAAGTATTTGGTTATGTTACTTACTACACCACCAATTTTTATGACTGCCAACCCAAAATCAGAGTAGTTGCCCCTTTTAAATAATGTCTGAAGTTTTGCATTAGAACTTTCTACCCCACTAAAATTGATGGAGCACAAACCCTGAAAACTGCTTTTGTCACAATGATTGGGAGAGAATTCAAGAAGCTTTGAGGCTAAAAGCTGTTTGTTCTACTTCAGGAATCTATAGTCATTTCCCTACAGTGGGTTACAAATAACCTATATACATACAGAAGTGAATGGACACGGAACAGAATCAACTCAAATCTCAATAATTTTTCTATTGAACTATTATTGTGAAAGGCCATATCTGCTTAAGTGCTGACCTTTGCTCTTTGACTGTATTTTTCTACAGTCTGGTAAAATTGTATGCCACATATGAGTTACTGGCACATTCATGTTAAATTTAATTTGGTTTGACATATTGCTGAAGAATATTTTTTTAATCGTCCTTTTTTTAAAAGTAAACTTATATTCATTGGTAGTGAGGTAACCTAATAATTAAGTTACGAGATCAGCTCTTAGTGAATCAGGAGTGTGGGTTTGAATGCCGCCATTGTATTTTGAAAAATGGAAAGTTTTCAAAGATTATAATAATGATGTTTATATAATTGAAACCAGAGGGAAGTGAAAGCATGTTCGTAAATTCCTGAGTCATGTCAGCCTTATCTTTCCGTGCAGTGATCTGTGGAATTGCAGTGGAAATCATGTCACAAAGTTACAGTGGAATAGATATTTTTCAATTAAACTAGTGTGTATTTCGCTGAAGTGAAATGATAAAGCAAATCAGGAACTCTAAAAGAGGCTGGAAATTTTGTTCCGTTCATTTTGAATTTCTGCCTCAGTTGTTATGGGCAGTTGGAATAGATCAGTGGAAATCAGCCTTTGCTGACATATCATAGGTCCCAAATGAAGTTGATGCTTAACATCAAACTTGACGTGCTTATATTTCTATTTTGAAAATTGAATTATCATTTGAAAGCCACTTCCTCCGCTTGTTTATCACACATCTAATTTCACCTCTCTCCCCTCATGTTTTCTTACTCTCTGCAGTTGACAAGTGAAACAGGTTTACAATAATGATTTCTACTCTTGTGTGGGAACTATTAAATATAAAAAGAGTCCACTTAAAAACCTATATTTAGGGTAAAATTTATGTTGTCAATTTGCTTTTGAAAATTACCTGAAGTAGTTATTGAATAGAACGTCGAGGTATCTGTAATAATATTTCAGTCGGAGAAAGGCAGAGAGAAAGGTAATTAAATAGAACAGTGGTTCACATGTGTTCAATGGTTATATATCTAAATTTATCTAAATTTATTAATATTCCATCAGGTCACCTGACTGATGTTGGAGATCCATGACATATTTTGTACACTGGACATTCTCAAACTACAATAAAAAATGTACTCAAAGTAATGAAATTGGGCAAAGATACTCACCCAAATCCCAGGCTTTGAAGTGGGACAGAGGAAATGCAACCACACGAAAAACAATTAAAATATTAAATGATACTAAGGCAATTTAATGGATAACATTTATGTTATTATTTAAACATATTGTTAAAAAAACGTTCTTATATAAACTGGGTTTCTGAGTATGAGATTTTAGAGAAAAGAAGATATCTGGAAAATCTATAAATTTTAGGCAATTTAAATGAGCTGCCTGTCTCGATTGTTGGCTATCCAAATATGTCCCATTGCAATTTTGGACATTGTAAAATATAATTGGGAAAACAGTGAAATAAAGCACAGAGAAGTCTGGTAGATTTGTGCTGCTTTTTAGGTGGATTTGAAAGGCCTTGGCCTGCAAATGTTGAGTGCATTTTCATACCTTGGCCACCATTTTGGTTGTGAGCATCCCACTACTAGCAACTGCGGGAGTGAGGCCCCTTCCTGCAGTACTCTATGTGTTTTTGGGACCGAATTCAATGAAGAGAGGGGGTCATCAATCAGCAGCCTGATTGGACTTGTGAGATTCAATTCAGTCAGTACAGGAGCAGGAATTGGAGGAGGAGTGGCCATTGTGAATGGGAAGGGCAGCTTTGTTCCCCACACAAGATTTGGATCCGAGGGTGCAATAGATTAGAAGATCAGGATATGTGAGAAGGCAGAAGCTTCTTTTGGCCATTGTCTGGGGTAGTGAGTGGGTAGTATAGTTTGGTGGTTTCGAAGGGTTGAATCCCAGGTGATTGGACTATTGGACATCAGAGAATTGGAGAATGAGATCCGCTGATAGAAGATTAGGGCGCCGAGGCAGACTTTGAATTTGTATTTGCATTAACACTTCCATAGATTTTGGAGGTTTTAAATGCAATTTTCATCCTCTTAATCTAGTTAATGTGCACATAATCCAATTTCAGAATGCATCATTTTGTCAACATTGCTGCTACGCTTATTTACATGTGCTTGTGCAGACTTATGAGAATACCACTTTCTCTATAGTGCAATCTCATTTATTTATTTTATAATGCTTTCCAGGCCTACTATTTACAACAACCTTTTAATGAAAGTTGCATAGCAAAACTGAAGGGTGTAGCACCTAATAAAAGTAAATTTATCATCTTAAGGGATTCTTACAGCAGAGTTTGTACTTGTTTCAAAGCACAAAGAGCAACATCACACACATGGTTCCCAATTGGTAAATGTAATCTAGAATAAAGCTGTACAATGTGCTGAAGAAAATATAACATTTATGTTGAAGGAAATATAACAACCTAGCAGTAGACACAAAATGTTGGAGTATCTCAGCGGGTCAGGCAGCATTTCTGGAGAGAAGGAATGGGTGACGTTTCGGGTCGAGACCCTTCTTCAGACTGGTTTCTCAACCAGAAACGTCACCCTTTCTTTCTCTCCAGAGATTCTTCCTGACTTACTGAGTTACTCCAGCATTTTGTGTCTACCTTCGATTTAAACCAGCACCTGCAGTTCTTTCCTACGCAAGCTAGCATTAGAGTTCTTTAAAACCCAATGCTTAAACTTTGATGCTTGATTATTAATGCTCGTATGCTTGTGACTTTTGCTAACATTTTGCATCACTTTCTGGCTCTTCTCTGATTTTTGCTTTAGCCTCCACTAATGCCCATGCTTGGCACACTCATTCACGTAAGTTACAATTCTTGGTATAATCTTTAACTGTTTCATGACTAACTTTTAATTTGTAGCTGGAGTTTGCATATCAAACAACTGTAAGCTAAAAATGCATGTTTTGTATCGTTGTTTCTCTGTGTTGAATGTTGTTTCCCTTTCCGTGAGAATCAGTGATGGGAAGCTATTGATATGGTAACTGGCTTGACTGATGCAATTTTGTACAATTCCTTATGCTTTAAAGGTTTAAAAAAATTGAGTTTTGAGAAATAAAATGTGACCAAGGAGCAGGTTTTACTATAAGTAAATGTCCAAACAATGTAATGGTGATTTCTACTAGAAACTTAATAATGTATGCATTGACGAGTTCATTAATTATGCAGGTTTAGTTTAGAGATACAGCATGGAAACAGGCCCTTCGGCCCACCGAGTCCGCACCAACCAGTGATCCCTGCACATTACTCACTATCCTACAATAGGGACAATTTTCACATTAATTCCAAGCCAGTTAACCTAAAAACATGTACGTCTTTGGAGTGTGGGAGGAAACCGAAGTTCTTCGAGAAAACCCACGCGGGTCATTGGGCGAAATTACAAACTCTGTACACACAACACCCGTAGCCCGGATCGAACCCGGGTGTTAGGTGCTGTAATGCAGCACCTCTCCCGCCGTGCCCCCAGTGAAGAAAGTCATCTAAGCGTCGATCTTGATCGGCTGGGCCAGTGGGCCAAGGATTTGCAGATTTAATTCAAATAAACGTGAAATACTGCATTTTTATAAGACAAATGAGGGCAGGATTTGCTTAGTAGATGGTATGCACGGAGGCGCAGCGGTAGAGTTGGTGCCTTGCAGCGCTTACAGCACAAGAGACCTGGGTTCAATCCTGGCTACTGGTGTTTGTTTGTACGGAGTTTGTACGTTTTCCCCGTGACTGCGTGGGTTTTATCTGAGATCTCCAGTTTCCTCCCACACTCCAAAGACGTACAGGTTTGTAGGTTAATTGGCTTGGTATAAATGTAAATTGTCCCTGGTGTGTGTAGGACTGTGCTAATGTGGAGGGATCACTGGCGGACTCGGTGGGCAAAGGGTCTGTATCCGCGCTGTATCTCTAAACTAAGATAAGGTAGGGTCCTGGGGAGTTCTGTTCTATGAGGACATGGAACAGAAGATGATTGGTAACAAGGCCAAGAGTGATATGAAAAAAAAGTATACATTAGGTGGTTAGTGAGTGGAAGACATGGCCAGGTAGTAGTGAAGGAAGAATCAATTGAAGTGTTCAAAACCAAGCTGGCTAAACATTTGAAAACATTTGTCTGGCTCCAGAGAGAAGATATGTATTGTTGATGCATTCAAAAGGACAGCAAAGACAAAATAACCCTGTTCTGTGCTTTTCTGAGTTATGTTTTTATTTAGTCAGCATGTTGGTCATTAATGCAACATAAATGCAAAAGATGCAGATGGAATTAAGGAAAACCTTTATTACCCAAAACAATATAATTGTTAAGTCATACCCTGCACAAAATAATATAACTGTGGTTGTTGGATGTCAATCATTCCAACCTGACCACATCACAGCAAGCACAGCAAGAAGACAGTGTTCTTCACCCAAACATCTGCTTCATCATTGATCTTTTTATTATAAGATCAGAAATGGTTTTGTTTGCTGATGACTGCATAATGTTAATTCAATTTGCAACTCCACAGCAAATAGGCAGTCCCCATCTGTTGCAGCAATACCCTGTGGTACATGACTCACCTCCTAATATATTTCCATCCTTTCAAGGCGAAAGTCAGGAATATGAAGGGTTTTCCTCTTCCGGTAAATGCAGCTCCAACGACTTCCATGAAGCGCAGTTTCATCACCAGTATAAAAGAGCCTGTTTGAAAAGCAGTTCACCCCCAGGCAGCCCGCCTTTTCCTTCATTGCCATTGCACCATGGCTTCAAAATGTATCAACTTCAAAATTCACTAAAGTCAACAACCTAGACTACTCTGATAGCTCCACTGAAAACCATAGCCTCTGTCACTAAGAAGGAGGAGAACTTCAAGGGCATGGGCAAAATCCCACCTGCATGTTTTCTTCCAAGATTATAAAAAAATAATTTCAAACAGAAATTGGGAGCTGCTTAGTCAAGCTAGTTAGAAAGTGCAGAATTGAAAGCAGAAATACTCTTTATCAAGCTTCCAGGATAATTCTAGACATATCCAAATGGGATAGAAAATTAACATGGCAAACAAACAAAATCTCAGGGACTTGCTTGTATACTTATCAATAACTTCTTGTAAAACAATCCTGAACCTTTATTTTTCTCTTTGTGTTTTCTGTTTTTGGTGCTACCAAGTCTCTAGTTGTTTTATTCCTTAGAAAATGGTCTTGCAATTAATTATTTTAATTTAATTATCGAGTTTGCTCTGACAATAGCTCTTTTATTGTTCCCACAGTACGCTTTGCACCATACAGACCTCCAGACATCTCCTTGAAGCCACTTTTGTTTGAAGTACCCAGCATCACCACAGATTCGGTGTTCATTGGGCGAGATTGGCTCTTCCATGAGATAGATACACAGTTAAAATGTAGTAATCCCAGTGTGAACAGAGGAGTAGTGATCATTGGGAATATTGGATTTGGAAAAACAGCCATCATCTCAAGACTGGTCGCCCTCAGCTGCCATGGATCTCGCATGAGGCAGATTGCATCTGATAGTCCACATGCATCACCAAAGCGTATGTACTAAGAATAAATGTCTTTCTTTATGCAAATCTGTAGGGATGGGAAAAGAGATTTATTCAGAGAAACTGTATTCCCTTGTTTTATGCTCAATAACGTGGTCATCTTCATAGCTTTGCAGTTTTGGTTCGCTGTGACAATATCTCTCTTCCTCTCTTTCTATCTTCTCATGGCTCCACTCTACCCCTATCTAAATGCTCTTTGCAATTAAAAACTAAACATTCAAAGACTAATTGATTTATACAGTAGAGCCTGTTAGCTCCCATGTCCGTGCTGACCATCAAGCTCCCAAATGGTAACCCCATTTTTCCTCTTGCAGCCCCACCAAATCAGCACTCCCCCTATAATCCTGCCATCCATCTGCACTAACAGCTATTTAAGTCGATGGTCAATCCATCAACCAGCAAGGCTTTTGGGACGAACCCGAGCATTTGGGGAAGTTACCATGCAGTCACAAGAAGGCTCTACACAAAGTGCAATCAAATTCTTGCTTGAACCCAGGTCTCTGGAGCTATGGGGCAGCAGCAGCACCAAATGTACTACCTGTCACCCATGCAACATTAAAAAATAATCATCCTTGAAAGTATTCCCTTTTTGCTCCCTATTGATAGAAAAACGCTTGATTGTTTGGAGACTTGATGCCCACTGATCTATTTGGAAATAGATTGGTCAATAAGAAATGTTTAATATGTTTGTCTCTTCTATATTTGGTTAACTATAGGAGTTAAATGTAAAGCTATGCATTTGTTCCTCAATAATTCAGCAAATGCCTAGCTCAGTAAGAGCAACCTTGCATTAGTAGATGTGAGTGGAAATAGACTGATGTAACACCGCAGCTCAAATGATCCATTTGTAGCATTTAGGATGTTGTCATGATTCCAGATCTCAGTCTTGCTGTAATGTAGCATATGAAGGAGAAATGGCTTTGAGACTAAGTGCAGGAAATTACTATAATGTAGCAATCGTAGCCGATTCTTTATTGTCTACGATGTTTCAAGGTAGCAGAAATCCATTTGTGTCTGTGCGTGTGACCGTGTCTCTGTCTGCATGCGTGAGTTTGTTTCCGTGTGTGTGTGTTATACACTTTTTCTGTATGAAGCATTCACATGAGTTCATGTAATCGAGTAGTTGCAAGGGGTGCCAGCAACCCAAATTTATGATGTAGAATGGTGATTATAAACACTCTGTCCTTGCCCACCTATTTGTGGACAAAACGAGGACAATGGTTGTCAAAGTGGGAAGGGG
The DNA here is from genome assembly GCA_963514005.1 of Raja brachyura. Next base: position 12,048,151 of record OY740812.1, read on the forward strand.
CGTGGGTTACCTAAAATAAGTGGGATATACTCCATCTCCCTTTTGCTTCAGTTTGCTGTAATTTACTGACTTTAGAAAAATACTACAGATACTGGAATACTGAAAAGAAAACAGAAAATGGTTGAAATCATGGGCACATCTGCTGGCTTCTGTGGAAAGATACAGTAGATGTTTTAAGTTAAATATCTTTCAGCAGCTGGAAAATGTTGGAAATAAAACGAGTTTAACATTGAAGGGAAAGGGCAGAGGAACAGACGGAACAAATGGGAAGATCTATGATAAGATGGAGCACAAGAAAGGTACAGTGTAATGTTGTGATTGGTGCTATTTGAAACAGGGCAGCAAAGGCTAATGAATAACTTAAGGTATGTCTAGAGGAGACAAATGAAATCTAACTTACCAGAAGAGAGTGAAAAAATTAAAAGATAAGGTACCAAGCTGAAATTGCTGATTATCTTTAGTTGTTGAATTTGCTTTCGAGTACTGAAGGCAGCAATGTACTTGGTTGGAAATGTGGTGTTGTTCCTTGAGTTTTGTTCAGCTGAAACAATGCCAGAAGCAAGACACTGAGTGAGAAAGAGAATTAAAACACACAAATGGAAGCTTGGGGGTCACTCTTGTGGACTGAACAGGACTGTTCTGCAAAGCAGTCACCCAACCTTTTGTTTTCCCAACATAGAAAAGAACACATTGTGAAAATGTGCAAACTCTGCAGCGACAGCACCAGAAGCCAGGATTAAATCCATGTCTCAGGAGCTGTGAGGCATTACAATTCTTTCCTGAAAAACGAAACAATCTTCAATTTAAAAAAAACAAAACAATTATGATATGTTGAAAGGAACTAGGATGTTCCATTGCTGGTGGAAACATGAAGTGATTTCTTCACAATGCCATCCTGGAAACTTCTATATTATTCCGTATTGAATTTCCAACTTTTGTTTATGCCAAAATAAATGAGTTGACGTTAAATGGTCCTACTTTTCCTGCAATGTTAAAATTATTTTTGCATAACCGTTAAGATAATTTGAATCAAGAAACCTTCCATTAAGAGGAATGGATTGTACCATCTATACTGGGGAAGTCACTAAATACATCTCTAATCTATTCTTCATCAATTAGTCCACTTCTAGTTTTCTCAAAGTTTAGGTCGAGAGGGTATTTTGGAGAGCAGAGCGGAAAGGGTTAACGTCTTCATATAGCTCGCGTTTAACAAAATAATATCAAAACAGCCCAGCCTTTGAGAGATGAAAAGCAGTTGGAAATAAAATAAAAAACAGCTGTTAGTAAAATACTGCACATCTCACACGCTGCTCTGTTGTTTCTCTTTTTTTAATAAGGTCTTCCAGTTGGTTTCATTACCAGATCAATGCATGTTATGTAAAAAGCTCAAAAGGAATGAGGATAATCAGACATTCTTTTGAGATAAAAGCAGCCACTAACTCCAAACAGAGACTGAGCATCAGTACAATTGTCTGCCCATAGAGCCATACAGCATGGAAACAGGCCCTTCGGCCCAACTTGTCCCATCTTAGCCATGCTCAATTATTCCCATTTGGATCACACCCCTTTTATCGTTTCCTACCCATTATATTGTGATGTAATTAAAATGCTGGAGTAACTCAGTGCGCCAGGCAGCATCTCTGGGGAAAATGGATAGGTGACATTTCAGAAGAAGGATCCTGACCCAAAACATCACCAAACCTTTTTCTCCAAAGATGTTGTCCGACCCACTGAGTAACTCCACCATTTTGTGTCTAAAATTGTGATATGTTATTTTTGTTTTCAGTGATTAGAGATTTTTTGCAGATATTCTCCCAAATTTACATAAAATATCCTTGGATTTCTGAATGTTTAAGAAAGAACTACAGATGCTGGAAAAATCGAAGGTAGACAAAAATGATGGAGAAATTCAGCGGGTGAGGCAGCATCTATGGAGCAAAGGAATCTGAAGAAGGGTCTCGACCCGAAACGTAGATCCATAGATGCTGCCTCACCGTTGAGTTTCTCCAGCATTTTTGTCTACCTTGGATTTATGAATGGTTTGTGAGGTTAAACTTATGACACAGCATGTTAGTTAAGATGGTCAGTTATTTTAGATAAATGAGTTTATTTCGGGTATTAAACACATTTTCCCATTATCTCCTCTTATGAAGGCATGAAGTTTTACCATTTTTTAATTAAAAAGAATACAGTCTAAACTGAAATAGTATCCAAGTTCAACTAACTTGTTAATTTTGTAGTAATGTAAATGTGAATTTTCCCACTATTGCACAAGAACATCTATTCCTCCAAGTCTTAGGAATAACAGCCTGGAGAGATAAATCAAGATGTTTTCTGTTAATATCTTCATAATTGCAAGTTATAGAGTGGCATTAGATCAGATCTGCATAAGGGGTTTTAATCAAAACAGTAGAAAGATATAAGATTTTGAAATGTAACTCGTTTTTTTTTCCATTTCTGGCTACTTTAACATATCTCAAACAAACCTTAATTTTACAATTAATTCAATAACAAGTAAAACCATACATTGATAATTTTGTATCAATGAGATAAGGGAAATTTGTAATGCCTGCCTGCAACTAGATTATGTTAATTGATCACATTTTATTGTTAATATACTGTTATGTTATAAGTTGAGGTCCTGTGCTACAATAGAAGACGTGTGCTGCACCCAATATGAAATTAAAAGCGGTTGCGACTACCTCTTACACTTCATAGTTTCATTGTGTTGAAGAATCAGGCAGCAGACCTTGCTATTGAGTTGTTCTGTTGCCCCTAGTTTTGTGAGAAAATCTTTCAGCTTGAGGCCATTTGGAGCAATATAGAGTGGTAAAGTTGCTGCCCAAAATGCAGCTCCAGAGACCCGGGTTCGATCCCGACAACGGGTGCTGTCTGTATGGAGTTTGTATGTTCTTCCCGTGATCTGCATGGGTTTTCTCTGAGATCTTCGGTTTCCTCCCACACTCCAAAGATGTACAGGTTTGTAGGTTAATTGGCGTGATTAATTGGCTCGATAGAAATGTAAAATTGTCCAAGTTGGCGATATGTAGAGTACTGCCCTGCCGACTACAAAATTCAGAAGGTAGAGTTATAGCATGGAAACTGGGTCACTAGAGCAACCGGGCTGCCGCTCTGCATGCTGTATCATCGAGCTGCCTTTTGATCCAAAGGTTGATAAATTGGAGCTCCTCTTAACTAGCTGATTATTTCCTTTAACGCCCTAATTTTCTTCCATTATACTTGTGGCTTGTTTTGTCTAAGCACCTAATGATGATCTTAAATGAACCATTTAAAGTGATAACTGCCTTGCCAAAGAGCCAGAGGCAGAGTAACAATTCTCAGTGCACTCTTGAATGTAAAGACCAGCCTTTCTAATGCAACCATGGAGCACCATGCAAGATTAAATAGCTATTCATCAAAACCATTGTGGAATGGGTAGGACAAGGATTAAATCGAGATAAAGATGCTGACATTTTCCAAAACAAATAAGCAGAAAAATTAAAATGATTACAAAAAAAACAAGTTGTAAACCACTCTTGTGAAGCTTGCAATTCAGTAATGTATGCCAGGAGAACACATGAGATGCTCACAGATAAGGAAAGGAATTTAAGAAAACGAAAGCATGATTGCAAAATATTCATCCAAAAGTATAAAAGAAAGAGGCTTATCTGAAATTGTAAAATGTTAAGCTAATCAAATGGAGTTCAACATGAGTGTAGGATTTGTTAAAATTGTCACTTAATAATTTATGCTCGCCAGCCAATTTTCCAATTTTGCTCTCTTTCTGACTCCCTTTTTTTTTAACCTTGTCTCTTGACCAGTTAAGGATCTTAAACTACTATTTTCTTTCATTCCTGTTAAGTTTTGCTTGTAGAGAAATCCATCTGTACTTTCTCAAAATGAGTCCCGATCCCTCTGGATCAATTAATTGTACCGCATATTTTTTAAGGGGAATGACAGATATTAAACTTTTATATGACTAAGTTGATAAGCACTGGAGATTTCACTGAAACTGGAATATAGTTCCCTTATTCATAGATGACATTGCAAAGCCCCAAAAGGTGCCCCACCACCAATTTTTCAGGATAATGTGGACTGGGCAAACATTTTTAGTTTTCAACAATGTCCACATCTTGGATATTAATTCCAAACAAAACTCCAATTGCTTTGAGAGTTACTGGGAATAGTAATCCGAAACTCACCAGAAGCCTTAAAAAATAAGCTCATGTGATAAATGGATTTATATTATATATTGAGGTAGCATTCCAAATTGACTGGAAATACGGGGCAATGTGGCATTTTCTTTTAATAAAGTTTAGTTTACAGATACAGCATGGGAACCAGCTCTTCAGCCCACTGAGTGCACTCTGATCATGTATTCACATAATTTCTATATTATCCCACTTTCTCATCCACCCCCTATACACTAGAGGCAATTTACAGAGACCAATTAACCTACAGGCCTGCACGTCTTTGGAATATGGGAGGAAACGCACAAGGTCAGAGGGAGAACGTGCAAACTCCACACAGACAGCACCCGAGGTCAGGATCGAATATCCAAGTTTGTTGAGTGTGAAGCATAATCATGGATATCTATCCATAATTGACTAAAGCAAAATAGGATAGAAGAGCTACAATATCCGCGTTCATTAGAGCAAATTAATTGTTTTGAGCTGAAATTCTCGATAGAATCCTCATTGTTTCTTTCATTGTAATATGTATCATGCCGAATGTTAGGTATAATAAAAAAATGAGTTTGGATCAGATAATGCCAAAGTGTTATCATTCAAGTTACTCGACAATTGCAACAATGCTTGAACAAAATGTTTTCAATAAACTGTAGCATTTGTTTTGGTCAGAGCAAAACATATTTTTGGTTAGTAGTCGGAGGATTTATGTGACAGTAACGAGGAACACTGATATATTCAAAAAGGGAATAATGTAAATATTATGATTATGGCAAACATTGAATAAATGTTGCTGCACTAAAAGTGAGTCTATGTAGCAGACCCATAAACAGGAGGTGCAAGGTAGCAGTCACATTTCACAATATAGGTTGCATTTTGTATGCTTGAATTTCATCTATAATATCTGAGGCATTGTGATCATATTTATCATTTGATATTGATAATTCTAATACAGAGTTGAAATGTAACTGATGCAAAAGTCCTTGAACTTTCACAATAAGTGTTATTAAAATATTACATTCAGTCATTCAACGCAGACATTTACTTCAGCTTGCCATCATTAATAGAATCCAAGCATGATCTTTTCAAGGTTGGTAGGTGCTTATCCATTATTCTTAGAATACAGTGACAAAGTAACCACTAACTGAATAATATAGAAAACTATGTTTAAAGCATATTATATAGTCTCCTCCCTATTTTTTTTCCTTCATTTTTTTTTCGGTCTTGTAGATTATATACTCATTGGATCAAATAGTGCTGACTATAAGCTGGGGGTCCCAGAAGTAACATTGACTATCAGCTATTTCACTTCGACATACCTCGGGTTTTGGCAAATGTATTGTAACGGTGGAAGTCCAACGAGAGCTGAAACTCAAATGACAACACATCTGAATTGCTGCTCTATCGTCAGACTAGCCATTGAGCCACATGCCAGAGCCTAGTAGCACTGTCTAAACATACGGAAAAAGATGAGTACTTTGCTTATATTATCTTAATGTTTTAGTTACCATTGTGATTTTAATGGATTGTTCATTAATAATGTGACAAAAACATTATTTTAATTTACATATCTATTTTAGTTTTAAAATGAATTTATGTCTTCCAGAGACATTTGAAAAAGCTCCTTTAGTTCAAGTTCAAGTGAGTTTATTGTCATGTGTCCCGATAGGACAATGAAATTCTTGCTTTGCTTCGGCACACAGAACATGGTAAGCATTTACTACAAAACAGATCAGTGTGCCCATATATCATTATATAAATACATACACACATGAATAAATAACAGTACAGATAACAGATAATGGGTTATTAATGATCATAGTTTTGTCCGAGCCAGGTTTAATAGCCTGATGGTTGTGGGGAAGTAGCTATTCCTGAACCCGGTCGTTGCAGTCTTCAAGCTCCTGTAACTTCTTCCTGAAGTTAGCAGAGAGATGAGTGTGTGGCTAGGATGGTGTGGGTCCTTGATGATGCTGCCAGCCTTTTTGAGGCAGCGACAGTGATAAATCCCATCGATGGGAGGAAGGTCAGAGCCGATGATGCAGTGGGCAGTGTTTACTGCTTTTTGAAGTCTTTTCCTCTCCAGGGCGCTCATGTTGCCGAACCAAGCCACGATGCAACCAGTCAGCAAGCTCTCTACTGTGCACCTGTAGAAGTTAGAGAGAGTCCTGTGACAAACCGACTCTCCGTAATCTTCTCAGGAAGTAGATGCACTGATGTGCTTTCTTGATAATTGCATTAGTGTTCTCGGACCAGGAAAGATCTTCAGAGATGTGCATTCCCAGGAATTTGAAGACCCTTTCAACCATCGACCCGTTGATATAAACAGGACTGTGGGTCCCCATCCTACTCCTTCCAAAGTCCACAATCAGTTCCTTGGTTTTGCTGGTGTTGAGGGCCAGGTTATTGTGCTGGCACCATATGGACAGTTGCTCGATCTCTCTTCTACACTCTGACTCATCCCCATCAGTGATACATCCCACAACAGTGGTGGCGTCGGCGAACTTGATGATGGAGTTCGCACTGTGACCGGCTACGCAGTCATGAGCATAGAGTGAGTACAGCAGGGGGCTGAGCACGCAGCATTGAGGTGCTCCCGTGCTGATTGTTATCGAGGCTGACACATTTCCACCAATACGAACGGACTGTGGTGTGTGAATGAGGAAGTCGAGGATCCAATTGCGGAGGGATGCGCAGAGACCTAGTTCTGAGAGTTTGGTAATCAGCTTGGAGGGGATGATTGTGTTAAATGCCGAGCTGTAATCGATAAATAACAGCCTGACATATGAGTTTTTGTTGTCCTAGTGGTCCAGAGCGGAGTGGAGGGCTAGCGAGATCGCATCCACAGTTGATCTGTTGTGGCAGTAAGCAAACTGCAGTGGGTGCAGGTTTTTGTCGAGGTAGGAGTTGATTTGCTCCATGATCAACCTCTCAAAGCGCTTCATCACCACAGGCGTTAGTGCCACTGGTCGATAGTCATTGAGGCACGTCACCTTACTCTTCTTGGGCACTGGTATAATTGATGCCCTTTTAAAGCAGGTGGGGACAGACCTCAGAAGTGAGAGGTTGAAAATGTCCGTAAAAACTCCAGCCAGTTGGACCGCACAGGTTTTTAGAACACAACCGGGTATTCCATCAGGTCCAGGCGCTTTTCGAGGGTTCACCCCTCTGAAGGAATTACTGACGTCGGCCTCTGTGACTGAGACTGAAATACCATCACAGCGGATGGGGGCTCGAGAAGGCACATCAGTATTCTCCGTATCAAAGCGTGCGTAAAACGCATTGAGCTTGTCAGGGAGTGATGCTTCCCCGACATTCGAGCTGCCTCCTTTAAAAAAAGGTCTTGAAAGCCAGCAAGCTGTCCCAGGCTGCTGAGACTTTTTGGTTAGGGTTCTCGATCCCACTCATTGCTCCTGCATGCTGTTCTTTGCCAGATGTATATCAGGTGTGGAGAGCCAGCTCATTTAAACCCTACTGACAGGTGTAGGGGCAAATGTGGATATTGGACAGGTTGAATACAATCTGGGTCATAGAATAATTTAATGACCCTCTGTTACCTAGACAAATCATGAGCATGGACCGCCAAATCTTCTGCATCAAAGTAATGAACTTGCCTTGTAATTTATTTCTGCAACCCAGAGCCAATTTTAAATGTAATTCTACCAACACCTCTGGTTGTATTTCCTTAATAACAAACTGAGATTTCACACAAGCCAATAATATGGCTTTGACATTTCCAGTCGATGTAAAGTTGTCCCCTGCACCAGGAAGATCCATAACCAAAATGCCACGGTCATGAACGTGACTTTGCAGTAACTGTACTTCAGATTCAGATTCAATTTTAATTATCATTGTCAGTGTACAGTACAGAGACAACGAAATGCATTACTTGCACAAGTTCTCACAGATGTGTTTTCTTTAAAATCATGAGTCACAGACTGATACAGTGTGGAAACAGGCCCTTTGCCCACAACTTGCCCACACCGTCCAGCATTTCGTCCATATTCCTCCAAACCTGTCCTATCCTTGTACCTGTCTAACAGTTTCTTAAATGTTGGGACAGTCCCTGCCTCAACTACCTCCTCTGGCAGCTTGTTCCATTCATCCACCACCCTTCATGTGCAAAATTTACCCCTCAGATTCCTATTAAATCTTTTCCCCCTCAACTTAAACCTATGTCCTCGTGTCCTCGATTCACCTACGCTGGGGAAGAGACTGTGCATCAACCTGACCTATTCCTCTCATGATCCTATACATCTCTATAAGATCACCCCTCATCCTCCTGTGCTCTGAATAGAGTCCCAGCTTACTCAACCTCTGCCTATAGCTCAGACCCTCTAGTCCTGGCAACATCGTCGTAAATCTTCTCTTTCCAGCTTGACAACATATTCTAAATGCAGTCTCACCATCGTCTTATACAACTGCAATGTGATCCCCCAACTTCTACGTGTAAGAAAGAACTGCAGATGCTGGTTTAAATTGAAGATAGACACAAAATTCTGGAATAACTTAGTGGGACAGGCAGCATCTCTGGAGATAATTCTCTCCAGAGATGCTGCCTGTCCTGCTGAGTTACTCCAGCATTTTGTGTCTACCCCCAAGTTCTATACTCAATACTCTGGCTGATGAAGGCCAATGTGCCAAAAGCATTTTTGACCATCCAATCTACCTGCGACTCCACATTCAGAGAACTATGAACCTGCACTCCTAGATCCCTCTGCTCTACAACACCCCAGAGCCCTACCATTCATTACATAGGTCCTGCCCATGTTAGATTTCTCAAAATCCAACACCTCTCATTTCTCTGCATTAAATTCCATCAACCATTCCTCAGCCCACTTGGTCAATGGATCAAGATCCTGCTGCAATTTTTCACAACCATCACTATCTGCAAAACCACCCACTTTTGTATCATCTGCAAACTTGCTAATCTTACTGTGTATGCTCTCATCCAAATCATGGATATAAATGACAAACAGTAACGGGTCCAGCACCGAACCCTGAGGCACACCACTTGTCATAGGCCTCCAGTCCGAGAAGAAACCTTCCACCATCATCCTTTGCTTCCTTCCATGAAGCCAATTTTCTATCCATTCAGCTATCTCTCCTTCGATCCCATGCAATCTAACCTACCCAGCAGCCTACCATGAGGAACCTGGTCGAATACTTTACTGAAGTCCATATATACAACATCTACAGCTCTGCCCATATCGACCTTTTTGGTCACGTCTTCAAAAATCTCAATCAGATTTGTGACATACGACTTCCCACGTACAAAACCATTCTGACCATCCCTAAGCAGCCCTTGTACGTCTAAATGCCTATATATCCTATCCCTCAGAATACCCTCTAGCAACATTCCATCGACAGATGCAAAACTGAAGCTCGATTTCTCAGTCTAATGTTTCTACTGTTTATCAAGTTCTGAATGTAAGGGAAATATAATTGGAACGTCAAAACGACAATCATATTGCTGATAAGCTTTCAAGTCATTGTGCCAAACCACAAATGGTGAGTGCTGCAAGACACAATGATGTTGACATATATTACGTTTAACTGTGCAACTCATCCATTATAAGTCGTCGACATAGCAAATCTCAATGTGCTCATCAATTTATAGTCTGGGAAAATGTTTATAAGTGATCGTAGCAGAATTATGCCATTAGGCCCATCAAGTCTACTCCGCCATTCAATCATGACTGATCTTTCTCTCCCTCCTAAACCCATTCTCCTGCCTTCTCCCCATAACCGATGACATCTAATCAAATCATATGGATTTTTGAGATTAATGATCAATGTCAGGAGTTATTACTTGGCATTCTACAAAAACAAATGGTTGACACGTTCTGTTATCGGGAACTGGAATTTGTTTCCTCTTTGCATCCAATTTGCATAGTATCTTAACAGATTTGATAGCAGCTGGAAGCTTAACTGGTGTGCGTGATAATGTCTTCTGCTGTTTCAGCTGGTTGTATTCCAGCAGCATTTACTTTCGAGTTTCCGGTCTTGATAACTTGAACTTAAGCAAGTAGGACATGGTCTCTTGTAAGAGAATAAGTAGCTCATATCAGCGTGACAAACACTTTCTACGGGTATCATCTACAAGCAGAAAAATTGTTGATCTCTCTGCATGAGTAAGGCATTTGCTAGACCAAAGGTAATTTGAATTCCTGGCAGGCAAAAGTAGCAGGTTATCAGAGTACAAAGCAGGTATGGGCAGAACATACTTGCAGGAGACTAATAACAAGATTTTAAAGGAGGTAAAATTGTTAGTATAATGGAGAAGATTAAATTTGGGATTCGCTTATTCAGACACTAATTATTCCCTAAATAATAAGAGAGAGATTAAGTCAGATAATATCTGTGGTTGAGCAGCTTGGCAATATTTCCTGTGATTTGTTTCATTGCCTTTTTTTTTAATATTCTGCATTTTTTTGTGATTATTCATTTTCGTACACTTTCTGCAAATATTTTCCCATTGAATATCTTCAGATGATTTATGTTCATAATAGTCAATACTATGGCATGGAGCTCTAGACTTGTTTCCCTATGTTTTACTGCTTTAAGATAGTAAGTGGAAATGGCCGTCCCACTTAGGCGACTGTGAAGTCGGCGGCAGTCGCCTGAAAAACCGCCGACTGGAACGGCGACTGTCAGAGTGGAATACGCGCGCACGCACACGCACCCCCCCCCCCCCCCCCCACACACACACACACACACACACACACACACACACACACACACACACACCCCCACCCCTTACACCTTCCTTCAACAGCCCGTTATGTAGGTGGGGGACAGGGTAAGTGGGGGGAATGCTCTCCGAGTGAAATTCACGTGGTGCAAAGCCAATGTGATACAGACACACACCACGATGAACAGGAAGGTTGGCGCTGTAATTAAGGCGGTGAAAACACAATGTACGGGAAGGGTCACGTAAGTCCTTTAAAAGAGGGGGGAGAAGGAGTGGAGACAACTTTTAGGAAACCAGAGATACACGGCTGTGAAGCTCGGCGGACATTAACATTACCGATTTACTGGTCGGTTAACATTGGTTCTGAAAACTACAGCTTACGTTTTTTTTCCCCCAATGAGCCAATCAAATTCACTGGTCAGCACCGGCGAGAACCTACGACCTATTGGCAACCCACTACCACTGCACCTTTGGCACGAGAATTCTCGATACTCTCCATGGCGGCTTCATTCTGGTCGCCGCTAATTTTTCAACATGTTGAAAAATTTGCGGCGACCATAATGAGGCCGCGACTAGTTCCCAGAATGCGGGAACTCCTCACGACCATGAAGGGTGACTACCTGGCAACCACCCGCGAACATGTGGCGACCGCAGAGCCTCCTGCAGTCGCATAAAAAGTCACCTGTGGGAAAGGCCCATAGACAACTCTTCTTGGGCTAGAAACGTTGCCTGTCCATTTCCTCCCCAGATTCCAGCAACTGCTCAAGATTCTCGCATCTGCAGTTCCTGCGTCTCCTTCTTCTTGGGCTTACTTTGGCTATGTTACCGCCTTTGTTCAGAGGCTTAAGAACGCAGATCATTGCTAGCCGGAAAGATGAACTGCACCCTCTGAAGCTTATTTAACACATTCTTTGAGGTGTTGAATGCTGCCATTAAAGATGACAAATTGATGTTGAAGCCCTGCTGCTTCTGTAATAGGTTGATTACATTAGCAGCAAAGAAGAGTATAAAATACAGCTTTTATATAAAATAATCAAACCCGCCGACAAGTGAGGTGCCATGATAGTCTGTGGCACTGACCTCTACCGGGCTGAGGCCAGGCGACAACTCTCAGACACCTCCTCCTACTTGGACCATGTCCCCACAGTCGAGCACCAGACCTTAATATCACACACCATTTCTGATTTCATTACTTCCGGCTCTCTGCCCTCTAAAGCCTCCAACCTTATCGTTTCACAGCCTCGCATGGCCCGATTTTATCTTCTCTCCAAAATCCACAAACAGAGCTGTCCTGGCAGACCTATTGTTTCTGCTTGTTCATATCCCACCAAATTAATTTCCACATACCTCGACTCCATCCTGGTCCAATCCCTCCCTACCTATGTCCAAGACACCTCACACGCTCTTCGTCTCTTCAATGACTTCCGTTTTCTGGGCCTCCACTCCCTCATCTTCACTATGGATGTCCAATCACTCTATACCTCCATCCCCCACCAGGAAGGTCTTAAAGCCCTCCCTTTCTTCCTCAACCACAGAACCAGCCAATTTCCATCTACTAATACTCTCCTCCACCTAGCAGAGCTGGTCCTTACCCTCAACAACTTCTCCTTCGACCTCCCACTTCCTCCAAATCCAAGGCGTAGCTATGGGCACTCACATGGGCCCTAGCTATGCCGGCCTCTTTGTAGGGTACGTCGAACAATCACTGTTCCAGGCGTACACTGGCCCTATCCCCGAACTCTACCTCCGCTACATTGACGATTGCATCGGTGCTACCTCCTGCACCCATGTAGAACTCATTGACTTCATCAACCTCACGATTAATATCCATCCTGCACTCAAATTCACTTGGACCATCTTCCTACCGTTTCTAGATCTCACCGTCTCCATCACAGGAGACAGACTATTGCAAACCCACTGACTCCCATAGCTATCTAGACTACACTTCTTCCCACCCTGCTCCTGTAAAGACTCTTATTCCCTACTCCCAATTCCTCTGTCAATGCCGCATCTGCGCCCAGGATGATGTTTTCCATACCAGGTCATCGTCCTCATTCTTTAGGAAACAAGGATTTCCCCTCTTCCATTATAGATGAGGCTCGCAGTAGTGTCTTCTTGATATCCCGCAGCTCCACTCTTGCTCCCCCTCTCCCCATCCGTAACAAGGACTTGTCCTCACCTTCCACCCCATCAGCCGTGGCATGCAGCAAAAATCCTCCAACCTTTTTGCCACCTCCAACGGGATCCCACTACTGTCACATCTTCCCATCTCCACCCCTTTCTGCTTTCCGTAGAGACCATTCCCTCCACAACTTCTGCAGGAGATACAACACCTGTCCCTTTACCTCTCCACTCAACTCCATCCAAGGACCTCGACAGTCTTTCACTTGCACCTGCTCCAACCTTATCCACTGTAACCGTTTTTCCAGGTTTCAACTCCTGCACATTGGCGAGACCAACCGCAGGCTCAGCGATCGTTTTGCTGAACACCTCCGCTCATTCCGCCTTAACCTACCTGATCTCCCGGTTGCTCAGCACTTTAACTCCCCCTCCCATTCCCAATCTGACCTTTCCGTACTGGGCCTCCTCCATTGTCAGGGTGAGGCCCAGTGCAAATTGGAGGAACAGCACCTCTTTTTCGCTTGGGTAGCTTACACCCCAGCAGTATGAAAATTGACTTGTCCAGCTTCAAATAGCCCTTGCTTTCCCTCTCTCTCCATCCTCTCCCCTTCCGAGTTCTCCCACCAGTCTTACTGTCTCCGACTACATTCTATCCCTGTCCCACCCAATCTCCTGACACCAGTCTAAAGAAGGGTTTCGACTCGAAACGTCACCCATTCCTTGTCTCCAGAGATGCTGCCTGTCCCACTGAGTTACTCCAGCAATTTGTGTGTACCTTCAATTTAAACCAGCATCTGCAGTTCTTTCCTACATATAAAATACAGCTTCTGAGGGCTACTGATTGCTATTAATTGCAACATCTTAATTGATGGCACACAAATAGTATTCTACTAATTGCAGTTGGCATTAGGCGTCATTCAGGCATAATTGGCGACAAGGATGACGTAACTGCTGAGATGGAAGATTATTCCAGGCAGCTCTAACAGGAAGAGAAAAAAAACAACTGGTGTTTCACATTTGAAGATGATCTTTTATCTTCCAAAACGTGTTTGCAAGTAATTCCAAATAAAACTGTGTGTTATACTGGAAAGTCTACGACAAATTTAGCATATTCTCATTTGCTGTGTGTGGTACATTTTTCTAAGTTTTAAGTTCGTTTATAATAAAGCTGATGTTGAGATTCTCTGGGGGTTTGGTCTGCTGCCAGGTAATTTTCATCATCAGTCAGGTAATGCTATTCAGTGGAGCTCAAAAACCCAGCAGCATCACTGTATGAAGTTACTTTAGCATATCAGAGTGGCATGAGTAATTTCAGATATGATCAGCAGCAGCTGTTATTCATTTCTGTAAGTTAACTTTCCTGCTGTGATTATAATTTATTTCTTAACCCTTCGGTGATCTTTTCAGCTTTTTGAAGAATTGCTGGATACATTTTTATATTATATGCCAGAACACTCTTTTCCTCACATTTCCAGTTCTTGGTTTTACATGGAGCAGACTTAATGGATGGATGATTTATAACCAGCACTCAGGTTCCATATGAACACGAGCAACAAGGTCAATTTTACCCCCACTGCCTTCCGCAAAGTCAGAATCCATGACGATCGGTCCACGACGAGAAGGCATTTCTTCCAGCTAAAGGAATATCACAGCTATTCACATCAGCACCACCATAAATTCTGTTCCTACTCCATTTCTTCCCTGGCCACTGTCTTGTGTTGAACAAATTCACCCTGCTCGGTCCAACTGCTGCTTAAACATTCCATGATTTTGTTTCCCTTCTAGACTCGAGTCAAAATGGGTTAAAGTAATAAAAATAAAAATAGCTAACTTAAAAAGACATTAAATAACATTGTAACTATACTGCAATTAAAGAGCCCACTTTTTTAAAACGAATATTGACAACTCAATTCAAATGAACGGAATGGCGCACTTTGTTTTTCAATCAAGGTATCAGCATCTGCTGTCTCGTGTCTCCTTACCACTGCTATTGCAAATAAACAAGGGAAGGGACATGGGGTTTTCAAGTCTCTATAGACAGTTTCCAGGCCCACAGGGAAACACTAGAATCGTGGAGCAGAAGGCATAAGAGGGGCTCATAAATACGGACTGGGCACCATTATTTCTATCTTCTCTGAGGAGCAGCTGATATGCACATTATTTTCAACAAGACATTCGTCACAAGAATCTGTGCTTTTCTGCAGCTAGGAATATGGATTCATAGACATGCCTAGACTGATCTCATGTAAAAGTCAAATTAATTAAGTCAAACTTAACTTCGCTGCCTCATTGCCATTGGTGGCATTACTGCTGGTCAATGTTTGTTGTTTGGACAGCTTACAACCCCACGGTATGAATATTGATTTCTCTAACTTCAAGTAACCCTTGCATCCCCTCTCTCTTCGTCCCTCCACCACCCAAGTCATTATACTAGTTTCAAAGTCGTCTTGTCGAGTCTCATTATCTGTAACTCGTTTTCACCTAGCCCACAGCTAGGAATGGCCGGTTTCCTTTATCATCGTTACTCTCTGCATGTCATTAATTCATTTGTTTTATAGCTTTCTATAACACCGTTTATATCTCTCTTTTCCCTTTCCCTGATAGTCTGAAGAAGGGTCTCAACCCGAAACATCACCCATTCCTTTTCTCCAGAGATGCTTTCTGACCCACTGAGTTACTCCAGCTTTTTGTGTATATCTAATGTTGTTGCTTGCTGCTGAATGAGAGAAGCCAGTGATGCTCTGTACGAGGAAAGAAGACTCATCTTGTTTTCCTTCAGAGGAAATGAGACAGACCCAGCGCAAGGATATAGTCGTATTACTGGCTTCTTCAGAGCACTGTTCAGACTGTGCTGAAGTGGCTATTTGAGCTCACCTTCAGAACCCTGAGTCATTCAATAATTGCAAGGGGTTATGTTGCTTAAAATGCAGCTTGTGTTACACTATTACTGAAATATGTTTGTAGTCAATTCGAAGTGCATGTTTCATTCATTCCAAGGCATTCGCAACTGCCTACTATTTTCCGGGGATAGTAATGAGCGCTATCTACTCCTGGAAAGGATTCACGAATCTTTAAAACCTGAAGTCACTGCAGTGAAGTACTGCTTTAATAGGAGCCGCAGAACATTGGAAGCTTAATGGAGACCGTGATTGCACTGCTCAAACTGATAAGCTGCTGTCTGCAACACTTCAGGGGTACACTGCAGAATCAATTGCCAGGGTCTCGTGCTTTATAATTATCTGTTGCTTCATGGCATTCAAGTAGTTAAAGGCATAGATTCCACACGAGTACAAAATTGATTTTTTTTTCACCTGCACAAATTAAAATCTCTGGTGTACTGACGAACAAGGGAGCATTGTGGTTTTCTTATTTCTTCTTACTGCTCTGTGTCCAACTCTAAAATTGTTTTGATTTTTTTAATTGTATCCACACCTGTCAATCCTCGCACATATCACCTACTTATATCTTTAATTTAACCATAGGGAAAATACCCTCATAGCAAGTAGTTTTTTTCATTAACTGTACTTTCAGAAGCTGATGGGAAAATCCATTTAAGAACATTTGTTGTAAAGTACGTTAAAATATATTTACATTTAGTCCAATAAAGCAACATGGCAGTGCAATGGTCACCAGGTTGCAGTGTGATAGAATGGGGAATGTGAGAGTCACCTTTCCAAAACTATCAGCTCAGTTGGGAGTTACTCTACTTATGGGATCTGATTCATTGCATAGCATTCTATGGCAATGTATATACATTTTACACTGCAGGTTACACCGGCTCTGGAGTATGGAGGCATTATAAGCCTTTAAAATTGTGTCCTGATTGTGTAACAATGACACTGCAACACTGCTGTTGTGGAAAATAACAATACAGGCTGCCACTGGAGAATAGATTGCTCTATAAGATATTCTGTAAACTCTGGTATCTAATTTTAGGTCATCTCCTGACTTGACAGGCAAGATCAGCTTCATACAGCTAGGTTCAGTGTTCTGCAAAACAATGTTAAAGCAGAGAACATTTATGGATTAACCCACAAAAGTATGGAACAGAATTTCTTCATGTTTAATCATTTTTGCCCACATGGTGAGACATTAAGTTTTTATTTAGCATTAATATCAGGACAAACACCATGATACAATTGTTTCTAATAAAAACTATTAGAAGAGTTAAAATCATTACCACAGTAATGTAGAAGAGTTATAATCATTACCCCAGTCTGGATCATAATATAAGTAACTCTCTGGAATCTATATTAACACGTTAAACAAATAGATTTTTTTAATGCTGCTAGTTATAAAAACGGAAAATATCGGTAACATTCAGCAGGTCAGGCAGCATCTGTGGAAAGAGAATGTCAATGACATTTCAGGTCAAGTTCATCCAATCATTAATAATCAATTTCACCCCTCACATTCATGACACTAGATGCAGTTTCCAAACTACTGGTGGTTCTTTTGTGAAGTGAGCGTCCAAACATATTTTGAACCATTTTGCAGCTGCCTCTTGGACTGCCATCTTGCTGCTGAAAGTCGACAAGAATTTGATGTCCTTTAATAATGCCCAGAATGGTTTCTTGCCCCATAACTCTGGGTTGTGGCATCCCAACTGTTGCACCAGCAGTCAGGGGAAGATGACTGGATGTGTTGATGAGGGTATTATTGATGAACCAGCGGCCAAAGTAGAGGCACTGGCATCGAGGGCGGCACAGTGACCCTGCGATAGAGTTGCTGCCTTCCAGCGCCGGAGACCTGGGTTTGATCCTGTCTACAGGTGCTGTCTGTACAGAGTTTGTACGTTCTCGCAATGACCTGTGTGGGTTTTCTCCAGGTGCTCCAGTTTCCTCCAACACTCCAAAGATGTGCAGGTTTGTCGATTAATTGGCTTAGTTAAATTGTCCCTAGTGTGTGTGGGATAGTGTTAGTGTGCGGGGATTGCTGGTCGGCACGGACTCAGTGGGCCGAAGGGCCTGTTTCCGCGCTGTATCTCTAAACTAAACTTAAAGTGTGCCTGAAATGCCACAGTGCCAGCTGAACTAACATTGGACACTTGTAATCCTGAAAACCTTAAAGGATGATGCAGCATAAGCTTTCATATTACTGGACCGGTGAATTTTAGCTGCTTGATAATTGTCTGAGTGCTTGACTCAAAATGTTCATGTGCAATCCATTGTCTGGTTTAGAGTAGCATAGGTACATTCATGCAAACGTTTGTACCATTCTGCTCTACAGGTTTTCAATATTTTGATTAGCTCATGCTAATGCATTTGTCTCAAAACTCACCACTTCAAGTTTGTGCCTACTGTTGCCTTGTATACTGATTCATCCACAAGGCTAGTTTCTACTTCTTGAACATAGCTGATGTAAGACTTAAACTATTTGACTCAATTGGTCCTCAATACGGCACAATTTCTTTAAATTTAAGGATGAAATCTTTTTTGACAGTCTAAGTGAATGATGTTGCACAGCATTGCAGGGTTTCAAATGTTGAAGCTTAAGGACTCTCCTACTTGGAAACATTTTGCTCATTACTGTCTCCATGCTGTACAAACATTCTTTCCAGTTGCTCCATAACAAGAAATGAATATCTAAAACTGAAGTTGTTAGAAACTGAAATAAAATCAGATAAATGTTGGAGACTCAGCAGGCCAGGTTTGCTCTGCTGATGGTTTCCAGCATTTTGGGTTTTATTTTTATCTGTAACAGTTATTTCTGAATCTTTTTTATAAATTAATATGTCTTGCTGCTCTATTAAATATGAGTAAATTTCATTTTCATCTAAAGATGTGAATAATTCTGCTGCTGCCACTGGATAATTCTTGTATGAAGTGGTGTAATGCATTAATATTTTCAAATATTTGTGTGTTAGCTTAGGTTAGTGCATCTCCTTGACACATGAGAATGTCCACTCAAATACCCTCCCTAATGCTCAGATGACCTTGAAGTTTAGAATGCTCTATTCCAAGCAATATAATTCCTGCAAGTAAATTTGTTGCTTGGGATGAGTGAGATTGTATAATACTGGGAGATTAATTATGCTCAGCTTCCCCCAGTACTTGGGTCTCACTCAACACAGAACCTGTTAAGTCCAGATCCCTGAATAAACACAATATGCTGAACTAACTCAGTGGATCGGTCAGCATCTCTGGAGAAAAGGAATAGGAAACATTTGGGGTCAAGGCCCTTCTTCAGACTGAGAGTCAGGGGAGAGGGAAATTAGAGATATGAATAGGTACAAAGAACAAATTAATGAAAGATATGCAAAATTGACAAATCAAAACCAGCACCGATGATTAAAGAAAGGTGGAGCCCACAATGGTCCATTGTTGGCTGTGGAGAAGCTAATGACGAGTGAAACTAAACAGGACAACAGTGAAACGAGTAGGTAGACTAGGGTGGGGACAGAGAGAGAAGAATCCAAGGGTTGCTTGAAGTCCAGAACCCGATGACAGATCCTTGCTTTGAACTGAATGTAATAAACTTCAACGACACTGAACACAGAACGTTTGGTTTTATTCGTCCACCTGTTTTGAAAATCTCTGGAATTAAAGCTCCAGCACTGTACAGTACTGTACGTGTGAGCTACACTGACATTGTTTCTTTAACAAACAGTCCTATGCTGTCTGAGTAAGCATCATATTCCTCTGATCATGCCTCCCACCTTGTACTCAAAGTGATGAATGCCACATCCTAGATGGTGTGGGAATTTTTAGTTTACAATATGATGATGCGGAAATCCTTTGTTTAATAAGGGAGTGATATCATGCTAACTAACATTGTATTTAAATGTATCAGATGTTAATATGAGTCAGAAAGGGAGAGGACACACATGGCCGGGATGTAAAGGAATGAAGTACGAATAAAACAAAACGTTCTGTGTTCAGTGTCCTTGAAGTACAGTGCCCTCCATAATGTTTGGGACAAAGACCCATCATTTATTTATTTGCCTCTGTAGTCCACAATTTAATAGAAAAAATCACGTGGTTTTGTTGGATTCGTCAGATTTTATTAAAGGCCATTTTTTTACATTTTGGTTTTACCATGTAGAAATTACAGCTGTGTTTATACATAGTCCCCCCATTTCAGGTCACCATAATGTTCGGGGGACATGGCTTCACAGACGTTTGTAATTGCTCAGCTACGTTTAATTGACTCCTAAATGCATGTATAAGAGAGCTCCCAGCACCTAATCGTTCCCCCAGTCTTCCCATCGCCTTTGGAAACTTTGTATTGCTGTTTATCAACATGAGGACCAAAGTTGTGCCAATGAAAGTCAAAGAAGCCATTATGAGACTGAGAAACAAGAATAAAACTGTTAGAGACATCAGCCAAACCTTTAGGCTTACTGTTTGGAACATCATTAAGAAGAAATAGAGCACTGGTGAGCTTACTAATTGCAAAGGGACTAGCAGGCCCAGGAAGACCTCCACAGATGATGACAGAAGAATTCTCTCTGTAATAAAGAAAAATCCCCAAACACCTGTCGAACAGATCAGAAACACTCTTCGGATGTGGATTTGTCAATGACCACTGTCCGCAGAAGAATTCATGAACAGAAATACAGAGGCTACCCTGCAAGATGCAAACCACTGGTTAGCCGCAAAAATAGGATGGCCAGGTTACAGTTTGCCAAGAAGTACTTAAAAGGGCAACAGCAGTTCTGGAAAAAGGTCTTGTTGACAGATGAGACGAAGATTAACTTATTTCAGAGTGATGGCAAGAGCAAAGTATGGACGAGGGAAGGAACTGCCCAAGATTCAAAGCATACCACCGCATCTGTAAAACACAGTGGTGGGGGTGTTGTGGCCTGGGCATGATTGGCTGCTGAAGGTACTGGCTCACTCAGGAACAGCTTCATTCCCAGAGCCATAGCGGCTCTGAGCCGGCCCTGCTGAGTGCCCCCCACCCCCATGGACTGTCTCCCTTGGATGGTCACGTCACACAGACACATCTGCACTTTGGTCTGTTTTGACTTTTACTGATCTAATGTTCGTTTTACAAACCTTGTTCTCGGGGTATCTAACCTGAATTTTATTGGTCGTGAAGTTATGACATCGGATGGAAGTTGCAAACCAAATCTCGTTGCACTTATGTGTAATGACAATAAAATATATTATTATTATTATATTATTCATTGATGATACAATGGCTGATGCTCGTAGCATAATGAATTCTGAAGTGTATAGACCAGGGGTGGGGAACCTTTTCATGTTGGAATGCCGCATTAAGTTAGCTGGAATATAATAAAGCCGCATCCAAGAAACTTCAATGAGATATACTTCAAAATGTACATTATTTTGTAAAAGTCTAACTGGTATGTACTAACTTCAAGAAAATGGAAACAAAAATGTTCATTCTAAAGTAAACTAATGACTTTGTTGTGACTGCTTATTGTGGGGAAGTATTTGAATATTTGGTTGCAACATGGAGGTACGCAGTTTCAGCTGATCATCTAGATGGGTATCCGTTATTTATGACCTTAAGAGCGTCTTAATTTGGGTTTGGTAGGAGAATGTTGATTCGCAGCAATAAGTGGTTGAAAAGCAAGAAAGCATTTTTCATGCGGGGAGGATTATTTTGTTGAAACTTCTTTTACTCTTTGGTATTTTAAATACGTTCATTTTAAGATTAAAATTAAAATATTAAAAGACGAACAAAAGCATTAATAAAAATAAAAGGATTTGTTCAACAAAATTTGGATTCATTGAAAAGGCCGCACTTAATGGCCTAGATGGCCACAGGTTCCCCACCCCTGGTATGGACACATCCTATGTGGTCAAGTTCAAACAAATGCCTCAAAACTCATTGGCCGGCGGTTCATTCTACAGCAAGACATTGATCCCAAACATACTGCTAAAGCAACAAAGGAGTTTTTCAAAGCTAAATAATTGTCAATTCTTGAGTGGCCAAGTCAATCACCTGATCTGAACCCAATTGAGCATGCCTTTTATAGTCTGAAGAGAAATCTGAAGGGGACTAGCCCCCAAAGCAAGCATAAACTAAAGATGTCTGCAATACAGGCCTGGCAGAGCATCACCAGAGAAGACACCCAGCAACTGGTGATGTCCATGAATCACAGACTTCAAGCGGTGACTGCATGCAAAGGATATGCAACAATTTACTAAACATTCTACTTTCATTTACATGACATTGCTGTGTCCCAAACATTATGGTGCCCTGAAAATGGGGGGGGGGGGGGGGGGGGGCGCGGACTATGAATAAAGACTGCTGTAATTTCAACATAGTGAAACCAAAATGTAGAAAAATGTCCTTTCTTAAAATCTGCCCATGTGCACTTCAACCACATGTGATTTTTTTATATTACAAATCTCAAATTGTGGAGTACAGAAGCAAATAAATAAATGATGGGTCATTGTCCCAAACATTATGGAGGGCACTGTGTGTATGTTATATTCGGATCAAGGCAAGAATCTGACACCTTGTTCTCTACTAGTACCAATCTTTGTCCCGGAGACGTAAAATTTGTCAACATCCATGAGTATATTCCACATTCTTGCTTTCTTAGAAGGCTCTGTGAAATCATCAGCTTTTTATTTATTTGTTTTTCCAGATGTGATAGTTGCTGGCAAATCTAACTGCCTGTCTGTAGTTGTCTTTGAGAAAGTGGATGTAAGGTACCACCTTAAACAGCTGCAGTCCTTTTGAAGAATGTTACATTCCTGGTGCATATGAAAATTCAATGCTCTTGACTCTTCAATGTCCTCCAATGGTGCTATCATTGGGCAAGAATTGTAGTATTCAGGATTTGGGTCCAATGAATGTGAAGGACCGGTAATCTATTCCTAAGTCAATATGGTGTGCGGCTGTAGTGTAGGAAACATGCAGGTAGAGGTATTCCCATGTGCCTGTTGCTCTTATCTTCCTTTTAGGTGGTGACGGGTGCGGTTGGAATAATCTAGGCAAGTAACTGCAGTGCAATTTGTACATGGTGCACACGACAGTTACAGTAGTGGGAAGGAATGATTAGTGTGGAGAGTGATAATGGGTATGTGAGAGACAAAATGTACTGCTTAGTCACTGCCTCAGTCTGTGTGCAGGTGGAGTGCTTGTCAAAGTATGTGTGTGAGAATGAATGCAAGGGCACATGTGAGTGCACGTGCCTGGGGAGATGTGAATGCAGACTGGATGGGGGATGAGTGAGTAAGTGTCAATGTGTATACTGAGCAGGGACAGGAACAAGCAGAGTGCAAATTAAGCTGAATCAGAAGCATTTAGATGTTAAGAAGTGTTATAAAGTACTGAGATCTCACCCTCGCTTATCTATGAGATTGTGTTATTTCTTGCAATCATCTGTTAGGAGCATTTGGGGCTCTTTGTGGCTAACGTAGACAGACTGACCCATAGGCAGTCAGACCCACACGGACACACATAGGCATGCACAATAACTTTTGTGTTTATCTGTTTCATCAGCCTCTTGACGTCCCACCTCGCTCCCCCATTCTAGCCTATTTCACTTTAGCCAATTTCAAGCCTAGGCTGCTTGCTCCACTGACTACGATATCACCCACTGACTGTTCTTGTTCTTCCTCTTTGGGAATGCCTTAATGTCTATTTCCATGCTCCCAACGGCGTCTGCACCCCCCCTTTGATAATTTGTATCTCCCAGAAAACGTCAGAAGAATCTTGAGGAGCGTGCCTGTGTTTAACAGATTGCATTTTCCCTGCGCTCTGTTGCAAGGTTGTGAGTGCAAGTGCACAATTTCACAGATGATGGAAATGGAGCTGGAGCATCTCACTCGGCCACCATTCTTATTCATCAATGGTGAAATGCATATTAACTGGTTTCTCTCTGTCATTCCCTGTTGTGGATGTATCTGTACACCAAATGCTGTGAATTCATGCATAGTGCGTGACAGCACAGCACTTTAATATTGTAGAAAGGTTCACCAAGATATATTTGCGCTCGAGTTGCATAGTGTGATACTTAAATCATTGCTTTTGAGTTATGAGCATGAATTCCACAAAATGTGGAACATTTAGCACTGCAGTGAACCCCAGAGGTTAAATCTACATGTCTAGAATACTGTTTTGGCTACATCTGCAAAATTGGTTGAATTCTGAATTATTGTACTTTAGAAAAGAAGGTGATTAACTTTGAGTGAACAGAAAATACTTCTTGAGTGATGTCAAGAATTTGGGTGGGATGCTCAGATGCATATGCACTGAAGAAAATGTGTTGCTTTCTCTAGAGTACAGAGAGTCAGTAGAAATGTTGGTAGAATTCATGTAAAGCTCAGCCAGAAGGGGGGGGGGGGGGAAGAATAGGAGCAGATTTAAAAACAAAACACAAATACAAGCATGTCAGGTCACGGCTTCTATTTGACGAATGTGATTTGTGCGGATGGGCAAAAAGGTCAGCATGTATGTATGTGGTGGGGCGAAGGGCCTGTTTCTGTGCTGTGTGACCAGCATGGGAATAGGCAGTTCAGCCCGCCGAATTAATGTTGATCATCAAGCACCTACTTTATTCTCCCCACATTTCCTTCACCTGTTACCAGATTCTGGCCTCTTTAAATTGTCCTACTAACCCTTGTCTTTGATGTTTGAAGAAGGATCTCGACCCGAAACGTCACCCATTCCTTCTCTCCAGAGATGTTGCCTGACCCAGGAAGTATTTGAGATGCCTTTAAAACAAATCTCTTTGTCCTATCACCTTCAAAGATTTGCTCCTCTTGTTTCCTAGTCCCCTTTTAGAATTGCACCCTTGAGATTACATTGCCGCTCCAACCAAATGTTATTTATATCGCAACTTTTACAGTTGCATTGTGTTAGATCAATTAAACGATTGTCCTTCTCCTTCCGTCAGCAAAACACGAGCTCAATGCCCAGTTAAGGTTCAAAGGGTCCAGAGAAAAAATACTAATAACACAACCATTTATATTAGCAGCTTTGATTTTCAAGTATAGCTCATACAGATGAACTTTCGCATAAAGGAGCAGAAAATGCTGGAAATACTCAGCCCATCAGGTCATAACTGCAGAGAGAGAAACAGCTAACCTTTTAGATCGATGACCTTTGCATAGTAAATTAAAAAACAGTAGAAATCAAACATTTTTAAACAACTACTGGAGAAGGGAAAGGGGTGGAGTGTACAAGGGGATTATAAAGTAATCTTCGGTAAACTCTGATAGTTTGCAGACAATTTCGAATGAATTTATTAAACTGCTTTCAGATATTTTGGCTTGATTCAACTGATTTAATACTGTTGGCTATGCATGCAGTCTTGAAGTTGAATGCTGGAAATGAGTACTCCACAGTTGGATGGATTCCTTGCCAAAATAACATGAGACAAAGAAGAGTGAATTACATTTTTTCTAGCTGTACCTTGACAAGGCCAACAATTTGTCCTCAGATTGACTGCTACTCTCTTTTCTACTGCAGATGTAGAAAGCAGCAGAGATCTACCACTTACCCAGCCATCTCAAGGACATCCATCCATCTCCAGTGGGAGTTGTCCAAGCACACCTGAACTCCGTCGGCGTCAGGAGGAAGCCATGAAAAGACTGGCCACTCAGGTACAATGAGGCGTGAAATATGATGGAAATGTAATACTTTAATGTCCCACAGTTTATGTTTCATATTAGATCAAGTTAGAGCAATTACCTGCTCACGTATTTTATAGTTTGGAGACTATTAAATATCATTAACTGGATTCCTTACTTATGAACATACAACTATATGGATGATTCTGATAAGCAATGCCTAGCTGATGAATCATTACTTTACAAAGACAAATGCAAACTTCAAAATCTCTGCTTCTCAATATTGATTGTTCTATTCTTTCGAATGACTTAATTAATCTTTATATTGATCTCAAACATGAGTGCAAATCCATTAATCATGCCCAGCTCTATTTAGGATCTTTTACAGTCAATGGTTGGTAATATTGTAGATGTATTCTGAATGTTCAAGCAGGAAAAAGATGCTTGAGCGTTAAAAAGGCATTAATTGCTGAACTATTGATTCTTGCATTTGGTACCCAAAACTAAAGTATAAATTAATAAATATGCATTGCTACTTCTGTGCAAAATAAATAAACCTCTGAAAATGCTCCCTCTGGCAATTTTAAATGCAACAATAGTACCAAGTACTTTTGCTATTTATGTAGGACTTTTAGTGGCCAGAACATCCCAACATATTCTGTTGGAACATATTTGCGGCTGACCAAAAGCTTAGTCATTGAGTTAGGCTGAAAACTTAAATCTTAAATGAAGCAAAAGAAACAGAGACAGTGTGGCTTTGGAATTTCTGAATTTATGATTTTGGAAGCGCTGAAGAAGCCAGAACTGAAGGCAGGGAAATACCTCGGGGTTGAAAGGCTGGAAAAGGGCCCAGATAATGGAGAACAAAGGAGTAATGTATAAACAAAATGCTTCTTTATGCCAAGTAGGACTGAGGCAATGGTGTTTCAGATTACCACCATTTTATACAAGCTAGAATGAGGGAGAGCAACAGGCAGTGAGTTAAATTAGTCTAGTATAGAGATAACAACAGCATAAGTGAGATATTCAACAGTAGACGAGCTGAGGTAGGGTTCAGTAGAGTAGTGTTGTGCTGGTGGGAAGAAGCAGCTCTGTCCGTCTTTGAAGCTTGTCTTGGGATCAGCTAGCAATGTAGCCCAAATTCTAATGTTATCCAGAACAAGGATTTTACCTGTGATTAAGGAATGGTTGTATGACAGGTATATGATTGTTTCTTTCTGAATGTTCAGTTTCTGCTGATCTATGAATGGCTTATGCTGTGGAACATGGCTTCCTGCAAGGAAGGTGGATGCAGTCAATTTGGCCTTTTAAATAGGCAACTTGTTATCAACTTAATGGTAGATCATTTGTTGGGCAACAAAAACGCGTAGGGAAATGGAAATAAAGGGATGACTCATTGCAGAGATTGTGCAGATTTGAGTATAACCTTGATCTGCTAAATGATAAATTAGCAGACTGTTATGTCAGCCATCAAAAGTAGAAAAATAGTTACCAACATTTTTTGTTTCTTTTATTGATTTCACCCCTGATTTTCATACTGCTTAATGCCAGTTGCGATGTTACTGCAAGGTAATATTACCTTTGGTACAGATAGTTTTTTATTTTTAATTGAAAAATACTTAAAGGATTGAAGCACAAGAAATTGATCGCAAAATAATCAACCTAAATTTTCATACTGCTTAATGCAATTTGCGATGTTACTGCAAGGTAATATTGCCTTTGGTACAAATAGTTTTTTATTTTTAATTGAAAAATACTTAAAGGATTCAAGCACAAGAAATTGATCCCAAAATAATCAACCTAAATTGAAACCAAAGCTCTGGAGCGATCGCAACCTCAGCCTATTTTTTCACCTCCAACTCAAATCTCTGTTAACTGTACTGGCAATTTCATACCCTTTATTAAATTATTTTCCATTTCCAAATCACAAACTAAAATCATGATCAACTATAAACTAACCATCACTTTAAAAATCCAAATTATTTTATTGCCAGTGGGCTGAGTCATCCAGACTGTGCCACACAAAAGAGACAAAAGCTTAATTGAGCATAAACAACATCATTAACAATTTAATTTAGGTAATCTGAAGCATTTTGATTGATACTATGTATTATTTGTATTCAATATGGGATTTCATGAGAAATAATTAATTTTCAATGACTTATTTGAATCCAGAAATGTTTAGGAAAATCTTTGTAATCCAAGAGAACAAATTTGTGTCAGAAGGAAAATGACCTAATTTTTTTAAACCCCCCACCAAAATCTGCAGATCTCTAGTAATAACTAAGCCTTTGCCAATCTCAGCTACTGTCTGTGAAGACAGAACCATGGTAATCAACAACTATGGTATCATACCATTAAATACTCATCTAGACTGCATGTAATTAAACAGAAGATCTTGTAAGCTGTTTTACGGTGGGTCTACTTTGTAAACAGCTTAAATTCATGTCAGTTCACTTAATTTCAATGTAATTGCAATGGAGCAAGATCGAAAACAATTCTGCCTGTGAGGGTGCAATGGATCGCACGAGCGACAGTATGAACTTGCCATGTGTATTAGGAATTTGTGACGGCTAACATCATAACTGCTGCAAGGTCCAGGCTGTTATCGTTATAAATAATTTTGTACTTGTATCATCCCAAGATAAAGATGGAATGATTGTTGTCTTAATTAACAATGAAAAATTGGCAGCTGTTACCTTAAGATGAAAATAAGACTGTCATATTATCTCTATCTCTCTCTGTCTCATATATACAGCCACCGTTTAGTTTACAGATTCAGTGTGGAAACAGGCCTTTTTGCCCATCAAGTCCACGCCGACAGGTGATCACCCCTACACTAGTTTTATCCTACTCACTGGGGACAATTTACCGAAGCCAATTAACCTACAAACCTGCACGTTTTTGGAGTTTTGTTCAGCTACAACGAGACAACAGGCCCTTCGGCCCACCGAATCCACACCATCAGCAATCCCCATACATTAATACTGTCCTACACAATTTACAGAAGCCAATGAACCTACAAACCTATATGTCTTTGGAGTGTGGAAGGAAACCAGAGCACCCGGGGAAAACGCACATGGTCACGGGGAGGATGTACAAACACCGTGCAGACAGCATCCGTAGTCAGGATCGAACCCGGGTCCCTGGTGTTGTAAGGCAGCAACTCGACCACTGTGCCACTGTGCTGCGCTATACTGATGAAAAAGTCTCAAATTAGAACGTTTCTGAGAAAGTCTCGGAAGACTTTCTGACTAAGTCTCGCCCGACACTGATAAATGCGTCTCACTTGCTGGATCGATGTTATAATGTAGCAGATGGATTTAGGGTCATCTGTTTCTGACTGGTCGGCAATAAAATGAGTTTGTAAAGCCATATACCACAGTAAAAGACATGCACGAAAAGCTTCTGCCCATATTTTTCAACAATTCATATTCACATGAATCAGTGCAGATGAGTGACATTGCCACAATGTTATTTGTTCTGCCATTAAAAGATGAGTGACAAGTTGTATTATATTTAATTTGGTACTTGAAATCAGCCAAAAGCTTGTTAAGATTGCAACCTCCTTTGCAATATTGAAAACATATTTTAAAGCTTGTATTTAACTGACTAGCAGACAATTTTTTAAATGTGGTGCTTTCTTTCTGGAAAATATCTTGGCATTTTAAAGCAAAGCAAGTAAACGAGTAGCAATTTCAGGGAAAATATTAAAATCTAATAGTTGGGCGGCATTGATTCGGTGGGCTGAAGGACCTGTTTCCACGCTGTATCTCTAAACTGACAACTGAAACTAAACCAATAACAAAAATATATTGTATAGTCTTAGTGTTTAAGAAGGAACTGCAGATGCTGGAAAAATCGAAGGTAGATAAAAATGCTGGAGAAACTCAGCTGGTGAGGCAGCATCTATGGAGCGAAGGAATAGGTGACCTTTCAGGTCGGGACCCTCTTCAGACTGATGTGGGGGTGGTGGGGCGGGAAGAAGAAAGGAAGAGGTAGAGACAGTGGGCTGTGGGAGAGCTCGGAAGGGGAGGGGAATGAGGGAGAAAGCAAGGACTACCTGAAATTGGAGAAGTAAATGTTTGTACTGCTGGGGTGTAAACTACCCAAGCGAAATATGAGGTGCTGCTCCTCCAGTTTACGGTGGGACTCATTCTGGCCATGGAGATCTTAGATCAGTACACTGGCAGATCGCATGAATATTAATAATAAATATTCCCTGCCAGAGGTATTTTCGTTCCAGAATCAATTTCCCCAAGAATAACATTTTGGATCAAATTCATAATTGATATCCGACTTCTGCTATTTCAATGTTTTTTTGATCAACTGAGGAATTGACTAAATGTTAGAAAATTGCTTATTAAATTTATCTTTTCAGGTGGTAGCATACCATTACTGCCAAGCAGACAATGCCTACACCTGCTTAGTTCCTGAGTTTGTACACAATGTTGCAGCTCTCCTTTGCCGATCACCCCAGCTTGTTGCCTATAGGGAGCAGCTTCTTCGAGAACCACATTTACAGAGTATGCTCAGCTTACGATCTTGTGTTCAAGATCCTATGGCATCATTTCGAAGAGGAGTCCTGGAACCACTTGACAACTTACGTAAAGGTAGGCCAATGTTTTATAATTTTTTGAAGAATTTGATGTTAGGCACTCTGCCATGCTTCTTTGCAGTACTGCAGGTGTGGGGGGAGAGGGGAGAACATAAACATATTCTGCAATAACTGATTTTAACTCTGCTTCACAAACAGCTATTTGGCCAGACAGCAATATTTTACAAAAGGAGGTCAGGTGTACATAAAAATTATTTATCGTACTTTCTTGGAAACTATGACAAAGCTGGCTAGCTTGATACGCACCTTGATTTTAGTTAGTATTTCATCTGGAAGGAAATAAAGTCAGAAAATTACAGGGTACAAAGGGATTTGTATAGATCTGGGATGAGAATTTGGGCTCTTTGGGCTCAAATATTTACTTTCTCCTGCTTGATTGAAATAAAATAGTAAGATTAAACGAGAGCTTACCAGTTTGAAGTTTGATCTTTATTTTATGAGGAGTCGAGTTGAGGGACTACGTGAAGAACCCCGTACAGCCGTTCGTGCGTCAATCTTCAAAGCAACGGTGTGAAATCACAGCAAACCGAAGTATAGTGTAAGATAAAGACTAGAACTACCAGATGAAATCTATGAGGGCTGGGAGCGGAGGGCACGTAGTCCCTCAACTCGACTCCTCATAAAATAAAGATCAAACTTCAAACTGGTAAGCTCTCGTTTAATCTTACTATTTTACTTCGGAGTCACGTGAGTGACTACGTGAAGACTTCAAAGCTCTGTGATTTCATGCCGTGTGAAACGAGGATACACAACCACAGCTGCTTCATTGACAAATGAAGGGAAAACATTCATAATGCATACAGTCATAACATAGATGTAAAACATGCCGATGCTGTTTAAATGAAACAATAATATTTCCATCTCTCACCCAGATGGAACATATAACCAGAACATAAATAGAGTTAACAATACTCCTGGTTCAGCAATGGGTCATTACAGATGTGTGGAGATTCATTCGATGGACCATACTCCAGCCGCAACAATGCGACCCAGCGGAACATAAATACCCTTGCTGCTGATGTTGTAGCAGCCCTGGTGGAATGAGATCTGGAAACAGAATCCATTAGTGCATAACACAACTCCGTTTTCCTCATCTGGAATGCCATGAACAATACGTTCTCCCAAATTCTTTGTGACTAACAACATTGCTAGTTCAGAACTCCAAGGCTCCTGATGACCTTGACATATTGTTGTATACATGTGTGCTTACCTTATCAAAGGTCCCCTGGTATGCCTGTGACTATTTTGAGACCTGACCCCCTTCTGGTCTGCTCAAGTATTTATAACATATTATATATTATAATTTACAGACATTATCATCCTGTACCATCACAATTATTTTGCGACAACCTGCTGCACTAAACCAGTGCCAGAAGGATAACTACCTAATAAACTCCAGCCAAATTTAAGGATATAGTTGCTGCCTCCTGGTGAAATAGTGTTCACAGATATCAACATCGCATATGGCATTATACTGGTCCTGGGACCTATGTTGAAACTATCCTACCCCTTGATAACCGGTGTGGACCCGACAGCGAGTCTTGTTCGTTACAGCCAATTCAATGAGGAAGCTCATTGAGCCAATTAATGGCCGTATTACTCTATAATTAACAGACAATCATTTAGCATGAACTCGAAACATTAGCAATCAATACCATTTTTCATGGAACATTAGCATAACAAACTCTTTCATCTCCTGGAAAAGAAAATATAGCCGTTTGGTGCTATGCAAACTCTTTGAACACATAGAAGGATAGATGTAACAACCCAAACCTTAGGACAGTTTGTTAGACCTGCAGAACATAAATTTGAGTTTATCATGAAACATCTGATTTCCGAAGCCTCAGGCTGAACAAGCAAATTCAAGTTTAAAATAACCAATAAGGTTATATAATTATTTGCAACAAATCGGGAATCAATTTGCATAATCACACAATAAGAACTTAAAGCCTCTTAATGACTTTATTTGAAACCTCGAGTGATGAGACAAAATGGAGGTAGCCATAAAAGACCCACCTGCTCCTTTTTGGCGAGAATGTATCTTTTGCCACTGCTATGCCAACTATTTTGCAACCAGTGAAATAAACATGAAACCAACATACATATGTATACACATATATTCATATTAGGTGTTCCATTGAACCAGAATTTCATAATACAGTGCGATTCAACACCAACTCTGTGTTGCCATTACCCACACTTGATGATTCTCCTGTGGCAACAAAATTATGTAACCATTCCAGTGATTCTTTAACCGATTGCACCCTCGTGACTAACATATGCCATCATCACAATGCATCAACCTGAACATGAGCATGACAATATGCTTATTTGTCCAATCACTCTATAGCCCATACAATGCCCGTAGAGTCTATAAATAGTTGATACTAATAACAGAACTTTTTGGGCAAGTCATGCAAATCTGTTCCATCTCCAAACTCGAGATGATCTTTCAGCTACTTGGTAACTACCTTAAATAGCAACTGTGGCCCGATTTCCGAGCCAGTCTAACAAGACAATCTTGGTCCTTATACTGAACCTGTGCAATTCTAACCTGCTTGAAACCCAATATTGTACATTTTACATTTACCGTTCAAAGTAGCTGATAATGTCTCAATCATTTGTACTGTATAACTAAGTATACACCTTACCAAACTGCAAGTGGTCCCTTAATTGTAGAGTAGCACAAGTCCAGTGCGTGGAACCTCTGGCCAGCTTTCATGCTGCCAGCAACTTCAGTGAACCGCTACTGCCAAAAAAGACATGGGATGCATTGCTGCCAGAACTATGAAACCTTGCTTGTTCCAATAGCTTGTGCTTCACCCTCCAGGTTACACCTATGGAAAAGTCTTACCTGAATAGAGGATTCGGCAGCCAAATGTAATGTCCCCCTGAGAGCGGTGTTCACTGCATATTGTGTTTGGGATGGTAACTTTCTTGTCAGGCATAGACCTCTGGCACATGCCCCGATCTCTTGGGCATGCTCTATGGCTATACCCTCAGACTCGGCGTTAAACTATACCAATCCCACATGCTCACCTCTTACATGAGGGAGCCATAAAGCAGGCCTGCTACACAGCTCTGCTGACACCATTTCCCATTTAGGCCATTAGCACCAATTTGCAATAGAATAAAAGGTTTACCTAACAACTACTAGAGCAGTAATGAACACTGTTTGTCCATCATCGTGACATTATTAATTTCAGCTGGTGTTAACAATGACCTAGATGGCACTTACTAATCAACCATTTAACAAAATAATTGTTGCACTACTTACACACCTGAATTGCATCTATGCACTTAACAATTAGTCCAACGACTAGAACTGTTTTATACCAACAACTGTTACCAAAGTCTTATTGACTGCAATCTGTTGCCCAGGCCGGCATCATGGCCAATTGAATACCTAAAAGCAAATCCCAACATCCTACAAATCTATTTGATAGGACTTAATCTAACTGGATAGAGGAGCCCAATTTCTCAAATATAGTTTGAGACTAGACAGCGGATTTTAGCACAAGCACGTTTAAACTGTGTATAGTTTTCTTTGAATACTTTTGTCATCATTCTGTTATATTGCCTTATCCTAACAATGCCTCCTCATCCCCCATGATCACTGTGAATGGGAATACCCTACTAAACTGCTATCCCCATAAAGCAGCCCTAACAAGGTACCCCTGGTGCCCATGAAGCAGCCCTGAACAAAGTAGCTGCTGGCCCGGACTTTCCCATAGCCCAGTATTTGCCATAGATTTGGCATTCTCATCAAGCAGCCCTGAGCAAAGGTGCTGCTGGCATAACCTCTCCAATAGGCTAGCCTACCATAACTTGGCATTCCCTTAGAGCAGTCCTGAGCAAAGGTACTGCTGGCACCGCCTCTGCAATAGGCTAGCCTGCCATAGTTTGGTATCCCCATGAGCAGCCCTGAGCAAAGGTGCTGCTGGCACAGCCTCTCCAATAGGCTAGCCTGCCATAGCTTGGCATCCCCATGAGCAGTCCTGAGCAAAGGTACTGCTGGCACAGCCTCTCCATCAGGCGAGCCTACCATAGCTTGGCATCCCCATTAGCAGTCCTAAACAAAGGTACTGCTGACACAGCCTTTCCCATAGGCTGGCACTGCCATAACTTGACATTCCCATGAAGCAGCCCTTCCCAAAAGTGCTGCTCTCTAAATTAATTCCTAGAGGTGAAATCTCCCAACTTTCCCAATTGTACTGACTATTTTGTCAGTTGTCCCCATATCCTGGGGATTACTGTAGCTTGAGAACCCCATAGGTGAATTTCCCCTCACCAGGAATCCATATAAATATAATATATATATATAAATAGATACTCACGGTACCCTCATGGCACGCAGGCTAATGATTTATGTGAATTAACCCCATTACCTAGGGACTACTGTGGTCTGGGAACCACACATATACCTGGGTTTCCCCTGCACCGGGAACCCAGCTTAACCGTTTAGGTTAGTTTTAACCCCATGTCCTGGGGACTACTGCGGTCTTGAACCGCATATGCTTGGGTTTCCCCTCCCCGGGAACCCAGGCAGACCGTTCAGGTCCGCTAAGCCCCATCCCCTAGGGACTACTGCGGTCTAAAACCGCACTATTCTCGGGTTTCCCCTACCCGGGAACCCAACCTGTGGAGTCACTGACCGCGTTATCAGTGACTCCGATCGCGAACCCGACTTTCCCAGCTCTCCGCTTCCGCGGTCGGACCAGGGTTTCCCCCCCCAAAGCCCTCGGCTGGTTCCCTTGTCGGCTATCGCGAACATCCACTGCAGAAACCCCGGAGGTTCCTGCAGAGACCTAGAACAGGTAAGAAAAATAGCACTTACCTGCAACTTTTTTAGACTTACCATGGAGGAGCTGCGCTGCTCCACAGCTGTCTGCACGAAAAACGTCTGACGCAATGACGCACGAACGGCTGTACGGGGTTCTTCACGTAGTCACTCACGTGACTCCGAAGTAAAATGTGTAATGTCTTTTTATTCTGCTTAATTTCATCCAATTTACAACCTTTCACAATTTGTTCATGCATAGTCTCATTTAACTAGGATGGTGACTTGTGAAAAACAAAAGTGTAAATTGTGCCAAATGGAAATATGTTTTAAAGCTAATCTCATTGTTGCTATGACTACAGCTTGCCTCAGACGTGCTGTATTTCAAGTAAAAATGCAACATTAACATCAACTGTGGAAATGGAACGTGTTTTATCCCTTTGGATTGATGTAGCCTTGCTTGACAGTTCAGATCGTTCATTTACCTATCTTACTTCTTCAGTAATATTTTCAATTGATTTGTTTTCTTTAATACAATTTGCCCAGCTGTAATAATTAAACACTGTAATTACATTCGGCCATTAAATATAATTGCACACTTCAAATATGGCCAATGCCTTCAATGCCAAAGAATTTGGAAATCTGTGTCTAAGTCTGCTGATAGAATTACTATATAAACCGGCTACCTATTTTATTTTTTAAAAGGGAAATCTGATCAATTTAAGACTTTCTCACTTCATTAAGGTTTCCTCGTTATATGTTTTTTCATATTGTGTTATGGGTATTTGTACATGTTAAGCCATTTAAGATCCTAAATAGCATTATGTATGTATTATAGCTCCGCTAAAGTGCATTATGGACACATTAAGCACCCGAGCTGGTTCATTTTAGTTTCGCTGAACACTTCCACTCAGTCCGCCTAAACTTACCTGATCTCCCGGTTGCTAAACACCTTAACTCTCCCTCCTTTTAATGTTCAGTTTAAACAAGCATTTGCATTCCTACTCATTTTAGTTTTTAATTTAGTTTTGTTTATTGTCACGAGTGACGAGGGACAGTGAAAAGCTTTTCTTGGCGTGCTATCCAGTCAGTGAAAAGACTATACATGATTACAATCAAGCCATCCACTGTGTCCTGATACAGGATAAAGGGCACAATGTGTAGTGCAAGATAAAGTCCGATCTGCAGAAGTCTGAGCACTCAACATGGGACACATGTACTGCCATTACATTATACCCTGCTCAAAGAATATAGCAGAGTAATGTGAATTTACCACATTTCCCATCTGACAGGGTAGAAAATCTGCCCATTGAACCCATATCAGATGAATCTGTGCACATACAGTTGGCCCTTTGAAATGCATGTGAAAAGTAGGCTGCTGGGACAAAAATACATAAAACATTTTATTTGATTTAATTTAGTTGAAATAAATGTTTTTAAATATCCTTGCATGTGTATTTGATGTTTTAACTTACTAAAAAAAAGGTTTTGAATATATTTTTAACAGGTCCCAAGTGATATTTGGGCATTTATGCCATTCACAAGCATTCATAACATTGATAGCTTTGACATATTGCGAGCCTGGAGTAAATTGTTGTCACAAGCATACTGTAAATGCAGCCAGGCACATACAGTGAAATGCCCACACAATCCTTCATCATGCACATGAGTCAGGAATCATTTCCCAGCAGTGGGCTGCATTCTGGTCCTGGATGAAATAAGCAATGTAGCCCAGAGCAGAAATGATTAGTGATGCCAGGGCAATGAGAGATCGGTCATAATCATAGAAGTAGTGGAGCATGGAAAGATGCCCTTCAGCCCATTGGAACAGCACGAACCACAAAAACCTATTTCCACTTATCCCAGTTTATTTTCCCCTGATCATGTAAAATTCCCCAGATTCGACCACCTGTCAGAATAAGGGTAATTTACACTTGTCTGCACATGTTTGGTGTACGGATGTAAAGTGAGCCACTTGAGGGGAACCCACACAGGGAGAACATAGAATGTCCACACAAACAGTGCCCAAGATCAGGGTTAAAGTCAAGTTGTGCGTCAACATTTCGTTCAGCCTCAGCATCAGGAGATTGTTCAAATCAGTAGAATTGGACATATGTGTGAATAGAAATTAAATGAAATGCATTGCAAGATAATTTTTTCTTGGTAAATTCAATTATTTTTTCTTTCACTGTAGATTACAGTTACTCAAATTGAATGAAGAGTCATTGTATTCATTTTTTTGCAAATGGTAGTCACGTATCTGGAATTTTTAAACTGTTTTGCACATAAAGGGAGAATATCACCCCTGAAAGTTGATTAGTTTTTTTCTTTCAGAGCGAAAAATTGCAGATGAAGATTACATCGTCTTAATCGATGGGCTAAATGAAGCAGAGTTCCACAAACCAGATTATGGGGACACAATTGTGTCATTTCTCACTAAAATGATTGGAAAATTCCCATCATGGCTGAAGTTGATAGTGACAGTTCGCACAACTCTTAAGGTATGTCTATTTGGCTCTACCCTAAAATAAGCAAATTAAGAGCAGGAGCAGAATACTCAACCTTTCACCAACTCTGCCATTTAACAAGATTGTAACTTATCAGATCACAACCTCATCTGCTCAATCCTGTCTATTCACAATCTCTATTCATCTCTTGCTTATTAAATAGAGTCAGAGTGATACAGTGTAGAAAGAGGCCCTTCGGCCCAACTTGCCCACACCAGCCAACATATCCCAGCTATACTAGTCCCACCTGCCAGCATTTCGTCCATATCCCTCCAAACCTGTTCTATCCATGTACCTGTCTAATTGTTTCTTAAATGTTGGGAAAGTCCCTACCTCAACTACCTCCTCTTGCAACTTGTTCCATACATCCCAGCACCTTTTGTGTGAAAAAGTTACCCCTCAGATTCTTATTAAATCTTTTCCCCTTCACCTTAAACCTATGCCCTCTGGTCCTCGATTCACCTACTCTGAGCAAGAGACTCTGCGTCTACCCAATCTATTCCTCTCATGATCTTATGCACCTCAATAAGATCACCCCTCATCTTCCTGCGCTTACGATCCTGCCGCAATTTTTCACAACTGTCTTCATTATCTGCAAAACCACCCACGTTTGTATCATCTGCAAACTTGCTAATCTTGCCCTGTATGTTCTCATCCAAATCATTGATGTAGATGACAAACAGTAACGGACCCAGCACCGAACCCTGAGGCACATCACTAGTCACAGGCCTCCAGACCGAGAAGCAACCTTCCACCATCACCCTGTGCTTCCTTCCATGAAGCCAATTTTCTATCCACTTGTCTAATTACTTTTGTCTTTAAAAGATTCAATGACTCTGTTTACACCATCTTTTGAGGAAGCATTGAAAAGATATTTAACTAACACTGGGATATGTAAAGTTATGAAATACTGAAGAGAATAGGAGAAGATGTGCATAAAGTTCCTAGATCTTTCCCGAGTAAGTTCCAGTCCTATCACATTATTCTGGTGTGTTGTTGACCAGAACTGTACACAGTACTGTAGCTGTGACTGAACCAGTGTTTAACACAGTTCCAGCAATACTTCCTACTCATAGAGTCCAGCACTGAAACAGGCCCTTCAGCCACCGAGTCCACACCAACGATCAGGCACCTATTTACTCTAATCATATTTTACTTTACTAGGATATGGACATGGTCAGAATTGGAAGAATGTACATATCTCAGGGTTGCAGACAGCTGTGGACAGTTTACAAATAGTATGACAGACCAGTGGATGAATGTGAAAACAAAGATAAGAATTTTAGGTAACAGGTAACAGAACATTGAGTGCCAGTGTAGGCCAACAAATACACTACATTTTCAAATGCTGTACCACTATCGTGCTCTCACTCCCATCTAACTTTAGTCATTTTATTTCTTCCAAAAAACAATGTTTTCACAGGAAGTGGCCAAACTTCTTCCATTCCATAAGATCTATCTGGACAAAATGGAAGTGAATGAGGCAATAGATCAGGATTTACAAGCCTATATTCTTCATCGAATTCACAGCAGTCCTGAAATCCAGAATAACATCTCCCTTAATGGAAAAATGGACAATGCAACGTTTGGAAAACTCAGTACTCATCTCAAAGCTTTGAGCCAAGGGTCATACCTCTACTTAAAACTGACTTTTGACTTGATTGAGAAAGGATATTTGGTGCTTAAGAGTTCAAGCTATAAAGTAGTACCTGTTTCCCTTGCTGAGGTCTATCTCTTGCAGTGCAACATGAAATTCCCTACACAGTCCTCATTTGAACGAGTGCTACCACTTCTGAATGTAGCTGTGGCATCCTTGCATCCAATGACAGATGACCAGCTTTACCAGGCAATCAATGCTGGCAATATTGATGGGAGCCTTGAATGGGAGGACTTTCAACAAAGACTGGACAATCTTTCTATGTTTCTGATAAAACGGAGGGATATGACACGGATGTTTGTTCATCCATCCTTTCGAGAATGGCTAATATGGAGAGAGGATGGAGAGAAGACAAAGTTCCTCTGTGATCCCAGGTGAGAAACTAATGGGGATTTTATCTGTGATAAAGTTGGATAGAGATATGTTAAAAAAAAACTTTGCTTGTTGCTATATTAATAGGATAATTCCCATAAATGTCATATATCCGCAGTTGAATTATTGTTTTGAAGAAAATAACTCTGATGTTGGCCACTCTGGTGGAAACGTTACAAATTCTGGATGCCTGTCAAAACTATATATGTGTAGGAAAGAACTGCAGCTGCTGGTTTAAATCGAAGGTAGACACAAAATGCTGGAGTGACTCAGCGGGACGGGCAGCAACTCTTTGAGGATGTTGCTGAACTCTCGTCGGAGAGCAGGATCTGAAGAAGGGTCTCGACCCGAAACATCACCCATTCCTTCTCTCCAGAGATGCTGCCTGTCCTGCTGAATTACTCCAGCATTTTGTGCCTGTCAAACCATCTAGTTCTTCATCATATTACAAGCTTCTAGAATGCTATGTTCATAAACGTATCGCAGCTTATTTAGGTACATTAGCATTTAAAACATTTTTTAGATAATCCTGTTTCAAGGAAAGGAGATTTAATCATCTTCTGCTATAGTATTTGAACTATTTGACATTGTAATCATAAACAGCCTTCACCAAATTTCCCTTCAGTTGTGACATTGAAAATCTCATTTAATGTATACTTTATCTGTTTTCCTAAATCATAATTTGATATATGCACTACTACAAAATACTTCTGGCATTTACATTTATTGAAATAGATTGTGTTCCCATCTTCTTCCGTAATCTGATTATTTTCTATGCAGTACAGTCGTCCATGCAATAATGGAAAAGGACTGTTGAATTCCATGGTGTCTATTTTTTATTTATGTGATTTTGCCCCAGGGTACAAACAGAATTCCAGATGAATTAGCATTAATTCCATTGAATCAGCCTGCATGTTCTACCGTGTTTTTTCATAGGTTTACTTGAAATTTATTGCAGTGATTAACGTTATTTTAAATTAGAAAGATTTTGTTTGATTATCAGTTAATCTCCAAGCTGCTGCTTTAATTAACAATTAACTCGGTCTTGTTGTTCGCCATTTTCTTTTTGATTGTTCTCTCAGGATTCAAAATCAATTTCATAGCTTAGATTTTGTCTTTCCTTTCCTTGCTCTTCCTAGCATTGAGAATTTAATTTCCATGCCCTGAAATGTGCTGAGCTTATGTAGTCAAAAGGCTGAGCTGCTCAAGCAGTTCCAGTGCTGGTAAATTTCCCAGGATTTAGTTTAGTTTATTGTCACGTATACCGAGGTACAGTGAAAAGCTTTTTTGTTGTGTGTTATCCAGTCAGCGGAAAGACTAGACGTGATTACAATCAAGCTGTCCCCAGTGTACAGATATAGGGTAAAGGGAATACGTTAAGTGCAAGATAAAGTAAAGTAAATTCTGATTAAAGATAGTCCGTGGGTCTCCATTGTGGTAGATGTTGGGTCCGGACTGCTCTTTGGTATGTGATAGGATGGTTCAGTTGCCTGATTACTGGTAGAGAGATGATCGCTTCTTGACAATCTCCAACTTGTTCTTTAAACACTAAGAGCACAAGAAAATAGGGCATAAGTAGGCTACTCAGCCGCTCGCGCCTACCCTGCCATTCATTGTGATTATGGCTGATCTGCCCAGGTCCTGTTCTCCTGTTCTGTGCCAATTTTCCTCACTGACCTCATTTGTTGTAGTCTCTGATTTAATATATTCCTTCATCTCCGCTAACCATTGGTGGTTTATCTTTCTTCGATGATGGGTGGTTTATTTTTCTTCTTTCAAAGCGGGATAAATTTCTGCTAAGCATCATATACCAGCTGTTTACATATCTACCACTGTTAATCCACTAACCCCACCCTTTTGTCCACTCTAGAAACCTTCACACCATTGTAATTGATGGAATTTCTAGTTGCTTTTGGAGTTTGGGATAACCTCTAGAATTTCTTAATTTAGCTTCATAGCTCAAATCTCTTATAATTCTGCACCTGACTCTATTTATCCAGTCCATTTGTTTTCTCCTCGGGTTTTTCTCTTCCTCCCCTGTTCAAATTATCCTTTAACTCCCTGCCTTGAATCAGACTTCCATGATAGAGAAAGTGGCCATTATTTCCATGCCAGTTAAAAAAATAATTATCTACAACATTGCCTCTTCCCAAGTCTCGCTCCAAAGCCGTGTACATAAAAGCAATTCAAGCATTCAGTTAGAGGATCTGGCATTGATTAGTTTAGGTTAGTTTATTGTTCACATGTACCAAAGTACAGTGAAGAGCTTTTGTTTGTGCTATTCCGTCTAAAAGGCTATACATGACTACAATCAAGCCATCCACAGTGCACAGATAAAGGGTACAACATTTAGTATTTAATGACAAAAATGGTGTATTAATGCGGAGGTTGGAATGAATCCCATTTTCATATTTGTTGCGATAATTCTTAGTAACAGTTCCCTGAAGCAATGTGATATTTTTGCTGCCACAAAATGGTGTAGTTTAACTAGAAAACAATAAACTCTCAGAGATGTTGACAATCTCTGTTTAATCCACTTTGCTATTTGTTAATATTCCTTCGAGCAATCAAAGACCATTTGAAATCTCTGTGTTGCCAACATTAAATCACAATTCCAAAAGTAGGGCAAACCAAAAAGTAAAGCTAATATAGTTTCTAATTTTCTCTAATATATTTCACCAAATATTTTCAGTGTACATTTTAACATTGGCCACACTATTTTATATTATTTCAACACAAAATTTATAATTGGAAGTAAATATTTGCATTTAGCTTCTGTCTGGCAGAGCTCGAAATTTTCTACCAGACAATAAGTATGAGATTTCCCAGAGGCGCACTGATACAGCCAGTAGCGCAACTGAGTCACCGCTCCAGTCGCTCAGGTTGGACTCTAACCTTTGGTGGTAAGTGAGTGTAGTTTACACCTTCACTTTGAGTATGTGTGGGTTTCCTCCCACATTACAAAGATATTAGGCT
Organism: Raja brachyura; assembly: GCA_963514005.1. The sequence continues at coordinate 12,090,563 of OY740812.1, forward strand.
AATTGGCTACTGTCATTACTCCTTACACAGATGGCTAGTGGGAGATTCAAGTAGGAATTAATGGGCATATGAGCTAATATGGAAATAAATGGCCGAATGAATTTGAAGGGATTGCTCTGAGAATTCCTGGGGCAGAGAGTTGGAAAAGAGAGATGGGATGGGGCAAAACCAGGCAAGTGGTCAATGCATACAGGTGAGGGTGAGTGATTGGCAGAAGGGTGAAGTAAGTTACAGATGCTAGAGGTGAAAGGGAGACAAAAGGATGTCAGGTAAGGTAAAGAAGATGAGTGAAATGTATAGCTGAGTGAAGGGAACAGTGGGAGGGGAAAGAGCGGGGCATCGAGGGTAAGTGTAGGCCTTGGAGATGGAAGATAAACGTACAAAGTAGGTGCAAGGAGCAGAGTGACTGGGGTGGCGAGAGAAATGTGTATGCACCGGGTGCAGGAGAAAGAGAGAAGGAATAGTACATGAAATTGGAAAATTCTGTGTTAATGTTGTTGGGTTTTAAGCTACCCAAGCGGAAAGTGCGGTGCTGTTCTCCCAGTTTGCGTAAGGCCTCACTCTGGCAATGGAGGAGATCAAGTAGAGAAAGGTTGGTGTAAGCATGGGTAGAGGAGATAAAATGGAAGCAGCCAGGAGCTGCAGCGGGCATTGGTGGGAAACGGTTGCTTGGTCTCACCGATGTAAAGGAGGCCTATACCGAGTGCAACATGCAGTAGATGAGGTTTAAAGAGGTGCACATGAACTTCTCACTCAGAAGCGCCAGCGTCCCCTTCCACGTATATCCCTCTCTCCAGCTTTACAATTCACTCCTTGTCTTTCACCTAACACCCTTTTGTCTTATTTTAAGCACTAGCCTTTGACACATTCCACAATCTGCCAATCCTCCCCCCATCTTTATCCTCCTACTCCAATCAGTCGGAAAAAAGGGTTTCATCCCAAAAATCATCTGCCCATTCCCTCCACGGATGCTACCTGATCCACTGAGTTCTTCCAACAGTTGTTTCTTGCTCAAGATTCGTGCATCTGCACTTTCTGGCATCTCAAAATTCCCTATTGCCTTGTTTTGAATTGGGAAGAGGCCAAAGTTATCATTAGCTCCTAAGCTTTAACAACAGAAGTCTGCAGGGGAAACACAAAAGCACCAGCAATCTCGCATGCTCAAGTAATGACGTGTTGTTTAACCTGTAATTTAGAGCAATTTTGTCATGATTATAATTTAAGACAAGATCATCATTAGGTGTAAGTTTTCAGTAATTTTACCCTATATACAGTGCCCTCCATAATGTTTGGGGCAAAGACCCATCATTTATTTATTTGCCTCTGCGCTCCACAATTTGAGATTTGTAATAGAAAAAATCACATGTGGTTAAAGTGCACATTGTCAGATTTTAATTAAGGTCATTATTATACATTTTGGTTTCACCATGTAGAAATTACTGCTGTGTTTATACATAGTCCCCCCATTTCAGGGCTCCATAATGTTTGGGACACAGCAATGTTATGTAAATGAAAGTAGTCATTTAGTATTTGTTGCATATCCTTTGCATGCAATGACTGCTTGAAGTCTGCGAGGCATGGACATCACCAGTTGCTGGGTGTCTTCTCTGGTGATGCTCTGCCAGGCCTGTATTGCAGCCATCTTTAGCCTATGCATTTTTTGGGGGCTAGTCCCGTTCAGTTTTCTCTTCAGCATATAAAAGGCATGCACAGTTGGGTTCAGATCGGGTGATTGACTTGGCCACTCAAGAATTGACCATTTTTTAGCTTTGAAAAGCTCCTTTGTTGCTTTAGCAGTATGTTTGGGATCATTGTCGTGCTGTAGAATGAACTGCCGGCCAATGAGTTTTGAGACATTTGTTTGAACTTGAGCAGATAGGATGTGTCTATACACTTCAGAATTCATTATGCTACGACCATCAGCCGTTGTACCATGAATGAAGATAGGTGAGCCAGTACTTTCAGCAGCCATACAGACCAGGCCATAACACGCCCACCACTGTATTTCATAGATGAGGTGGTATGCTTTGGATCTTGGGCATGTCCTCCTCTCCTCCATACGCTGTTCTTGTTATCACTGATATGTTAATCTGCATCTCATCTGCTTCTTTGCAAATTGTAACCTGGCCATCCTATTATTGCGGCTAACCAGTGGATTGCATCTTGCACTGTAGCCTCTGTATTTCTGTTTCATGAAGTCCTCTGCGGACAGTGGTCATTGACAAATCCACACCTGAAGAGTGTTTCTGATCTGTCTGACAGGTGTTTGGGGATTTTTCTTTATTATAGAGAGAATTCATCTGTCATCAGCTGTGGAGGTCTTCCTTGGCCTGCCAGTTCCTTTGCGATTAGTAAGCTCACCAGTGCTCTCTTTTTTCTTAATGATGTTCCAAACAGTTGATTTTGGTAAACCTAAGATTTGGCTGATGTCTCATTAACATTCTTATTCTTGTTTTTCACATAATGGCGTTTTTGACTTTCATTGGCAGAACTTTGGTCCACATGTTGATAAACAGCATTAAAAGTTTCCAAATGTGATGGAAAGACTGGAGGAAAGACTAGGTGCTGAGAGCTCTCTTATACCTGCATTAAGGAGGCAATTAAACACACCTGATCAATTACAAACACCTGTGAAGCCATGTGTCCCAAACATTACGGTGCCCTGAAATGGGGGGAATATATATAAACACAGCTGTAATTTCTACATGGTGAAACCAGAATGTATAAAAATACCCTTTAATAACATCTGACAATGAGCACTTTAACCACATGTGATTTTTTCCTATTACAAATCTCAAATTGTGGAGTACGGAGGCAAATAAATAAATGATGGGTCTTTGTTCCAAACATTATGGAGGGCACTGTACACCCCTTTGAGTTCCCTAAATAAACTTGTGCAAGTAGTTGTCCAGTTGATCTCTGTGAACTGACCTTTCAGTCCATCTGACCATATGACCTTGTGAAGGGCCTTGTTATGTGTCCATGTACACAACACATTGTCTATGTAGACAATATCTACTGCCCTGCCCTCATCAATCCTCTTGGTTATCTCTTCAAAAAAAGCCAATTCATTTCATGAGGCATGCTTTCCTATGCATAAAATACTAATCAGTTCTTGCCTTTCCAGGGATGTAAAGGTCAGGAGAAAGTATAGTAGAATCGAGTGCACTGTGTGAGTGTACATTAGTAATAAGAGCTTGATTTGGCCATGTTATCCCCCAGCTTGCTCATTCATTGAGATTTTTGCCCTTATGTGGTCTTTGGTCTCAGCTTCAATTTTGTGACCTGTTCCATGAACCTTAATTTTCACGTACACCAAAAATTTGCCCCAGCAAGCAAGACACAGCATTCAAAATCTCTAAGGCAGAGAATTCCAAGAAATTTAATCTTGTCCTGTTCTTCACTGTTTGACCATTCTGCTGAGACTCTTCCCCATCATTATTTAATGTCCCTCCTTTAAAACGTTACTAAGTAATATTTTAGTTTCTTGGTGGATTATACTTGCTCCACACGACGACTCTAAGTTTCTTCATGATAATCACTAGATAGGGATTACTCGCGTTCAGATGCTCATGCATTCCTTGTTATTTTTCTTGCTGTAGAAAATATAACTGTACTGTGTGTGGTGTAGGCATGTTACAAAGACATAAATATACTTCAATAGGCCAGGCTTGTGATACATACACTCTCAGTTTAAATCCTAGGAAATCTGCCGTCCTTATGTGAACTGTCCCAAATGTGACTCCAAAGCCTATGCATGGTTGATTCTTTGCTGCTTGCTTGATTTGGTCCATTGGCGCCAGGAAATTAGGGTAGCCAGTAGTCCGAGATGACATTACTGAAGGATTGTCCAGAACAAAACAAAATAATCTTCACACGGGGAGAAGCAGGTATATGGAACAAGCTGCCAGAGGAAGTAGTTGAGGCAGATACCATAACAACATTTTAAAGACATATGGACAGGTACTTGGATAGGAAAGGTTTTGAGGGATATGGGCCAAGCATGGGTAAATGGGACTAATTTAGATGGGGCATTTTGGTCAGCATGGACAAGTTGGGCTGAAGGGCTGGTTCAATGCTGTACGGCTTGTCTGCAACATCCATCAAAGAAAAACATTAAAACATTTGTAAGAAGAGATGAGTTTTCTCATTTATTTTTTGAATGTTAGGTTTGTATCTTATAGTATTTTCTTTATCATCAAGATTAATCACTTATTTGTTCACACTTTTCATTGCCTCAGAAATTCATACCTTATCCTCAAGTTGCTGTTTTTCCATCACAAAGAAGTAAAGCATGGAAATGCTGTAACATTTCTAAGATGTGAACCGTTACTCCTGAACTCCAGGAAGAAAGATGTATCTGGTTTGATGAATTGTACATGTAATCAAGAGCGAGTTAGATATAGCTCTTAGGGCTGACGGAATATGGGGACAAAGCAGGAAAGGGGTACAGATTTTGGATGATCAGCCCATGATCATATTGAATGGCGGTGCTGGCTCGAAGGGCCGAATGACCTATTCCCGCACCTATTTTCTATGTTTCTATTGATAGATACAATTTTTCAAATTGTACTTCGAAGAATCTGTGGCCTCCCTTTGATCTGGTATTTTGTTGGTTCACATGCCTAATCAATGGTGTTTTATCATTAATGTTTTATTATTATTAATGTTTAGTGTTTTCTGAGTCATTCGTAACTGTCACTATGTCATGTTGTTACGTGTGGGCGGAGCACCAAGGCAAATTCCTTGTAGAAACATAGAAACATAGAAAATAGGTGCAGGAGTAGGCCATTCGGCCCTTCGAGCCTGCACCGCCATTCAATGTGATCATGGCTGATCATCCAACTCAGTATCCCGTACCTGCCTTCTCTCCATACCCCCTGATCCCTTTAGCCACAAGTGCCACATCTAACGTCCTCTTAAATATAGCCAATGAACTGGCCTCAACTACCTTCTGTGGCAGAGAATTCCAGAGACTCACCACTCTCTGTGTGAAAAATGTTTTCATCATCTCGGTCCTAAAGGAATTCCCTCTTATCCTTAGACTGTGACCCCTTGTTCTGGACCTCCCCAATATCGGGAACAATCTTCCAGCACCTAGCTTGTCCAACCCCTTAAGAATTTTGTAAGTTTCTATAAGATCCCCCCTCAATCTTCTAAATTCCAGCGAGTACAAGCCGAGTCTATCCAATCTTTCCTCATATGAAAGTCCTGACATCCCAGGAATCAGTCTGGTGAATCTTCTCTGTACCCCCTCTATGGCAAGGATGTCTTTCCTCAGATTTGGAGACCAAAACTGTACGCAATACTCCAGGTGTGGCCTCACCAAAACCCTGTACAACTGCAGTAGAACCTCCCTGCTCCTATACTCAAATCCTTTCGCTATGAATGCTAACATACCATTTGCTTTCTTCACTGCCTGCTGCACCTGCATGCCTACTTTCAATGACTGGTGTACCATGACACCCAGGTCTCGTTGCATCTCCCCCTTTCCTAATCTGCCACCATCCAGATAATAGTCTACCCTCATATTTTTGCCACCAAAGTGGATAACCTCACATTTATCCACATTATACTGCATCTGCCTGCATCTGCCCATTCACTCAGCCTATCCAAATCACCCTGCAGCCTCCAAGCATCCTCCTCACACCTAACTATACCCCCCAGCTTGGTATCATCTGCAAATGTGGAGATGTTGCATGGAATTCCCTCGTCCAAATCATTAATATATATTGTAAATAGCTGGGGACCCAGCACTGAGCCTTGCGGCACCCCACTAGTCACTGCCTGCCATTCTGAAAAGGACCTGTTTACTCCTACCCTTTGCCTCCTGTCTGCTAGCCAGTTCTCTATCCACATCAATCCTGAACCCCCAATACCGTGTGCTTTAAGTTTGTATGCTAATCTCTTATGCGGGACCTTGTCGAAAGCCTTCTGAAAGTCTAGATATAACACATCCACTGGTTCTCCCTTATCCACTCTACTAGTTACATCCTCGAAAAATTCTATCAGATTTGTCAGACATGATTTACCTTTCGTAAATCCATGCTGACTTTGTCCAATGATTTCACCACTTTCCAAATGCGCTGCTATCCCATCTTTAATAACTGACTCTAGCAGTTTCCCCACTACCGATGTTAGACTAACTGGTCTGTAATTCCCCGCTTTCTCTCTCCCTCCTTTTTTTAAAAGTGGGGTTACATTAGCTACCCTCCAATCCTCAGGAACTACTCCAGAATCTAAGGAATTTTGAAAAATTATCACTAATGCATCCACTATTTCTGTGGCTACCTCCTTGAGTACTCTGGGATGCAGACTATCTGGCCCTGGGGATTTATCGGCCTTCAATCCGTTCAATTTACCCAACACCACCTCCCGGCTAACCTGGATTTCACTCAGTTGCTCCATCTTATTTGACCCCCGTTCCACTGCTATTTCCGGCAGATTATTTATGTCTTCCTTAGTGAAGACAGAACCAAAGTAGTTATTCAATTGGTCTGCCATGTCCTTGTTCCCCATGATCAATTCACCTGTTTCTGACTGCAAGGGACCAACATTTGTTTTAACTAGTCTCTTTCTCTTCACATATCTATAAAAACTTTTGCAGTCAGTTTTTATGTTCCCTGCCAGTTTCCTTTCATAATCTATTTTCCCTTTCCTAATTAAGCCCTTTGTCCTCCTCTGCTGGATTCTGAATTTCTCCCAGTCCTCTGGTAGGCTGCTTTTTCTGGCAAATTTGTATGCCTCATCTTTTGTTTTTATACTATCCCTGATTTCCCTTGTTATCCATGGATGCACCACCTTCCCCGATTTATTCTTTTGCCAAACTGGTATGAACAAATTTTGTACTTCTTCCATGCAGTCTTTAAATACCTTCCATTGCACATCCACTGTCAACCCTTTAAGAATCACCTGCCAGTCTATCTTGGCCAATTCACATCTCATACCTTCAAAGTTACCTTTGTTCAAGTTCAGAACCCTTGTTTCTGACTTAATTTTGTCACTCTCCATCCTAATGAAGAACTCAACCATATTATGGTCACTGTTGCCCAAGGGGCCACGCACAACAAGACTGCTAACTAACCCTTCCTCATTACTCAATACCCAGTCTAGAATAGCCTACTCTCTCGTTGGTTCCTCCACATGTTGGTTGAGAAAACTATCCCGCATACATTCCAGGAAATCCTCTTCCTCAGCACCCCTGCCAATTTGATTCACCCAATCTACATGCAGATTGAAGTCACCCATTATAACCGTGTTACCCTTGTTGCACGCATTTCTAATTTCCTGTTTGATGCCATCCCCAACTCCAATACTACTGTTAGATGGCCTGTACACAGCTCCCACTAGCGTTTTCTGCCCCTTAGAGTTTCGCAGCTCTACCCATATCGATTCCACATCCTCCACGCTAATGTCCTTCCTTTCTATTGCATTAATCTCCTCTCTCACCAGCAACGCTACCCCACCTCCTTTTCCTTTTCGTCTATCCCTCCTGAATATTGAATATCCCTGGATGTTCAGCTCCCAGCCTTGGTCATCCTGGAGCCATGTCTCCGTGATCCCAACTATAGCATAGTCATTAATCGCTATCTGCACCTTCAACTCATCCACCTTATTACGAATGCTCCTCGCATTGAGACACAAAGCCTTCAGACTTGTTTTTACAACACTCTTACTCCTTATACAATTATGTTGACAAGTGGCCCCTTTCACATCGATCCCTATTACACTTGGCCATACTCTCCTATCCCTTTGTGAGCTTTCTTTCCCGTTAATTCTGGGGTCATTAACCATCCCTTTACTCTCTTTCCCTTTAACTCCGTTCTCGATTATCCCATTTGACACCCCACCCCCCTTATTCAGTTTAAAACCATCCGTGTAGCAGTGGCAAACCTGCCGGCCAGAATGCTGGTCCCCCACCTGTTAAGATGCAATCCATCCCTTTTGTACAGTTCCCCCTTACTCCAAAACAGATCCCAGTGATCTAATAATCTAAATCCCTGCCCCCTGCACCAGTTCCTCAGCCACACATTCAGGTCCTGTATCTCCCTGTTCCTGCTCTCGCCAGCACGAGGAACTGGAAGCAAACTGGAGATAACAACCCTGGAAGTCCTGCTTTTCAGCATTTTTCCAAGCTCTCTGAAGTCCCGCTGCAAAATATTTATCCCCTTCTTTCCAACATCATTTGTGCCAACATGCACGACCACTTCCGGCTGTTCACCTTCGCCCTTGAGGATTGTCTGCACTCTGTCCGTAACATCCTGGATCCTGGCACCAGGAAGGCAGCACACCATCCTGGAATCCCGTCTGTTGCCGCAAAAACCCCTGTCCGTACCTCTCACAATGGAGTCTCCAACTACAATGGCGTTGCCCGACTTTGGCCTCTTTGGTTTTGGCTCATCAGCCCTTTTTGTTTTTTAAGCCAGTCCGCCGCTCAGTGAGATACCGTCTTCTGTCCCGGCAGCTTCCACGTGGGTGAACCTGTTCACAAGAGGTACAACACCCGGGGACCTTTGCATTCCATGTTTTCCTCCCTTTCTCACCGTCACCCACCTTCTCTCTTCTAGTGCCTTGGGTGTAACAATCTTACTGAAGGACTTGTCGAGGAACGACTCAGTTTCTCGGATGAACCTGAGGTCATCCACTTGTTTCTCCAGTTCTCCAACACGGTCCTTCAGGAGCTGTACCTGGATGCACTTCTCACATTTGTAGCATCCAGAGGCACCAGCAGTGTCCTTGACCTCCCACATACTGCAAGCATCACACTGCATCAGCTTGCTTGACATGTGAATACTTGGCCAATAAACTTACTTACTTAATATAAAAGGGAGGCATCGGGGAACAGAAGAGGCGGAGGCTCCTGCCTCATGGTAAACTTCTCCTGTTGCTCAGATGTAGCCGCACTGTCCAACTCCTGCCCTCCACACATCTCCACAACTACCTCCTGAGGGAATTCACCTCCATCATGACCACAGTCAACATCTCACACAGGCAGGACCTCATTAAGCACTGGAGGAGCTCAATGCCATGGTCAGCTATCATCAGTTGGCATACCCCGATGACTTTCCTCTCATAGCCAAGGACTTCAACATGGCCAGTTTGACGAAACACTTCTGAACTACCACCAGCACATGTCCTGCAGCACTAGATGATCAAACATCCTCGACCACTGCCATTCTACCATCAAGGATGCCTATCACTCCATCTCTCATCCTCATTTTGGGAAATCCAACTACCTTGCTGTGCTCCTTCTTCCTGCATATAGGCAGCGCCTATGGAGTGGACTGCACAGAACTGCTCAGAAAAGGTAGAGAAACGACCCTAGGAGTTTTGCGGAATTAATAGATCAGATAATGTTCAAGAACCCGGCAACAGACCTGAACAATATGCCATGGTTGTTACTGACTTCATAGTTGTGAAGGAATGTGTTCCCACTAAAACCATCCGAGTGTCCCCAACCAGAAGCCTCAGATGAGCCATGACGTCCTCCATCTGTGGACTAGATCTCGGGCATTCAAGTCTGGTGACACATAGGTGCACCTCAAGGATGTGTGCTCAATTCCTGCTCTACTCACTCTATACCCATGACTATGTTGTTGTGCACAGTTCCAAGTCCATCTTTAAATTTGCTGACAACGCCACTGATGTTGGGCGAATTACAGGTATTGATGAGTCGGTGTAGGAGAGAGATCGATCATCTGCTTGAATGGTGCCAGAAAACAATCTTGCTCTCAACATCAGTAAAACCAAGAAGCTGATTGTTGACTTTAGAAGAGGGAGGCCGAGGATCCATGAACCTGTGTTTGTTGTATTGATGGTGGAGAGTCAGCAACTTCATGTTCCTGGGAGTGCATATTGCTGAACATCTGTTCTGGACCCAGCACATTGATACAATCATAAGAGAAGCCCATCAACGCCTCCACTTCCTTAGAAGATTGAGGAGATTATTTATGTCGACGAATACTCTATCTAAGGGAGTACGGTAGTGAGCATATTGACAGGTTGCATCACGGCCTGGTTTGTCAACCCGAACGCCCAGGAACGGAGAAGATTACAAACAATGGTGGACTCTACCCAGTCCATCACGGGTACTGGCCTCCCCAGCACAGAAGGGAACTATAAGAGGCGCTGCCTCAAAAAGGCTGCCAACATCATCAGGGACCCATGCCACCCTCCCATTTCACTTCTGCCACCGGCACGAAGTTATCGGAGTCTGAATACCATGACCACCAGGTTCAGGAACAGCTTCTTCCCAACACTCAACAGGCTGTTGAACGCTACAAGCACCAACTCAACTGAATTACGAGACTTCCGGTGGCGCCATGTTCTAGGAGAGAACAGTGCCAGACCAGCTCTTAAAAAATCTGGGGAAAAAAACGGGGTTAGAGGAGGCTGCTAACACTACTTACCGTAGGAGACCGATTTTAAACGGCTCCGGGTGCGATTGTAAGCTGCGTGACGTCATCAGGCGCGCGACTTTAGTGACCCCGGTAAGAAATTTAAAATGAATCCCTCCTCCCCCACACAGCCGAAGAAAAGTTCCAGAAGGGAGGCAGGCCCTACCAAAGCTTCAGGCTCGGGACAGGCTGCCTCCCAAGAAGAGATTTCACAAAGAAAAGCTGAAATGGAAGATTTTAAAAAGTCTTTACTGGCAGATATGAAGAAAATGCTGAAGGAAACACAAACAGAAATGAAGAAAGATTATAAAGAAACTAAGGATGAAATGAAGGCCTTAAAAATGGATATTCGAAATATCAAAGATGAATTAACAAGAGAAGTTAAAGAAATGGTAAAAACCATGATGTCGGATTGGAAAACAGAAATTGAGGAGGACATACACAATCAACTGATCGAGGCAACTGATAAGATTGCTGGGATGGAGCGATTGATGGAAGAGATGATGGATGCGAAAATAGAGGCGAGGTTAAGCCCTATGTCAACTGTACTGGATCAACAAAATGATACGATTAAAGAATTAACTGATGCTGCTCTAACAACTGCGAGAGAGAATGAGAAGATAAACGAAGAGAACAAACGCCTCTCTGAATTATTACGTAAAATTAATGAGAAATGTATTGATTTGGAGGGGCGCCAAAGACGTAAGAATTTGCGCATAGTAGGTCTGTCTGAGGGACGCGAAGGAAACTATGACCCACGTAAATTCTTTGCAAAACTCCTAAAGGACATTTTGGATTTGGATGAAGAACCCCTGTTGGGCCGTGCCCACAGGGCTTTAAGACCGGTCCCTAGGAGGGGTGCGCCACCAAGACAAGTAATTGTAAAGGTGGTTTATGACAGTGTCTTTGAGGATATGATGAAGATAATCATAAGAAAAAGAAATCTGAAATACGAAGGAGATAACATCAGTATCTTCAGAGACTACCCGGCCGAAGTGGCTAAAAGAAGAGCTCTATTTACAGAAACAAGACGCATCTTGAGAGACATAAAAGGAATAAAGGATATCAGATATGGTTTGGTGTACCCGGCAATACTTAGAGTTACCTACGAGAATAAGGATCTTCGTTTCACCAAACATACAGCGGCACTGGAATTTGCTCGGAAAATACTGAAGGAGGCAGAAGAAAGAGAAGAAGGAGAAGAAGGAGACGCTGTGGAAGAAGGAGTAGACCCAACTGGGTAGTGGATGAATGAACTTTATGGACCTGTGGCTGTGAATCATTTACTGAGAAAAAGGCGGAATAATGGACATCGATTTGTAGTTTTATAATGTTTACTAATTAATTAATAAATACTAATTTGTAATTTTTAATTATTAATTATTAATTACTAATTGGTTTGATTTCCCTTACTCCCCTTATATAGTATTACTAATTATGATAATAATTATAGCTGAGATTAACAACTAAAAATTAGTAATATGAATAATAGAAAAATTTATTAAGAAAATAAAGTTAGCACCCCCACCCCAATATACACAGTATTTCAAATAAGAGCTGGAATATTTAACATCTTTTTTTTTAATACGGAAGTCGTTAGATTAGTAGCCATGTTAGTGTGGCTTTCACCTGCACTCACTACACATTATATAAGTGTAGTTTCTTTTTTTTCTGATCACCTTTTTTTCACCCTTTACTTTTTTTATATTCACATTTGTTATTATTTTTGTTATTTTTTGCATAACACATACTTGATATTATATTATATATTATATAATCATGACTTTTATCTATTTTATATAATCAGATTAAATGAATATGGTTTAACGGAATTGGAAATTCGCATCGGATTGAAGTTGGGGTGTAGTGTCGGGCTGGAGGAGCCAAGAAGGCTACTCCAAAAAAAGCCACCCTAACAATAAAATGCAGGATATGAATGTAAGGAATGGAGATGATGGAATCACCTTCTGTAGCTGGAATGTTAAAGGAATCAATGAACCAATTAAAAGGGGAAAGGTACTAGCTCAGTTGAATAGATTGAAATCTGGAGTTATGTTTCTTCAAGAGACACATCTTAAAAAAGATGCTCAATATAGATTAACCGCGAAATGGATTTCAAAAGTATATCACTCTTCGTTTATACACAAATCTAGAGGAGTTGCAATAATTATTCGTAAAGGTATACCTTTTAAACTTAATTCATTAATAGAGGATAAGGAGGGTAGATATTTAATAATTACAGGGGAACTACATTCAAAAAAAGTAATTCTTATGAATATATATGCACCTAATTTTGATAATCCACTATTTTTTAAGAAAATATTTAATAGTATTCCTATATCCACCCAATATAATTTAATAATTGGAGGTGATTTTAATTGTACTTTAGATAATTATCTGGATAGATCTTCTACAAAAATTAAGGCTCTCTCTAAATCAAGCAAGCTTATAAACTCCTTTAGTACATTGAATGTTAAAGATATTTGGAGATTGGATAATCCTACCGGACGGGAATATTCATTTTTCTCACCGGTATTTGGAACATATTCGAGGATTGATTATTTCTTAGTAGACTCAAAACTACTCCCCTTTACATATGATGCAAAGTATCATAATATTATTATCTCAGGTCATGCCCCTTTAACATTTAAGATAAAATTAAAAGATATGGTTAATAAAACTAATATTTGGAGATTCAATACACAGATATTAAAGGATAAAGACTGCTGTAACTATGTGGAGAAACAGATTAAATTATTTTTTGAAACTAACGATAAACCTGAGACTTCCTCATTACTATTATGGGACACATTTAAAGCATTTATGCGTGGTGCAATAATATCAGCACAAGCTCATTTTAATAAAGAAAATCGAAAGATGGAGCAAAAGTTAGAAAAAGAGATAAACCAATTAGATAGTGAAAATATAATACACCCTTCAAAAGAGTTGAGTAATAAAATTGCAATATTAAAATATAGATTAAATAAAATTTATGCGGACCAAGTGATAAAATTATACCAACGAACTAAACAAGTTCATTTTGAATTCGGTGATAAACCTCAAAAATTATTAGCACGACAACTCAGAAGATTAGACGATGAAAAAACTATACATAGTATTAGATCGGCGCAGGGAAATACGTTGACTATACCAAAAGACATTAATGATACATTTTTACAATATTATCAAAATCTTTATTCATCTAAATTAACAGGGCAAACAGATGAAATGGAAACATTTCTAGAAAAATGTCATTTTAATAAGTTAAATTTTGAGAGTAGGCAATTATTAAATGCTGAAATATCTGTAATAGATATCGAAGAATCAATTGGATCGTTAAAAAATGGTAAAACAGCGGGCCCCGATGGCCTGAGTGCAGAATTTTATAAAAAAATTCACGATCTACTTTCACCTAGATTACAAACAGTGTACAGACACACCTATGAATTAGGAAAATTACCAGACTCTTTAAATGAATCTACAATTACATTAATTCCTAAATTAGATAAGGACCTGGAAGACCCTGGATCATACCGAGCGATTGCCCTTTTAAATACTGATCAAAAAATACTAACTAAAGTACTCTCTCGGAGGCTAAGTTTAGTGATTTCCAAAATAATACATTATGATCAAACAGGTTTTATTCCAAAACGTTACTCATCACATAATCTTAGACGCTTGTTTAATATTATTTACTCGAGAAGAAGGAGAGATATAGAATTAGCAGTTATATCGTTGGATGCTGAAAAAGCATTCGACCAGGTGGAATGGTCATATTTATTTAATATAATGGAAAAATATCAACTGGGGGATGGATTTTGTAAATGGGTAAGAATATTATATTCTAACCCTACTGCAAGAATTTTAACCAATCAAATATTATCACCTAAATTTAATCTCTTTAGGGGATGCAGACAGGGATGTCCGTTATCCCCTTTATTATTTGCCTTGGTGATAGAACCTCTGGCTGAAAGAATCAGATCAGAACCCGAAATATATGGGTACAACACTGACATAACAAATAATAAGATATCTTTATATGCAGATGATATTCTGATTTATATTACTAAGCCGGAACGTAGTATTCCAAAGCTATTCAATGTTATAAATGAATTTAGTGTATTTTCAGGATATAGGATTAATTGGAGTAAAAGTGACATAATGCCTATAACTGGTATAAATGTAAATATATTACAAAAATACCCATTAAAAATAGTTACAGATAAATTTAAATATTTAGGAATTAATGTGTCTAAATCCTATAAATTATTAATTAAAGCTAATTATTATCAATTATTAGAGAAACTTAAAAAAAACATTTTATATTGGAAAACACTTCCTATATCTATGATCGGTAGAATTAATGCTATAAAGATGATTTTTTTACCACAATTGTTATATTTATTTCAGGCAATTCCTTTTTTTCTTCCAAAAAGTTTTCTAAAAAAAATTGATACCATAGTTAATAATTTTGTCTGGGATTACAAAAATCATAGAATAGGTAAAAAACACTTATGTAAGTCGAAGATAAATGGAGGGCTGGCACTTCCAAATTTTTTATATTACTATTGGGCAGTCCAGATTAAGAATATGAATTTTTGGTGGGTAAATATGGATGTTGAACCAATGTGGCTAAAAATGGAAAAGGAAGACTGTTTACCCTTCACTATAGAGTCGATTATTTTCGCACCAAAGGAAGTACAAAAAAAGACTTATAGGGACAACATTATCATTCATAATATTAGGCGTATTTGGAAACAGATAGTTAAGACCTTACATCTGGATAATCTTTCTTTTAGGTTATCAATTAGGAATAATCCACTGTTTAAACCCTCAATCTTAGATGCGGGTTTTAGACTGTGGGAGGATTTAGGAATTAAAAGAATAGAACACCTTTATAGAAATGGAAAATTATTATTATTTGAAGAGTTACAAGATATTTTTGGATTACCTTCACAACATCATTTTAGGTATTTACAAATTAGAGATTTTATTAAATGTAACACATACGACTATAAAAATAAAGGACCAGGCTTATTAGATGAAGTGTTTAATTTACATCCAAATACGGATAAGCTTATAGCTTATATCTATAATATTATTTTAGATAAAGAGAACCCAACAACTGAAACATATCGTCAAGCATGGGAAAATGAAATTGGATTACCTATAACGAAAGAAACTTGGGAAGAAAGCTTACAAAGAATACATTGGTGTTCTTTGAATGCCAGACATACATTGATACAATTTAAAGTTATATATAGATTACACTACTCGAAAACCAAATTAAAAAGTATTTTTCCTAACCTTTCCTCTATTTGTGATAAATGTAAGAATTTTGAAGCAAATTTAATACATAGTTTTGTAACATGTCCACGGTTGAATTTTTATTGGATTGAAATTTTTAAAGTTATTTCGGAAGTCCTTAAGGTTAAACTTGACCCAGACCCAAAATTAATAATATTTGGAATCCCGGAGCCAAATTTGGTACTTACAATTAATCAAAGAAATTTTTTTGATTATTGTTTAATAATTGGGAAAAAAATGATACTTAAATTTTGGAAGGGAACATTATCCCCAACAATTAAAATGTGGAAAGCAGAGATGTTGGAGACGTTGAATTTGGAAAGAATTAGATTTGTCCTTTTGGACAAGTATAATTCTTTTGAATTGATATGGTCTCCATATATACAGTATTTAGAGAAGTAGCTATTCTTGGAATCACGGCTTCGACGGGCACCCTATGGATCCGATGCGAATAACTTACCTATAATTGATAATATTGTGTATTTATTAGAGATATTTCTGAATGAAATAGTATCTCGTACAATGTCTTTAGTTTTTGTTTATATATATATATATATATATGTAATATTATTGTTTTTCAAATTATCTTTTTAATTTTTAATTGATATATGTGCAAAAATTTTTATTTTTATTTTATTCCCTTTTATTTTTCCTTTTTTCTTTATTCTTTTATATATCTTTTTCTTTATTTCCATAAAAATAGAAGATATTATGTATTGATATGCTATTTGTAGTAATACTGAATTAAGGTGTTAGTTTATAAAGTAAGCTATATATTGTAAACTATTTACTTCAAATAAAAAAAATATTATAAATGAATTACGAGCTGTCTCGATCGCGCTAGAGACTGTGGAGTTTTGATTTGTACTATTTTTTATTTTTTTATTTATTGAACTTTTTTTTTGCTTATTATGTTATCTGTCAGACACTGTGTTTACTGTTGTGCTGCTGCAAGTAGGAATTTAATTGTTATGTTTCGATGCATATGACAACTAGACACTCTTGACTCTTGAAATAAACACACTGATAAGTTTACCTACTGTGCGAAATATCCCCGTTATACCAGTCCGTGAAATAGGGTGTGGGATTGACGTGGGCTTGGTGTGAGAATTGAAGTGTGAGATTTCACAAGTAGAATAGGCAGGCTGTGGCACTTTTCCTTGGTTCTTAATTACTTTTAAATGCAGGTGGCCAATTGCTCTTTTCCTTCTTGGTAGCATTATGTTTTTTAGTCTGTTTGAGTGGTGACATAACAGGGAAAAATGCAATGAATGATGTACAGAAAAGGTACAGCTGATTTACAATCCATGAAAAATAGAAATTCAAATCCTATTTCTGATGTGTCTCTATACATTTGTTATTCATAAACATTTTTTCCTGAATTTTAATAATTTTATCATTTGAGTAGAGTGAAAGCTTTGACAGTCAACACTCACGCAAATTCTCTTATGTACAAAGCATAAATCTCTGCCTGTTCTGCCTGCAAAAACAGATATGAAGTCATTCCCATTCTTAATTTAGTGTGATAGCATTTGTAGTTTATGCAGAGAACACAATGTTCTCTGAAAATAAATGGGTTGGAAATAAACCTGGAATATGGCACTGTGAATCATCTTTTTGGGGAACTAAATGACTGAAGAAGTAAATTGAACATTTTGAACAAGGCTGGACTGATTAAACAGTGGCAACATGTACAAGGAAGGAAAAGAGAAGTAGGTTAATTAATGGCTCAAAAAAGCACGTTGTCAAAGAGACTTATTGTTCACGTCTCCTGAATCTCTTCAGAAGTGGTCTGACTTCAGAATGCATTAAATGGCATTAATGTAGGTTTCAAGATAGGTCATGTGAATTTTCTTGATTTTACTTTAACTCTCAACAGATCATTACTTTTATTTATACATTTGGTGTGATATTGAACCCAAGCTTTGCAGCTGTATGGTAGCAGTTCTACTGGCTGTATCGCTGGTGCTATTTCCAAGAATATCGCGTGGCTTTAAATGTTACTGTGATGCGTTTGCCAATTTTTCTGTGAATGGGAAAAGTCGATGATGTTCATGAATTTATCCATTCCATGTAAATATTGGAGTTTTGGTTAAGAGCATTTGGGTGGGTGTGTGCTACTGCCAACAGACTCTCAGTTGGAATGGACTTAGAGTCCCTGTCACTGTGGTACATTGCTGTTGTTTTGGCAGCTGCAAGGCAATGAGTTTGAGCAGCATGTGCTACAGGGCAACATAGGGAACTATTACAGGGTGGAATAGTCTGTCTGTGGTCCCCCAAGGCATTCCTACAGACTTCTGGACCAGACCAGATTGTTTGTACTTCTTGATTCGTTTTAGTTTGATGACACTCTGCATGGGAGAATTTTATTGAGAATAGCACACATGTGTTAAAGGGGGAGGCCCATAACTGTTGAGCATTGTTGAGTTCATACAAGAGGTTTAAAATCTTTCAGTAATACTTCCATCCATTTGGAAAATGAATTATGAATCAAAAAGTAACTTCTGAATTTTACCAATCATACAAAGTTAAGTCATTAAAAATAAATAAACAAATGATAGACTACTTTCCTGATGAAAAAGCAAAGTGCTAGAGGAATTCAGCAAGTCAGATAACATTTGTGGAGATATGTGAAAGGATAAGTGGTATCTTAAGCCTTATCATAAGAACAATTGAATACAGGTGTAAAGGTAGACACAAAATGCTGGACTAACTCAGTCGGTTGGACAGCGTCGCTGGAGAAAATGGATGTGATGCTTTGGGATCCTTCCTACAGGAGTAAAGAATATGATTACTATAGAGGAAGTGCAGTGGAGATTCACTAGGCTGGTTCCAACAAAATTGGGGTTGTAACATGAGGAGAGATGGAGTAAACTGTATTCTTTGAACTTTAGAATGAGGGGAGATCTTATTAAAACAGATAGAATTGGTCATGAGCTTGACAGGCTGAGAAGAGAGCATGGTTTTCAAAATAATGGGTGAAATGAATTGACATGAGTAGAAGATTCTCCAATCAAAGGGAGATGAACCTTTGGAATTCTCCAGCTAGATGATTGTTGCTCAATCATTGTGTTTCTTTTTAATAGTGATAGGTAGGTTTCTGGACATTGAGAGTCAAGGGCTACAGGGTTAGTGCAGGAAAATGACAAAGAGGTAGATCAGCCACAGGCATAATGAATGGTGACACAAGCTTAAAGGGCTGGATGACCTGTGCTTGATTTTCTCATCATTGTATGTAAACATCTTCAAGGGTTTTGCTACTTATAAGATCTGTGTTGTGTGTGATCAGTGTGCACCAGATCTGATCATGTGGCCTTCCCTCAAAGGATTGACATATAGAATGGTGTTCACTGGTTTCTGAGCCTGTAGGACTCAGTCCAAAGTTCATCAGGCCATCGGTAAATGGCAAGCAGTGTATGTTGTGGTACCAAATAGTGCTTGGAGTCACAGGTGAACATCCACTTGAGTGATCCAGCCTAACATGTAAATAGATTGCTTTTAGCTCTTTTTGTGACTTTCATGCTGTTCTTAAATCACTTTAAAGGTATTTTGTGTTAATTTGAATTGCTTTTAAAAGCAAATGACTACTTTTCTAAAATAGAAAATGCTCTACAAATATTTTTCATTACAAGAATGAATGTAAGGTTTCTTGGATGGGCAAATAGTTGGTGTAGTTCGCTCATGTTTATCCACACATTTTCACATGGATTATTGGAATCCCTGTATAGTGCAGTGCTCACTTAAAGATGTCAACTTCCCTGACTTAACTACCTTTGAAGAGGTTGTGGTAATCCACTTTCTTGATAGCAATCTTTCTGTGGTCCTTCTGATAAAAGTACTCCCATATTGCTATTGGGTAGGGAGTTCCATGATTTAGACTTGGCCGCAATGAAAGAAAGGCCAAAATTACATTTTCAGATCAGGATGGTATATGGCTTGAAGGGGAATCTGCTACCAGATCTTTCTTGGTGGTAGATGTCATGGGTGGTGCTGTCACTGTATCCTTGGTGAGTAACTGCAGCCGACTTTGAAGGCATTGTGTGCTGACTGGATTGAATGTTTTGGGCGATGGAGTGATACCAGTTGAATGGGCTGCTTTGCACTGGCTGGCATCTTGGGAACAGTTGGAGCTGCATTTATACAGGTAAATGGAGAGCGTTTCCAGAAGCCCCTGATTTGTCCTTTTGGATAGTGAAAAGGCTTTGGGATGTCATGATGTGAGTCATTCACCTCAGTCTTCCCATCCTCTGTCCTGATCTTACAGACATGATGTTTATATGCCTGTTGAGATTTTACTCAAAGGCGATTGTCAGAATGTTTATTTTGGTTCCCGGAATGATAATTCCATACAGTCCAGAATGAGCAATCTTTCAGTGGAGACTGCTTTATAGCTTAATGCTATTTCTTTACATGACCAGGACTGTTCTTTGCTATAATAGTAGACTGTTCCCTACTCAAGTAAAAGCGATATGCCTCTTGTCAAGCCAACATGAAACGTCCGATGAGGTTAGAAAATTATTGGCATTTCTAACTTAAATTTGGTTAATGTCCTCAAATGCCTTCCAGTGGGAAATTAATGTAAATTGTAAGAGACATTTATGATCTCATGCACATAGCAGGAATATAATGTTTCCTCTTCATGCAGTGAATGGGAAGAAAATTCATATCAGTAAATGCATTTTGATGAGGCAATGCATTGAGTGTGCTGATAGCAGTCCATAGATTTTTATACCAGTAATAGGTTTGGAAAAGCTCTGACACAAAATGCAATCTGATGTTCTTGTATTAAAATATTAATGGTGTCATAAAAAGAAAATTCTTGAGATAGAATTATTATTTCTGAGCCGTCAGTTGCCACCTGCATCAGTCGAGTTTCTGTTCATTCAGTGGCTAAGGTTTATATTCTTTACAAATGCCATTTTTTGAGCACATACATTTTCAAAGTGATTTGAAACACTGCGAATGTTTTAGTAAATTAGTGCTTGCATTTAATCACTGCAGTATCTCCCTTATATGTATAAACTTTGAGTCATCCTGACTCAGTTACAGCATCTCTCATCTGAAACCGAGGTTGAGTGCATGGTCTAGGCGGGCACTGGTATAGTACCAAGGTCGTTGAGGTAAACTTCAACAATTTCAAGAGCACACTTGATGAAAATTATGGGTTTCCCTGTGCCTTGAAATATATTCATCATTGTATCACTGACAGCGCCAGCATTTATTACGTATCTGTAGTTATCATTGAGAAAGTAAGGGTAGCCACTGCTGCTATCCATCCACGGTGAAGGTACTATGTGTAAGGAACTCAAGATTTAGGCCCAACAACAATGAAGGACAGGTGAATATTCCCAGGTCAGGATGCTGTCCATTGAGAATCCACGTGAGGTGCTTATTCGCATAGGGCTAGTGCCCTTGGTTTGGTGGTGGCATTTGCTGGTGTGGGAGATGCTATCAGAGAGCCAAAGGGATGGTGCATTCTACTGCCACGGTGTATTGGAGGACAAGGGAACTAATATTTAGGATAGTGCATAAAGTACTAATCAAAGGTTGAAAGTATTGAAAAAACTCAGCAGGTCATGTAAAATCTGTGGAAATATAAACCGAAAACAAATAATGTTTCAAGTAGAATCAAAACTGGGAAAGAAAGTTGCAGAAAAGATCAGGGTGAATAGGACAAAGGGAATATCTCTGATTGGGCGAGGCTGGGTTTGCCCAGTTTTCAGAGTTGGCTGGTTAATAGATTAACTAAAGCGTTTTGAGAGAAAAGAGAAAAACGGATGTATAAAACTGGAATGTAGGTCAGAGCTGTTGCTGAAACTCAACATCCAAAAGGGGAATGTTGGAAATACTCAGAACAACCTTGCAATAGAACTGGACAAATCTGATACTAGTGGACAAAGGAAGATATCTGAAGTTGTTGAATTTGATTTTGGGTCTCTTAAGCTGCAACATACTGAGGGAAAAGATGATCCTGAAGCTTGCATCAAGCTTTGTTGAAACAGTATAGGAGACCACAGGCAGGAAGGTTGGAGTGGGGTGGACGTACAATGATGGGCAACTGGGGTCTTTAATTCTTACCCCACTTTCACCCACACCAATCTGTTTGTGCTTGGTAATGAATCAACGTCAGTACAGAGAAAGAAGAAGGAATAAGAGATACATTTACACTGTTGCTGATCCAAAAGTGGAAATTTTGTTGGTGTTGATATAGCATCAGTAATTAGGACAAACAATCTTTACATTGAGGGCAGTCTAGTTTAGCCTGAGCATGCCAAGGGGAAGATATGAAATGGATGACAATATCACAGGGTTCATAGCTAGGATCAAATGTTGGAGAAAATTGAGGATTATCTGAATATCATGCAGGACAAGGACTCTAAAACCTAAACAGTGGAACTTTGGAGTTGAGTCCTGGAGGAATAATTTTGTCTCATTACATGTATAGAAGTCTATAAATGATACTGGCAAACTGCAATATACAAGTAAAAACAGGGAGGGGCGGATTCAAAACTGAATGGTGGTGGTGAGACATTTTTCTTCAGTCTCTCTGCTGAGCTGAGGTAAATATACATGAACTCAATTCAACCAAGGAGAGTGTTGGAGGAGTCTGCTATGAAGAAATTATTAAACTCTACAGAATAGTCAAGGAAAGTTGATCTATTGTCACAGAGAAGGTTGTTTATGATAGAACAGATCATTTGTCACGGCAGAAATGGGAAACTCAAACAGGATATTAAAGGAATGACGTGAATGAATAAGAAATCGACATGGTTAATGACTTTTGGAAAAGGTTGGAGAAAGTGTTTTTACGTGTAAGCTTATAAATACCTGTCACTGGTTGAACAGGGACAGAAGCCCAGGTTTCACTGAATTCATATTTTCAAGTACTAACTGACAGGATGTGACTTGAGATTGATCAATTATTTGTCCTCCTCTAAGACTCAGTGAACGGATACTCTCAAGTTAGGTTTATTGTCATATGCACAAGAACAGTGAGGTACAGATACAATGAAAATTCTGCAGCAGCATCAGAGGTAATTGACTCAGACAACACATAAAACCATAAATGATACATACATCATACATGACAGTGGAAAGAATCGTTAATAACATTAGCTCTCAGCTAGAGTGACAACTTGTGGATGTATTTTGTGATATTACCATCAAATACAGAAATATGTAGGGAGGTGATGGGGGGGGGGGGGGGGGGGGTGCAAGGTTGGGTGTGAGAGGGAGGTGGAAGTGACCAAAGTTTTGATAAAGCCAGACAAGATGTGGTCCCACGTGTAATATTTTTTGCCTACAATTTTTCATTAAAACTATTCCGTGATGTCTGCCAACGTAAAAAAAAAGGCAGCTGGATTTGACAGGCTGAAATATTACATTGATCTTAGTAGATAAAATTGAATGGGAGATTATAAGACAGACCTCAGGTGTTCAATCTGAGCCATTAATAAAGTGCCGCTGTGTAATCATGGGTTTCTTATTTCCTCCTGATGTGTATTAAAACTCATGGCAGAATTCAGTTATGATTACTGAGCCATGGTGGCACTGACACCTGAAACAAAATGCATGACAGCGGAAAAAAATACCTGTAGCTTTGAGGTATGAGCTCTGTATTCAGTCATGTTTGAGGCATTTTCCAATGGAGCTCTTTGTGATTATAAAGCATTATTTCTCATGGGAAATATTCCCATTTCATCAAATGGGAAAACTGAGTGATGTATTGTTTTCCCCTAGTAGTCGGAAGCCATTAGTATAAGTAAATGCAATTAAATGTTTCTGATGCTCATTAATCACCTGCAGTTTTATTTCAGGATGTAAGCAGTGACCTGTCTAGTTCCCAGCAAACTCGAGACCAAATGGTAAAACTGATATCAGTTATCATTAATGCCCACATAATCTCAGTAAGACAGAACTAAAATGTTAGTTTAGCTATCTATATGTTTGCTTAGTAACCGGAAAGTGGAGTATTTTTCAGCATATAATGCAATTTAAAATCAAGTTTTCCATTGGTGGTGAGTGATAACCGCTTCTGGACCCTTTGGCAGTACTCAAGAATTTGACCGATACACTCTTACTGCATCAGCTACAGATTCATTGCAGTGTTTTTGGTCCTCCAGACCAAACAGTCACAAGTACTTTCATCCAAATTCTAATGAAAAGACTCAGGCGACACATTGCTGTGCTGGGAACCTGGGATGAAGCCCTGGCCTTGGATTGGTTAGGAGAGGATGCCTGGGAGGATTGCTCGTGAGTGGGTTGGGGCTGAGGTGAGGATCTCGGGGATGCAACTTGGCTAACCTGGATCCTATGATCTTTCTCATGACCTCCTGATGGAATTGAAGGAAACTGCTTTCTCCATCTCTCTTTATTTGACTGCACAGCTTACAGTGGCCCAGAGATTTCTTCATGATAACAGCTCAAGTGAGAGGGGTGTTAGCAACGTCCATCACATGTTGAGCGGAATCACCACTCCTGGTTCCCCCAACAGCAGTTCTCAGAAGCAACCTGGTACTATGGGGTGATCATTTGTAGGGTTCATCATAATGGCTCCTTAAGTGCTGGTTCCACGACCATGCTCATTCCTGGGAATACTTGTGTAGTACTTTCCGTGCTGTGGAGACTCAAGGAATTGCAGATGCAATTTTGAGCAAAACACAAAGTGCTGGAGGAATTTAGCAGGTCAGACGTGATCTATAGAAGGAATGCACAGATGATGTTTCAGGTCAGGATCTTTCTTCAGACTTAGTGTGCCTTTCTAGATCTTAGAGCACCTTGCCTAATGTTTTCAACTATTGCAGCCAAACCGCTAAAATAACTACTGCTACATGCATTGAATTTGATAATGAAATAGCAATTAAATTAATTAGAAAACGCAGGAAACTTGTTTGTTCATTTTTAAATCCCTTCCTGCACCTAGAAAGGGGTGAGTTGTACGCCTGTCTCTACCTTTTTTGTCAGGGTGTTAATGGTGACCCTGGTTTTTTTTTCCTGGACGACTGTAAACCATCCATGAGATTATTACAAAGTGGAGCAGGAAAGTTAAATCTCAACATAACAAAAATAGATGATATTCTCATTGTCACGTTGCTTTTTTCAGATCTTACTGTGTACAACTTTCCTTGTTTCCTGATTTGCAATGATAGCTACTTGATAGTCATGGATATATTGGGCCAAAGGGACCTGTTTCTGAATGTATGAATCTATGACTATGCTTGAAAAACACTTTATTGTCCACATGTGAATATAGACTCTTCATAAGGACAACCCCTTCATTCCGGGAAAAAGCTTGTAAGTGTACACTGAAGTGCCCCCAAGGCCTGTATGTTCTTACTTAAATGTGGAGTACAAAACTCCATCCTGTACTCTGAATGTATATGTTAAGTAACTCTTTTGTACTCCAATCCATTGCAATAAAAAAACAAACCATTTGCCTTCCAGCATATTCATTGATTGCTCCCTGAACCACCTCACACATGCTTTTCCGTTAACAATTTATGTTAATTTTCTTACCATTTTACAAATGGTGCTTTTCTATTTATTTCCACCAAGTTGAACAGCCTTACAAATTTCCACAACTCCATCTGCCTTTACCTTGCTCCATCAGTTGAAGATTCTAAGCACCTTCACATCTCACTTTCTTATCTAGTTTTCATGTCATCATCAAAATTGGATACTTTACACTCAACACAGGGCGTATTGTCAATTGCTTATGCATTCCTGTTCCTGTGCCATCTACTAGCAACTGTTTGGTGATCTGCAAATAACACGTCAATTTTCACTCTCTTTTTGTTCTTTAAACAATTTTCAATCGATGCTGATGAATCCATCCTGCACCACATTGTACAGGATGTGTATTGAATGAGACTGAGGGGCCTTCACTTAACTCTATTTATCAGAGTACTAAGCATACATTTAGTAACTCTTATTTATCTCCAGTTTTACAGCTAGCTTGTCAGCTCCTCCAGAGTTAATGGCTACTCCAGACTCACCCACTTGCTGTTATCAGAAAGCTCTGAGCTAGAGGATAGCAAGTTCTGGGAGGCTGTTCTGTCTGGCCGTTCATTCTGTCTGGCCTTTCTTATAGTCTGGTAAAGGAGATTGGCAGTTCCTTAATATGTCCAGCTGCATACGCATTGCTGAACCAACCTCTTCATTAAATGATGCTGATCATAGAGCTGCTTCTTTTGGAAGAAGAACCATTTGCTCAACTCATCCTGCTTCCTGCCCCAGCCTCTGGATTGGAAGATGGCCGTGGACTCTATGAGACAAAGGGCATAGGTTGCAGCTTCTTTATCTCTTGGAGCCCCTTCTTCATATTCACCTCCATCAAGAACTGCATGCTACGTCAGGGTTCACACACAGTTCCATCTATATTTCTAAATACATTTGAGGATGAAGAACCTCTTGATGTTCATCTTGATTACGTCCCTCCAGTCCATCAAGGAGTCAAGGTTAATTTCATATTTCTCCAATACGTGTAATCCCCTAAAAGTTATTTGTTTTCTAGGGGTAACTGTTCAACTTTCAGCTTCTATGTCCCTTTGCCAGCCTGTTGGTCGTTCTGCATACAGCCAACATGAAGCAATGGTCAGAGTTGAGGCCCTGTTTTTCTGTATTATGACTCTCTGAATCTATGTCGACTTGGTGAAGTTAATGACTTAGACTTACATGGATTGGTGGTTAGAGTTCCGCATGGTCAGTGACTGGCAAATGTTACTTATTACTTGTCAACCCATGCCTGAATGTTGTCCAGGTCTTGCTGCTTGAAAAGATGGATTGCTTAATTTGCTGTGGAGTTGTGAATGGAATTGAACAACTTACAATTGTTGGAATACTTCCCCTCTTCTGAACTTACAATGGAATGGGGGTCAGTAATGAAGCATCTGAACTTGGCTGTTCAAGTTTGATCCAAGGATCAAAATTGGAATGCACAAATAGTAATTTTGAAAAGAAACAAAAATTAAAGGCTAAAAGTCAAAAAAGCTATAGTGATAGTGACTGGCATGGACTGAGTATGAATTGCAAACAAGAGATGAACTGCTGGTTCACTTATTGGTTGTCCATCCTACAAGGACTCCTTGTTTGTCAACCAACACAATGGATAAATGGGATGGTGCAAGTTCTGATAGGTTCAGTAAAGCTTGAATGTAACAGCGAAAGAGGCCAATAACTGATTGGTATTACACTGACTGTTACCAGTCAACCACATTGCATTATTCTTTCCTGAGCACCACCTTTAGCTCAAGTCAATTTCCCTACTGAAGGCAACTATTGATCTGTAAAACAAAGGTAGACAAAAGTGCTGGAGAAACTCAGCAGATGCGGCAGCATCTATGGAGCGAAGGAAATAGGAACGTTTCGGGACGAACCCTTCTTCAGACCCGGACTATTGATCTGCAAATGTGGCTCCTTCCTCACAATATCTCTGGTTCTTTTGCCATTCATCCTAAAATGGTCCTATCCGGTTATCAACCTTTCACCCATTAGAAAGCATTTCTCTTTATTATATCCATTGAAATCCAGCGCAACTTTAAACATTTTTATCGTTTTTTTAATTAATATGGTATGCTAAAGGAAAATATCCAAGATTATTCACATTAATATATTTATACATTTCCATTGCCAGTCTAGTATGCCTCTCAGAGCGTTACATATTTCTCAAATTGCCCAAAACGGTACAGAACACTTCAGCTAGGGCAGGTCTAGTGTTTAACATTGGTCAAGAGTGTTTTATTGTCATATGTCCCGGACGGGACAATGAAATTCTTACTTGCTGCTGCACAACAGAAAATGTGAAAATGTAAACATTATATATAATGGGGAAAAAAAGAAAAAAGTGCAATAAATAAAAAATATAGTGCAAATCTATATACTATTAAAACTGTGTGTGTGTGTGTGAGTCTGCCGACCGACCGACCGGATTTGCCCTTTGATACCACGGTTCGCCAAAACCACACTTTCAAACCCCGAGATATTTTCCATTTTGCCACACATTACACTTTTACATTCACAAATGCACTCCTCATTACATTTAGACATTTTTATGTACACTTTTTAACATAAAATCCTTCATCCCCCCCCCCCCACACACACACACACACTCACTCATTTTGTGGCCTCCTGCTGGCCAGGCACCATAACTGCAGCTGCTGCAGCTCGCTCTCCTCCAAAAACGCCGCCATGTTTTGCGAGCATGTTCGGGGACCAGACCCAACGGGTGTGCACTTGGAAGTAACAAATAATAATATAGTCTTTTGCAGTTCAGAGCTCATAGCTTATTCGTTGTGTTTAATAGCCTGATGGTTGTGGGGAAGAAGCTGTTCCTGAACCTGGACGTTACAGTCTTCAGGCTCCTGCACCTTCTTCCTGATGGCAGTGGTGAGATAAGTGTGTGGCCAGGATGGTGTGGTTGAGCGGATATAAGTTTATGTTGTGTGGAATATTGGAGTTCAAGCAAAAGAACAGTGAAATCGTCAAGTCTAGGGGCAGCACAAGATGGAGCCTGATGCTGAGTATTTCCATCATTTTAGGTTTGTTTTTACATAATTGTATGTGAAACTGACTCTGCCAGGGAAAAGCTTGTAAATAGTGTCCAGTGAAAAGACTTTATGGCAGGCACCAACAACAATGGCTTAAGTGCCTCAAGGACATTTCTGCTTAGTCAATCCTTATGAAACAGCAGTGGAACAAATCAGAGTGCACTTTACTGCAATGATTTATTTTTGATCATTCTTCAATATGGCCATTACGATTTCAAAGTACAACTCAAGTAACTCAGACCTTGCAGAACCGTCCTCACACACAGGATGATTCATTGTAGTTGGCCATAACCATTTATCTTCAGAAGTGACATCCATCAACATAATGAACATCATAGAATAATTACACTTCCTCAGGTGGCAACGGTAGAGTTGCTGCCTTACAGCACCAAAGACAGGGTTCAATCCCGATTACGGATGCTGTCTGTACAGAGTTTGTACATTCTCCCCGGTTTTCTCTCCCACTCCAAAGACGTACAGTTTAGTAGGTTAATTGGCTTGGTGTTAATGTAAATTGTCTCTGGTGTGTAGGTTGGTGTTAATGTGCAGGGATCGCTGGTCGGTGCAGACTTGGTGGGCCAATGGGCCTGCATCCACGCTGTATCTCTAAACTAAATACCAAGGCATGTAAAACTAAACTAGGATTTACCAAATTGCCATTCTAAACAGTGTGGTAACACTCTGAATGAGTATTGATAAAAAATACCGTTTTAATTGTAACAGAATCAAGATGGAACATTAAGTGAGTTTATCTCATAATAAATTGAACATAATTACTTTTCACATTTTGTTTGGTTTCCAATTCACAACTAGATGACTACAATTTATCATGGACAATTTGACCGTGTACTTTATTTCAGTGCCACTGCTATCTGGTTGTCGAGATTCAGCAAATACCATCTGCTTAGATCTTTACCAATGTTGCTCAGTAATCAGTTAATAATGGATGAGCAAGCTTAGCTTAGAAAAACGCCTATTCATTGTTGAAGGGCACATTATTGACGCATGACTGAAAACTTGACCTGCAAAAAGTCACCATGCTTAAGTGTTTTTGGTGATGAAGGTGCTTTGTGAAGTGTGATACGTGAGGGTCACAACAACCGCAAAAAAAATATTCTCCTGTTCATAATCAGAACAAAGTATTTGCACAACAATCTTTCAACATTTCACAATCAATTAACACAACTGCCAAACACAATTAGTATGGAAATCATTATCTAGTAGATTAGTTTCAAATGTTGCTGTTATATTTGGTAGATCTAAGATGTGAATTCTGTTTTACTTATTGAGATAACTGTAATTTAATTTAGTTAAGGGATACATCAAGGAAACAGGCCTTTCGGCCCACCGAGACCATGCCGACCAGCAATTCCTGCACACTAGCACTATCCTACACACACTATGGACAATTTTACCAAGCCAGAAACCTGTACGTCTGGAGCATGGGAGGAAACCGGACCACCAGTAGTAAACCCACGCAGGTCACGGAGAGAACGTACAAACTCCATACAGTTGGCACCCATAGTCAGAATCAAACCCAGGTCTCCGCCGTTTAAGGTAGCAACTCTACCGCTGTGCCACCGTGCCACCCCTATAATTTGCAGAAAATTTCTTGTGGCATTATAGAGCACAAAACAGGCTCTTAGGTCCAATTTATTCACGCTGCCCACGTTGCAGAACTGAGCTGCTCCTACTTGCCTCCGCTTGGCTCATATCCCTCCAAACCTTTCCTATCCATGTTCCTGTAAGACAAAGGCAGAGTTGACAAAGCCAGTCTTGCCATTTGCCAGGTAATAGAATCTCCTTAATAGCAAGGGACACCAGTATTACGTAGTCCCGCTCCACCAAAATTTTTCAGGTTGATTGAGTTCCTGGCCATTCCTAGGGTTTCTCACCCAGTCTGGTATCCCTGGGGTGATAGGAGATTAGTGAGCAGTGAATTTGATTAATATTGTCCACGGGATGTGGATTGTGGGCAAACAATTCAACGACAGGTGAAGTTGGACCATATATTTTCTAAAATGTTTCACACTTGTGCTTTACCGGATGATTAACATGGACAGCTCAGGCTTGTTTGTCGGTTGTCCTTTGTGTTGTGCCTGAGAAGGCAGGTATTAGGTTTCCCACATTCCCTAAAAAGAAGATAGAAGTTTTATCAAGATATCATCAGTGCATGTGAAAATCTATCCTGTAATCTCTGATGCATAAATGGACTTGTAAGAGGCTAGTTAAAGAAAACCAGCTGCATGAGTTACAGCTACGACCTACTAATATGTGATGATGAGTGTCAGGTCAATCTGTCCAATAAGGCAAAGAAAACATCACACAACGAATAGTTCAGCCACACGTCCCAGCGGCACTAATATACACAAACAAGGGTTAGCTGTACACAATTTTCAGTGGTTTCACAATGGATGTAAGAGCAGACATCTTATTCATTATTACTGTCATTGTGTAACTCACCCTGTATAGCTCACATGTTTATGCTACTGAATGCGGGATTTCTAATGTGCTTGTACAGTTTTCTCTGAGTTAGGAGGAATTATTCGTGCCAAAGTTTGTAGAGTTTTCTATATTTGCAATTGTCTTTGGGCATCTTAAACATTTTGTTTTTATGGGCACTTCCCTTTTCCTGAAATTTAAATTTACCATGCAACAATTACAATTATAGTTAGCAATTGTGACTGTGTTTTGTCTGTCTCCTATCTCATTTTTGTAGTTTTAAATACAAGATTGTTGTACCCTCCAAATGCTGATGTAACTGAATTCAGCTGACCTGGTACAGATTTAGAATAGGGCAGCGATGAAAGGCATCCTATCAATTTCGGAAGGACTGATGCTGGTTAATTTGCTGCTTTAGTCCTAAAGAGACCTGCCTGTCACTGAAGCTGTCACATTGCCCACCTTTTGAGCTAGCTTCAGTCATCGCTGCAGTCTATTACCAATGTAATGGCTGTGTTGAATGGTACTATACAATTAAATAGCAGGAACTATTGAAAGCTTCCTCCCCACCCCAAAGGAAGCCTCAACCTGTTCCATTTTTAAGACTGTGTCAGCTGCTGGCTCAGTAAGCCAACGTTTGCTAATTGCCACACGACATTCAGTCTTGATCACATTTCCTTGATTTCAGTGTGCTTGCTCGGTCAACTGTAAGGGCCCAGTTGGAGTGGCAGTAGTGGGAGCACAAATGTTGTCATCCTCAGAGAGGAAATCAGATGTATGCCATAGATTTTCTGGCACCCCCCCCCCCCCCCCCCCCCCCCATCCCCCCAATCATCCCTGGCCAGAGAAGCAGATGGCAGTAGTTTGCACTTGAAGACAAATGCCACAGCCGCTATCACATCCTTAAGGCCTCTGCTAAAAATGGACTCCAGCAATATGATGAGAGCAAGCTGAGCCGGGATGGTGAAGCATTGCCTCTGGTGCAATGGCAGCTGAAAGGTCTGCTGTCATCCATCAGCATGTAGTCAGGTTGTCTGGTGAAAAGGAGTTTCCATGCTGAAATGTGCAGAGACATGGGGAAGGCTGAAGCTGCGCTCCTAGATTCATGCTCTTTGCGTCAAGGCCTCTCTGCTATCACTGGCTCTTCATACCATTGTAAATTGTCTCTAGTTGTGCGTGTAGGATAGTGTTAGCGTGCGGGGATCGCTGGTCGTGGCCGACTCGGTGTGCCGAAGGGCCTGTTTCCACACTGTAGCTCTAAACTAAACACTCTCTGCAGTGGTTGTCATGCTGACCGGTGACCTCTGCGAGTGGCTGGATATATCGGTCAGCATATTTACCCAAATTGGAGCCAGAATATCACATTAGCATTTGTTGCTTCAACAAGTGTGTAATACTTGAGAAATTCCTCTTAGTAGTCCTAATCAACACAATACTTGACTATGTAGCATCATGCTCTTGAATAAGAGGTGGACACAAAAACTATCCAATGTAAAATGAGACAAATATGGCCTCATTTACTGCAAAATTCATGTTATTACTTATTCCTATTGGTTTTCCAATATCAATAGACAATAGGTGCAGGAGTAGACCATTTGACCCTTTGAACCAGCACCGCCATTCAATGTGACCATGGCTGATCATCCCCAATCAGTGCCCCGTTCCTGCCTTCTCCCCATATCCCCTGATTCCGCTATTTTCAAGAGCCCTATCTAGCTCTCTCTTGAAAACACCTTAGGTATCTATCTTAGGTTTGCAGTAGTTTGCACTGTTGTGCTACTGCAAGTAAGAATGTCATTGTTCTATCTGGGACATGTGGCAATAAAACACTCTTGATTAGTCCGTACAACCACTTTACCTGCTTTTAGTAATCGCATCAAACCCAGTCCAGTCAGATGGCTGAGATGTCCATTTATCACTGAAAAACAATTCAAGTTATTTTTGCTTGCGTGATATCTTTCTCTACTGCAGCTAGACTCTGGAGATTTAAGCTGACCTTCGATGAGAAGGGTAAATTAAGCAGCAGGTTTATTTCTTGTTCCAGAAGGTTTAATAATGACATAGTATTGCAATCATATGACTTTTCATTTCTATTCTATTTGTAATCCCCAGCGACCTGGCAAATTACACTGAATCATTAATTGACATTTAAAACTTCCAGGAAGCCACGTTGCTTGCACTTGATCAAATTGGTTCTAAGCTTTTTACAAAGTAGACATATATTTAAGCAGAAATAAAAGCTCAGGTTCAGCTTCTTTCCGACCTTCTGCACATGTCCTCTGTATTAAGCTGGAGACTTGCATTGCACAATGCAAAATTCATGCTAGTTTTTTTAATATGGCTGTTAAGACAACACAGAACGGCCACATCTAATTAAACATTAATGGAGTATTTATAATTATGGGTGGGGTGGTACACCATGTCTATTTGGTGGCACTGAAGATATGCCTCACCTGCGCATTGATGTCTATGTATTTTATTGCTGCCACCAAGACCTTATTCACCAGCTCACATGGTTTTTAATTTATGGCCTTTTTTTAATTAAATTGATCCTACGTTTAACATTATGTTCTCCGGTAGTTTGTCGGAGAAGTTTTAAAAACATACCTTATAAAGTTAGAGGAAGCAATGAACTAAGAAAAAGTTGAGGTCTAAAGGAAAGTGATTTACAACATCGAATCGTGAGATTTGAAAGAGAGCCAACTATCTGAACACACCTTAACCACATGCAATTATTAACATTGTCATCAGGAGATTCAATAATCTGTCTTTGTAGAGAGCACTACAAGTGTCTGAATAACAGATATCAAAATGTTTAAAGTTTAACTTAAATAATTGGACAATGTTCCAAAAAAATTAATTTCTGCTTAAACATCAGAGGTTCCCACCACATTGCAGAACTGTTGATAAAAATATGTTGACATGCCTGAGAAAACTATCTGGTGTGGGAATTCAACCCCAAAGCACAAGCACCCATTTTAGAATGTACTTGTGATTTAAGTTGTTTAAGTGTATAAACTTTCCGTAATTTTAAACAGTTACAAGGTATTGTTGATAATTGTTTATTTATTGTGCTAAACGTACCACATTTCTCATGGCTCTGCATACACTTCTCTAACGACTTCCATGATAAATGATAAAGCAGTATGGCTTAAAGCATTGAAAGTGTTTTTTTAATGTATTTGTCTACATTTTATGTACGTTTTATCTTCCAAATGAGACATTTCTCCAAAGCTCCATCTGCTCTCTGAGGAAGATGACGTAATAGAGGAGCAAAGAAATTATTCCATAAATGTCATGGTCAATATTTATTTCTAAATCAGCAATTCTAAAAACAAGTAATCTGCACAGTGTCATTTTTCCATTTATGTGATTTTATGGTAAATTAACTGCCAGATTTTCAATTTTGCAACATTTCCAAACTACTTAATTGGTTACTAACCCATTGACCTATTCTGAAAGTGGTATATGGCACAGTACAAGTGCACTAGATTTGTTTCCTTTGTTAAGGCACATGGGATCCATGGAGGTTTGAAAGATTAGATTTAAAATTATCTTGGCCATATAAAACAGAGTAGTGGCAGAGGGTTGTTATTCTGACTGGTAATCTGTAACCAATGCTGTTCAGCAGGGATCAGTGCAGGGACATCTGGTGTTTGTGAAATATACAAATGATTTGCATGAAAATGTGGGTGTGTAGTTTAATAAGTTTGCAAAAAACACGAACCCCGCAAACTTGCGGACAATGATGAAGGTTGTCAAAGTGTACAGCAGGATATTGATCAGTTAGAAATACAGGTGGGAAAATGGCAGACTGAATTTAATCTGCCGAAGAGTGAGATATTGCATTTTGGGAGGTCAAGTGTAAGAGGAAAGCATACAGCAATTGGCAAGACCCTTTGGAGCAATGAAGTGCAAAGGGGTCTAGGGGTGTAAGCCTCTAGCTCCCTTAAAGTGGCAATACAAGTAGGTCGGGTGGTAAAGGGGGCATGCAACATACTTGCTTTCATAGGTCAGTATGTTGAGTGGAAAAGTCAGAAGTCATTTTGGAGCTGTATAAAACTTTGGTAGTTTTATTTTATTTGGTAGTTTTATTTGCAGTTCTGATCACTATTACAGGAAGGATTTGCCTCGATTAAAGAGTATTCGCTGTAAAGAGAGGTTGGCCAAGCATGCAAAGTTTTATCTGGAGCATTGAAGGTCGAGATTTGATGGAAGCCTAGAAAATTATTAGAGGCATAAATAGGACAGAGTCTTTGTCCCAGGCTAGAAATGTCAAATACTAGAGGGCATAGAGCTGCTGAATCAAACAAACACTTTGGTTTTTGTTTGTTGGCTTTACTAATTTCTCTTAAAGTCCTCAATAAAGCATGCACTTCGGACACTCACATTCCTCTGCATTTCAAAGCTGTGCTAACTTGCACCATTTAGATAAAATGCCTTTTTATTTTAATCATGGGTAGATTTGCGTTTTCCATGATGTATTCTGTTTGTCAAATCTTTGCTTAAGCATTTAACGTATATCTCTGGATTTGTAGCCACCTTATGTTCTCTTCATAACTCAGTTTCCAACCTCTCTTTGTATCGTTACCGATATTAACAACCAGTACCATATTTGCTTATGCATTTAACCTGTCCATATCAATTATGTCCTCTTAATAACTCAATTTCCAGCCTATCTGTGCCATTTTAACAATTGTACAAGTACCATATGCAACTAGGCGCTCCAAGCAAGAAATTGCAAGGGGATTGTCATGGAGTGATTGTGGAAAAAGGCCCTTCGGCCCGACTCGCTCACACCGGCCAACTATGGCCCAGCTACCCTCGTCCCACTTGCCTGCACTTGGTCCATAACCCTCAAAACCTGTCCTATCCATGTACCTGTCCAACTGTTTCTTAAACAATGGGATAGTCCCAGCCTCAACTACCTCCTCTGGCAGCTTGTTCCATCCACCCACCACCCTCTGTGTGAAAAAGTTACCCCTAATCTGTGCATCTATCCGATCTATTACCCGCATGATCTCCCCTCATCCCCCTACACTCCATGGAATAGAGACCAAGCCTACTCAACCTCTCCCTACAGCTCACACCCTCTAGTCCTGGCAACATCCTCGTAAGTCTTTTCCAAATTATTCCACAATATTCCAAATGCGATCTGCCCAACGTCTTATACAACTGCAACATAACCTCCCAACTTCTATACTCAATACTCTGTCTGATGAAGGCCAAAGTGCCAAAAGCCTTTTTGACCACCTTATCTACCTGCGACTCGACCTTCAAGAAACCATGCACTTGTACTCCTAAATCCTTCTGCTCTACAACACTACCCAGAGGCCCACCATTTACTGTGTAGGTCCTGCCTTTGTTCGAAATCCCAAAATGCAGCACCTCACACTTAAATCCCATCAACCATTCCTCCGCCCACCTGGCCAATCGACCCAGATCCTGCTGCATTCGTTCACAACCATCTTCACTATCTGCAAAACCACTCACTTTTGTATCTTCAGCAAACTTGCTAATCTTGCCCTGTATGTTCTCATCCAACTCATTGATGTAGATGACAAACAGTAACGAGCCCAGCACCGAACCCTGAAGCACACCACTAGTCACAGGCCTCCATTCTGAGAAGCAACCTTCCACCATCACCCTCTGCTTCCTTCCATGGAGCCAATTTGCTATCCATTCAGCTATCTCTCCTTGGATCCCATGAGATCTAACCTTCCAGAGCAGCCTACCATGCGGAACCTTGTCAAACGCCTTACTGAAGTCCATGTACACATCTACAGCTCTGCCTTCATCAACCTTTTTGCTCATGTCTTCAAAAAAACAATCAGATTTGTGAGACACGACCTCCCACGTACAAAACCATGCTGACTGTCCTTAATCAGCCCTTGCCCATCCAAATGCCTGTATATCCTATCCCTCAGAATACTCTCCAGTAACTTACCAACTACAGATGTTAAACTCACCGGCCTATAGTTCCCAGCATTTTCCCTGCAGCCCTTCTTGAATAGAGGCACAGCATTTGCCACCCTCCAATCCTCTGGTACCTCTCCTGTATTTAAGGACGACTCATAAATTTAAACCAGAGATCCTGCAATTTCCTCTCTAGTTTCCAGCAATGTCCTCGGATATATCTGATCAAGCCCTGGAGATTTGTCTACCTTCAGAAATGACAGTACCTTCACTACTTCCTCGATGGTAACCCTGACTGGGCATGGATTTGGGTCATCACCCTAATGTTGCTGTGAACAGCAAACTGTGAGAAAGGACGTATATTTAAGACCTGAAATGGTCCTGAGGCTAGGAAGATATAAATGCCTGTGACCTTCACTCCCATGGGCAAAGCCGTCCAAGCATGTGTATGAGGTTACATTTGGTATCACAGATCTCAGAAAGAATCATCTTGGTGCAGCATAACCAGTGTAGACATTGCTTTCCCAAGAAGTCTAGTTCTAGGTTTAGATCACTGTAAAGTGTGGGTATATAAGATCTTGCATGATATGCACTTCAATGTCTCATCTCACCTGTTTGTTGTCAATGCTCATGAGGTGCTTCCATACAGCTGAGCAAGAGGAGGATGATGTGTTAACATATGCACTTTTGAAATTATGTTTGAATTATAAAACTCCCTGAAGACGAAAAGAAGGCTCAGCAATAAGTGTGAACTGTACTGAGAAAGTAATGAAGCTTCAGTGTTAGGGAACAGCTTGGCAAGAAATCCAATATGATTTTTTTTGTCCATTAAATCACACAATCTCAGTCCACATTATGTTAGTAAAACTGGATTGTTCTGTGAATAACAGGAATTATCAATTGTCTGTTCAACAGAGCTGAAAATCATTATGGTATTTAAAGTTAGGCCATGTACTATTGTTGACATAATTTGGGGGAATGAGTTTGATATCAGAATCATGTTTTGAGTATTTCTGAAAATTCTGCCTGAACAACTTGAGCTGCGTGATAAAAGGCTGAGAAATAAGCACAAACTTGCTGTAATTTCCTTTTTAAGCCAAATTTGATCTGCACGGCATGTCTTTCACTGCTCGGAAAATAAATTCTTTAGCTTAGCCCATTATCCTGCTGCTGTGTAGCAGTGATTGCTATGTGCAGAGCTTTCGAGGGGAAATTGCTGTGTGCAAATTGGCTGCTTTTATTTTTCTAAATTAAATCATGAATAAACATCACAGAGTGCTTTGTTGGCTGCAAGTGCTTTGGGAGATCCTGAGGATATGAAACTCATATGAAAGTCATTAAATGTTTCTTTTTTTCCCGACAAAGTTGATGCACTTCTCTTAATTGTATCTGGAAGCACAAAAGCAAAGAAGTAAATGAGCAGCTTTAGGGAAAATAATGTACAATTATCTTCAAAATATGGTTCTAAAATGAGTTCTGTTGTTCTCAGGAGTGGCCACACATTGCTGGCATTTTGGTTCTCTCGTCAAGAAGGCAAACTGAACCGCCAGCAGACCATTGAGCTGGGACACCACATTCTTAAAGCTCATATTTTCAAGGTAATCTTATTTATGAAAGATATTAGAAAACCTTTGTGTGTAGATTACATCAAACAGAACTAACTAAAGTCAATGTGAAGCAGCTGTGTTGATAACAATGCATAGAAATGTAGAAAATCGGTGCAGGAGTCGGCCATTTGGCCATTTGAGACAGCAATCCCATTCAATATGATCTTGGCTGATTGCAATGGCAGATTTAAACTATGCTACACCATCCTATTATATATACCGCTGTCTCAGTGTGATGCTGACCAATATTACAGATGACATTTCTTTTTATTTTCCCTTCAATCCATATGATGTTCCAGTATATCTGTCCTTCCACCAGTTTTGTCTCCTAATTGCAGTGAGGGCTGGAAATATTGCAAATCCAGGTCCTGTCATTCCAAACAACAATCCAGAATATTTCCATAGAATCGGTAACTTATAGAACACAGAAAAGTACAGCAGAAGAACGGGCCCTTTGGCCAATAAAGCCTGTGCTGAACATGATGCCAATACTAACTCTTATCTGCCTGAACATAATCCATATCCCTCCATTCTCTGCATATCCATGTTCCTATCCAATCCTATCTCTTAAAATATCACTATCGTATTTGCCTCAACTACTACCCCTGGCACCGCACTCCAGATACCTACTTCCCTCTGCGCAAAAGAAACTTGCTCTGCATATAATCATTAAACTTTCACCTTGAAGCTATGTCCACTAGTATTTGATATCTCCAGCCTGGGAAATGTTCTGACTGTCTACCCTATCTATGCCTCTTATAATTTAATATACTTCTATCAGGTCTCCCCACTATCTTCCAGAGAAAAGAATCCAAGTCTGTCCAACCTCTCCCTGTAGCAAATAGCCCCTAATCCAGGCATCATTCGGGCTAACCTCCTCTGCACCCTTTTTAACGCCTTCATTTTCTACCTGTAATGGCACGACCAGAACTGCACGTAATACTCGCATTTCAATTTTGCGATGGAGATAAATATCTTTCCCTTTTCTCTTTAAGGGTTTGAGCAAAAAGGTTGGAGTTTCATCCTCCATTCTGCAAGGGTTGTGGATATCGTACAGTACAGAAGGGCTGTCCACAGCATTGGCATCTTTACGCAATTTATACACTCCAAATATCAAGGTAAAAGCATAATTAATAATGTTTAGGTTTATATGATTTTTTTTAGATTTGAATTCAATAGACTGTTCCTGTGCCACAAATTTATGTTCCTTTGTTTTATTGATTTTTTTTTTACATCGTATATCTTTTCCAAGTGGTCATGATAATACACCTTAAACTTGTGTTTTGGTTTTGAAATTATTTTATGACTGAAACAAAGCAATGCAAAAAAAAGTCATACAAAATATACTCTTGTGTTTGTTATTCTCAGAACTTAATTGTAAATAAGTGACACCAATAATTTAGTACATCTAGAAGGCAGAGGTTTCTGTTTATGTGTGCTTTATTTATGTTACCTCACAAGTAATTCTTGTTAGGAATGGCAGAAAGGCTCCATAACATATCCTATTTTGCTCGATCAGCTTTACCTGCCTACCTTTTCATCAGGACACCCAGTTTGATAGGTCCAGTGCCAACTGAATATAATATAGGGCATCTGGTTCATCAATATTTCAAAGAAATCTCTCCTAAACTATCTAACATTATATTTTGGAGTCTTCCTGAAGCTATCTACCATTTAGGCAACACTCTCTCATATTTGAAAAGTCTCTGGTGGTGGTTACAATCAGTATTTTATGCCACAGTTATATTTCACTTTCTATTTTTATCCTGGCCACCAAGGATAAATTTCAAAACACACAATGAGCTTACCAATAATCTAGAGCTACATTTCACCTGCCAAAAGCTGAGTAATACTTTTTTAAAACTTGCATCAAGATAATGAAACAAGTATCTTGACATTAGGTTAATACGTTTTATTTTTATCTTTAAACTAAGCAGTATGGTTCAAAAGAGTACAATTTACCTTATTACTGTTATATTTGATTATTTTTGATATGTTAACAAAATCATAAAGACACAAAGATCTTTAATGGGCAGTAATGCTGTATAATTTAAAAAACTTTTCTTATCAAGAGGTCATACAAGAACCTTTTGTATTTGGTCCTGATGTTGAGATTTTCTTGTGTATCGAGCAACAATGCGCTCTTTAAGTAGCAGTGCCTGAAATAGACACGTTGAATCACATTCAAAGTCTTTATGTCTGTCATTCAATGACAACATGTATGATTTGATGACTTAAGGGCCTGTCCCACCATCATGCGACTGCGAGCGTGACCAAACGTGGTGGCTTGAGGCGTACGGCCTCGCGGGGCCGGTCCCACTTCCAACCGCGGAGCCGTATGAAGCCGGTCCCGACATCATACTCACCAATCAGCTGGGCAGGAGGCGGGCCGACTGAATTTGGACGTCGCACGGCGTCTGGCGATGATGTCATCACGCAACGGCACGCCGGGCGGTGACGTCATCGCGGAACGCCACGCGCTAGGCGTACGCCGTCATGACACTGCATATAGCGTCATGACGCTGCGGACGACGTCGAGACGTTGCGCACGTCCTCGATGCGACTGCAGGCCGTTGCCGCGCAGGATATTTGAGCAGTGTCAGTTTTTCGGAGCCCCACGTGATGTTGGGACCAGCCCCGCACAACTCCATATGCCTCCGGCGATCGAAGTGGGACCGGCCCCGCAAGGCCGTACGGCTCAAGTGACCACATTAGGTCGCGCTCGCCGCATGCAGTCGCATGCTGGTGGGACAGGCCCGTTAAGGTATAAAGTGAAAATCTGTTAATTTAAAATCAGCAGCAATGTAACTATTAACAGTGCATGTTTCAAATGGCATTCAATTTTACCTCTATTTGCAATTCAGTTATTTTATAATGTCACCTGGCTCAAGATTTTGAAACTTTGTCTCCCCATTTCCAGAGTAGTCCTTGACAGAAAGCAGCCTTTCACTATCGACTTTGTTAAGTCCTTTGAAACCTTCCATACTTAAATTAGATTACTTCTCATTTTGCTAAACTCCAACATATTGACCATACTTACTTGGCCTATTCTTGTCAGGCAGCCCCTTCATCCTATAAATCAATCTTGTGATCCTTCATTGAACTTCCTCCAGTGCAAGTATAATCATACCTTAAAAAAGAGGACCAAAATCATACACAGTCACTTCAGTGCGGTTTCACTGGTGCACATGTTTAGCAAGGTTTTCATATATTTACACTCCATTGACTTTTTATTAAAGGCCCACATTTCTCTTTCTACCTAATTACTTGTTCGTATATGATATCTTTCTCTGTTAATGCATGTTGACATCCAGATCTTTCTGCTCTACTGTTCTATAGTCTCTCCTCAGTTAATCAATATTCTTTTCTATTTTTACCACCAAATTCCTATTTCCCAATATTGTTCTCCATCAGCCAATATTTTGCCAATTTGCTTAATATTCCTTGCAGATTTTCTGTACTCCATCACAAATTACATTTCTACTTATTGTTGTATAGTCAGCAAATGTGGCTAAATGACACATTATCTTTCTTCTTAGTTTCTCCCTCCACTATCCATGCCAAAATATTTATCCAAATGCCACTGTTTTCCCAATATATAAAGTTACCTTTTTTATACAGCACTTTGTCAGATGCCTTCTGAAATTCCAAATATACTATATCTATTGCTTCCCTTTATACACTGCACAATCTCAAAACAGCCATAATACGTTTGTCAGACACAGTTCCCTTTCATAAAGTAATGTTAACACTGTTAATTATATGGTGACTTTCTAAATGCCTTGCTGCTATTTCCTCAATAATGGACTCTAACCATTTCTCAGTGGCAACTATCAGGGTCCCACAAAGGATTGCATCTTGTCCCGTCGTATCTTGAACAGAGATGTTACATTTACGGTTTTTAAACCACAGAGCTCTGTCCAGGAGAAATTAGGAAGATCACAACCAAAGCATCCATGTTCCCTGCAGCCAAATCTTGTGAGAATTTAAGGTGCAGGCCCTCAGATTCATTTGTGAGTCATATGTTTCCCAAACACCTTTTCTATGATGAAAATGCTTGAACTTTAGCCTCACATTTGCTACTGTATTTTCTGGTATTATTGGGAAGGATACTTTTAATGTCTTTTACTCAAAATACGCAATCAAACTGCATACAAAGATATCAAAGCAGAAAATCGCATTATTAATTCCCCTGATCCATTCCCTAAGTGACTAATGTTAGTTTTGCTAGCTTCCTCTTTTTAGATATAGTTATTTAGCTTTTGCTGTGCATTTTTACATTTCATCAGCTATTTTTTTCCATTTCTAATATTTTTATGTCAACATTTGTTTTGTTTTTTTCATTTCCAACCTTCAGAGAAAGTGAGTTAAGGTTCACCAAACTGATGACGGGGCTGTGGTCTGGCGAGAGATTAGATCATTATTACTCATGAGAGTTCAGCAGAAGGAGAGAGGATCCTTGCATGGAGAAACCGACTGCATTTGAGGGGGCTGGGGGGGGGGGGGGGGTGAGAATGGTTGTCCTGGCTCAGGGAGTCGGGGGTGGGTTGGGAGTGGGGATGGGATGGCTTATCCCACTCAGTTTCAGGATGTAGGGGAAGGCATTTAGGATGAAAATGATGAGAAATTTACACATTCAAAGCTCACTGAATATATTTAAGAAGGTAGTAAATAGATTGGGAATGGAGGAGACGTGAGGATATGGCATTTAGTTATAGATCATCCATGATTATATCAAGATAATAGTTTCAGACCCACGTTTCTCATTTGCAAACGTAATGAAGTTCTATCATGTTACGATCAGTCTGCCCTAGAGGATCCTTCACTACAAGATCACTCATTAATTCTGTCTCATTACCAGTGAATACATCTAAAAAAGACTGTAGCATGATTAGTTCCACAGCTTAATATTCTAAGAAACTACACTCTACAATTACATGCTCAAGGCCATCTTTGCCAATTTGATTTTGATGTGAAGCTTAAAGGTATCCAGATCACTGCAGTATCTTCTCTTTAAGCCCCCATTCATTCATTCTTTAATAGTTTCTTAACTCCCCAATCTTTTGACCTATGACTAATATTCAAATTATTAATTGTCTGTCTTTCTTTTTTACCGCATTTTTAATGTCCTTAGTCAACCTCGGATGGATATTTCTTCTCAAAGTTTCATTAATTCTCATGGTTGATAACAGTGAAATGTCTCCTTAAATATCTGCCACTGGTCATCAACCATTTGATCTTTCATTTTTATTTACAGTGTTAGTACTATTTTGGGTCCTATAAATTGCTGCTAATTGTGACTTATCTCTGCCCAAGTGGATTTTGTATTTTTGTCTTCTGAGCTAAAATCGTAACTCGTCATTGTATTGATCTCATCATTGTATTGATCTCATCATTTATTAATCGAGCCATTCCATCTCCTTTTTTTCCATATTCTTCCAAATAGTCCAAGTATCCTGGAATATATAGTTCCCAGCCTTTATCGCCTTGTTATTGTACTTGGTCATATGGATGTGTTCCTTTTCGTACTAGCAATTCTTCCAACAGTTTGCAAATGTGTACATTACAATAGCGATGTTGTAAATTTGTTTTTTAAATCAATTTCATTATATTGCAATTATTTTTGCAAATGCATCCATATAGTTCTATCCTTTATTGCTTGCAACACTCTGGTTATCATTGCCAATGTTAGTGCCCTGCCTTGTCCTTTCTCTTTAACCTTCAGAATTTCCCTCACCTGAACCCTGCCTGTACCATTTTTTTTTTAAATCCATACTTCATGCTTTATTTAGTGTGATTTTTTTTCAATGTCCTTTATGTATGTAAATTATTGCAACCCCTGATCTACCTGCATAATTTCAAAATGTCATTATGCATTTTTGAGGGTTATTGCTGCTATGTTGCCGTATAATTTTCAACTTAGATAAATGACCATTAATACTACAGTTTTCTATCTGCTTTGCTTTCTACTGAATCTATTCAATCAAGCATGCTGTGTTGTGCACATTATCTAGCCCAGTGATCCTAGAAAAATATGTAAATTTCAAAATCTTCACTAAAGAGAGGAGATTCGTGGCACTGCAGTGGTTTCTCCCTTTTGGCACAAGGCACAAAGAAAGATGACAACAACAACCTCCAACCCGAAGCAGTTTATAACTCGGCCAAATTTTGCAAAATATGTGAAAATATTTCTGTTAAACAACATTGAATTAATTAGCTTGCAAGGAGTAAAACGCTCAGATTTAAACATCTGTACTAAAATAATATTGCATTTGATTTTTTTTTAACTTGAAACCTACATGTAAGAAGCTAAGTTTGTGCAATCAAGTTTTTGGATGTGATAAACCTAATTCGAGGCAAAACATTTAATACAAAATAATTCTTAACATTTTGAGAGTTTTGAATTCCTCACTATTAACAATAAAAGTGTGCACCTTAAAACCTCCCATCATCTAATATATTTATATAGGAACTTTAACAATGGAAGCTATCCTGGTTCACAGGATCATTCTTCATCTCTTTACCACATTGAGGGCACTGTCTAACATTTACAAAATATATTGCAATGATTCACCGGACAACTGCAACAGTACCTTTCAAAACTGTCACCTTTTACCAAGATAGTCATTGGCTGCAGGCACATGGGAACACCGCTATCTGTAGATTACTCTCCTAGACCCATACCACCCAGGCGTGGAATTATCATAGACACAAAATGCTGGAGTAACTCAACGGGTCAGGCAGTAACTCAGTGTGTCCTCCACAACCAAAAAAAATAA
Organism: Raja brachyura; assembly: GCA_963514005.1. The sequence continues at coordinate 12,135,556 of OY740812.1, forward strand.
GATAAGAGAAGAATTCAAAAAACATTATATATTATAACTTAATATGTAACAACCAAAATATAATAATTACCATTTTCAGGTTTTATTTCAGTTTCTAACCTGGTATTTCTTCGATTGGGTTGGACTTGCTCTTTTGATGTGAATTCCACATAAGACACAAATTAAGTTGCGTTGTTCAGCAATCAGTGCTCTCCTTGGAGATTTGCCAGAGCACTCAGACAACAGCAGGTCACTCCAGGGCGATACAAGTGTCTTTGTCGACCCCTTAGTTGTAATTTTGGAAAATAAGTAAATTTTGTTGAAAATGAAGAGGGAAGTTGTTTTCACGAGTGTCATTTTGCACTATAAATGTGGGAGTCCTGTATCTCCCACAAACAGCAATGTGATGAACACTAGATAATCCGGTTATGTTAAAAGATAGATATTGATTCAGACTGAAGCCTTGAGATCTTTTATTTTCATCCGAGAATACAGACGGGATCAGTTTAACAAACTTTGTCCTACTGTCTCAGCAGCTGTTAGAATAGAATTTTGAATAGAATATCAGAAATCTCAACTTAAATTTTATCTTTCACTGGAGGTCAGCTTGAATTTCACGTATGTTAATCTTCAACAACAGAATGGTTGAACACAAGTTCAAAACTGATGCTAGGGTCAGGTGAGCGGGCGTAGGGAAGGGTAGTGGGATATATCTCCGCTTTTTTTTCACTTCTTTGTTAGTTCAGGAGTTTTTTCTTCTTTCTTTTCCGTATCTTTCTTCTTCCTTTTCATTCTTTCCTTTTTACTTTTTTCCGATTCACGTATCAGTTGATAAACTGTTAAAAATGAAGCTGTATGAAAATTGTATAATTGTTATGCCAATTACTTTCTCCTTGTACAATTGCTTCTAATAAAATAAATATTAAAAAAAGTTAAATGAAAAGTTAGAACTGATAGTTGCAACATAAGCATGCAAATTATGAATTTATTTTCACTATGCCGTAGGCCAATCACCTGAAAGCTGTAATCTGTTCATCATCCGTTCCTTAGATAGGACATATAATTATTTGGGTTTAATGCAGACTATGAAAAACAAGTTGAGCGCACTGATAGCAGCAGAGGCTGTTGGCCTTAACAATATTCTGACTGTATTGCTGATGATATGCTCCAGGACAGGTTGTGCCTTTATCCAGTCTCTGCAGTACAGCTACAATACTGCCATCTGCCTGACCATGGAAGATTGTCTAGGTCTGTCTTGTACACAAAAAAAAGGACAAATCCGATATAACTAATTGCCATCAGTAATGTAATCAGTAACTTTCTCACCCATAACGTATTCACTGTGCTTAGTTTAAATTCATTTATGACCACTTAGTTCTGCACACAGTTCTTAGTCTACATATTTGTATTGGTTTTTATTGTCATGTGTACCTAGATAAAATGAAAAGCCGTATTTGTGCATTATCTAGTCAAATTATACTATATATGAATACAATCCAACCATACAGAGGTACCACAGATAGTGCAACAAGAAAAATGCCAGAGTGCATACTATAGTGTTAGGGCATTATAGAGAAAGTGCTGGTAAAAAGATTACAAGGTCCGAATTGAGGTAGGTTTGTAGATAGGGACTACACCCTAGCTATGGGAGGACGGTTCAGTCCTCTGATAACAGCGGAAAATAAGGTGTTCCTGGATCTGCTAGTATGTGCTTTCAAGCTTTTTTTGATCTTCTGCCCAACAGGAGAGAGGAGAAAAGGGAGTGACCAGTTTGTAAATGATCCTTGTTTATGTTGGCTACATTCCTGAGGCAACATGACGTATAAAAGGAGATAAGGTGGAGGGAGGCTTGTTTTTGAGACGAATTGAGCTATATCCGCAACTCTGTGCTATTTCTTGTGGTCTTGCAAAAATATGGAGCAAAGAGCAGAATTCTTGAGGTCAGGTGAAAATAACTGTCTTTCGGGTTTAGTTAACGTTTGTTGCAATGTGGCATCAAGACGTCTTAGTAAAATTGAAATCAGAGGAAGCCAGGGAAAACTGCCCAGTAACCAGCATCCTTCTGCACGCAAAGGTTATAGCTGTTGGAGTTTTTTTATTTCAGTCCCAAGACTTCACGGCAGGAATTCTTCAGGGCAGTGCCTAATGTTATTTGATCATCAATGACACTCTTTGCAACATAAGATCAGAAGTGAAGATGTGATAATTACATGGTCATTTCAATTCACAGTTCCTGAAATAACTAAGCAAGGCTTTTATTCTTGTCTGACCTAATTAGTGGATCATATCCCTAGTGCTGGGGATTACTTAGGACTGAGTTTGTGAATTATTTATTGGAGGCAGTAGTTATCGAGAACATTTGGAAATAAAAGTTCCTATTGTGAAGACAAGTTTAACATTAGAAATGAAACAGTTGTTCCTCTGTCATTTTAATTGTAGTCAGAATTTGAACGTACAGAAAGAATTCAGCAATTATCTCAACATTTTAATATTTTAGTGGAAAATGTGCTATATTTCAATTGAAAATGTTGTGAACCTATTGAACATACATTTTTACAGTATAATGGAGACAAATGCAAACCATGTTTAGTTCAATTCAGTTTATTATTGTCACGTGTACTGAGGTACAGTGAAAGCTTTTTTTAAACTGCATTTTGAATATAGTTGTAGTGGAGAAAAAGATCAGCTGACTATTGGGACCAAATCACAGCATACGTTGTACACTTATTGTAGAGATCCTGATTTATTTTTTTGACTGTCTTGCTAATGCTGAGAATCTTATCAATAAATAGGTGAGCCGTTTGCTTATTTTGGGTGGTGCCAATGTGAATTACCGGACTGAAGTGTTGAACAACGCCCCGATACTCTGCGTTCAGGCCCACCTTGGTAACTCGGACATGGTTGCACTCCTGCTAGAGTTTGGAGCGAATGTGGATGCCTGCTCAGAGAGTGGACTGATTCCTTTGGGATATGCAGCTGCCTCTGGACACCTCACTGTTGTTCATCTACTGTCCAAAAAGCATGCAAAGGTAAGTCCTCAAAATTATATACAAAAGTTTGATTTGTTGTGACAATTTATACCGAAGATGACCATTACTGCTACAGTTTTCTATTTTTTTATACCTTCTTCTGAATCAATTCAATCAGTTGATCTACTTTGTCATGTCAATTAAAAAATCATGTTCATTGATTCTAAATGAGATTTAAGTAAAAACCTCCTGCACTGTTTTTTTCTCTTTTCCATCAAACTGTGTTCCTTGAACTATAGTGATTGAAGCTAAATCTAGTCAGATTGCTGAGTCAGCGTATTTAGCACTGCAGTAAATGATTTTAATCTACATTGAGTCGAAGATGTTTGGGATGAAACTAATGAAGCTTTTATTCTGTAGGAAATACTAATCTTCAATTAAATCTTCCTAATGCCTTACTTTAATGGAAGTGAACCGACGTTCCTGGTCGTGCTAATATTTTCCTCTTTTCCAAAGGTGGACCACTTGGATAAGAATGGGCAGTGCGCCTTAGTCCATGCAGCTCTGCGTGGCCACTTGGAAATTGTTAAGTTTCTGATCCAGGCCGATTGGACACTGGCAGGGCAACAGCAGGCTGTGTTTAAAAAGAGTCAAGCAGTTCAACAGGCACTTATAGCTGCAGCAAGCATGGGATATACTGAGGTGCGTAATGTGTATGATGAATATTGAAATTGTTTTATGATGTATAATCCCATAGAAACTAGGAATCTAATTGTATTTTGTCCAAGTGCTGGGTATAACAATATAATCAACATAGAAGTGCCTGCTTCCCTTCCACAGAGCGGGAAAGACACCATAGATCAGCTTTCCAATGGACCTCGCAGAACGTTTAAAATTTGTTGAGTTATGAATGTTCAACAATATATTATTTGGAATTTGATCCTTCTGTGTGTGATCTTGAAAAAAGCGGGCTGCAAAATATATCATAAAAATGATCAGTATAAAAATATTTAACTGCAGCAAGGCTTACTTTATTATGTTTAGACAGGATCTGATCCATGTGGACTTGAATCAAATTGGTAGGCAAAGCATTTATTGAACAAAGATAGATGATATGAGAAGATTAAAAACATTTCTACATGAGGGAAAGAGAGAACATATCATCAATGAAATAGATATAGTTATTAATGAATATGATATAGTTGGGATCACGGAGACATGGCCCCAGGGTGACCAAGGCTGGGAGCTGAACATCCAGGGATATTCAATATTCAAGAGGGATAGACAGAACGGAAAAGGAGGTGGAGTAGCGTTGCTGGTTAGAGAGGAGATTAACGCAATAAAAAGGAAAGACATGAGCTTGGAGGATGTGGACCAAATATGGGTAGAGCTGCGAAACACTAAGGGGCAGAAAACGCTAGTGGGAGTTGTGTACAGGCCACCTAGCAGTAGTAGTGGAGTTGGGGATGGCATCAAACATGAAATTAGAAATGCGTGCAACAAAGGTAAAACAGTTATAATGGGTGTCTTCAATCTACATATAGATTGGGTGAATCAAATTGGCAGGGGTGCTGAGGAAGAGGATTTCTTGGAATGTATGCGGGATAGTTTTCTAAACCAACATGTAGAGGAACCAACGAGAGAGCAGGCTATTCTAGACTGGGTACTGAGTAATGAGGAAGGGTTAGTTAGCAGTCTTGTTGTACGTGGCCCCTTGGGCTTGCCGTAATATGGTTGAGTTCTTCATTAGGATGGAGAGTGACATTGTTAATTCAGAAACAAGGGTTCTGAACTTAAAGAAAGGTAACTTTGAGGGTATGAGACGTGAATTGGCCAAGATAGACTGGCAAGTGATTCTTAAAGGGTTGACGGTGGATATGCAATGGAAGGCTTTTAAAGACTGCATGGATGAACTACAACAATTGTTCATCCCAGTTTGGCAAAAGAATGAATCAGGGAAGGTAGTGCATCCGTGGATAACAAGGGATATCAGGGATAGTATCAAAACTAAAGATGAAGCATACAAATTAGCCAGAAAAAGCAGCCTACCAGAGGACTGGGAGAAATTTAGAGTCCAGCAGAGGAGGACAAAGGGCTTAATTAGGAAAGGGAAAATAGATTATGAAAGAAAACTGGCAGGGAACATAAAAACGGACTGCAAAAGTTTTTATAGATATGTGAAGAGAAAAAGGTTAGTTAAAACAAATGTAGGTCCCTTGCAGTCAGAAACTGGTGAATTGATCATGGGGAACAAGGACATGGCAGACCAATTGAATAACTACTTTGGTTCTGACTTCACTAAGGAAGACATAAATAATCTGCCGGAAATAGCAGGGAAGATGCCGGAACTGAGTGAAATCCAGGTTAGCCGGGAAGTGGTGTTAGGTAAATTGAATGGATTAAAGGCCGATAAATCCCCAGGGCCAGATAGGCTGCATCCCAGAGTACCTAAGGAAGTAGCCCCAGAAATAGTGGATGCGTTAGTGATAATTTTTCAAAACTCTTTAGATTCTGGAGTAGTTCCTGAGGATTGGAGGGTAGCTAATGTAACCCCACTTTTTAAAAAGGGAGGGAGAGAGAAAACGGGGAATTACAGACCAGTTAGTCTAACATCGGTAGTGGGGAAACTGCTAGTCAGTTATTAAAGATGGGATAGCAGCACATTTGGAAAATGGTGAAATCATTGGACAAAGTCAGCATGGATTTATGAAAGGTAAATCATGTCTGACGAATCTTATAGAATTTTTCGAGGATGTAACTAGTAAAGTGGATAAGGGAGAACCTGTGGATGTGTTATATCTAGACTTTCAGAAGGCTTTCGACAAGGTCCCACATAAGAGATTAGCATTCAAACTTAAAGTACACGGTATTGGGGGTTCAGTGTTGATGTGGATAGAGAACTGGCTGGCGGACGGGTCATTTTCAGAATGGCAGGCCGTGACTAGTGGGGTACCGCAAGGCTCAGTGCTGGGACCCCAGCTATTTACAATATATATTAATGATTTGGATGAGGGAATTGAATGCAACATCTCCAAGTTTGCGGATGACACTAAGCTGGGGGGTAGTGTTAGGTCTGAGGAGGATGCTAGGAGGCTGCAAGGTGACTTGGATAGGCTGGGTGAGTGGGCAAATGCATGGCAGATGCAGTATAATGTGGATAAATGTGAGGTTATCCACTTTGGCGGCAAAAATAGGAGGGTAGACTATTATCTGAACGGTGGCCGTTTAGGCAAGGGGGAGATGCAACGAGACCTGGGTGTCATGGTACACCAGTCATTGAAAGTAGGCATGCAGGTGCAGCAGGCTGTGAAGAAAGCGAATGGTATGTTGGCATTCATAGCAAAAGGATTTGAGTAGGGAGGTTCTACTGCAGTTGTACAGGGTCTTGGTGAGGCCACACCTGGAGTATTGCGTACAGTTTTGGTCTCCTAATCTGAGGAAAGACATTCTTGCCATCGAGGGAGTACAGAGAAGGTTCACCAGACTGATTCCTGGGATAGCAGGACTTCCATATGAAGAAAGACTGGATAGACTCGGCTTGTACTCGCTGGAATTTAGGAGATTGAGGGGGGATCTTATAGAGTCTTACAAAATTCTTAAGGGGTTGGACAGGCTAGATGCAGGAAGATTGTTCCCGATGTTGGGGAACTCCAGAACAAGGGGTCACAGTTTAAGGATAAGGGGGAAGTCTTTTAGGACCGAGATGAGAAGGTCATTTTTCACACAGAGAGTGGTGAGTCCGTGGAATTCTCTGCCACAGAAGGTAGTTGAGGCCAGTTCATTGGCTATATTTAAGAGGGAGTTAGATGTGGCCCTTGTGGCTAAAGGGATCAGGGGGTATGGAGAGAAGGCAGGTACAGGATAATGATTTGGATGATCAGCCATGATCTTATTGAATGGCGGTGCAGGCTCGAAGGGCCGAATGGCCTACTCCTGCACCTAGTTTCTATGATTCTATATTAACACGAAACCAAAAGGTTTCATTTTAGGAAGACGAGACTGCAGATGCTGGAATCTGAAGCAATCAACGATCTGCTTGAGGAGCACAGCTTCAGCAACATCCACCAATGGAAGAACATTTGTAAATAATTTTCAAAAATAAATAAAAATAATTCTTGAAACAAAGGGAAAAATAGTAATGGGGAGGAACTCCAAAATAGTTCTAATTGGTAAGTTTTACCAAAGGTCCAGTCCAATTCGATAATTGGTCGATAATTGAAAGTTTGAAACTGCAATCTCATTTTGTTCTACACAATAGTATCTTCTGTCCATCACTGCCCTAGATGGGATTTTGAATGATATGCAAAGTTGCATTTTGGAAAGATATATTTGAGGCATCTTTACCTGATGTATTTTAGCCAAGAATCTTATGGGATTTCTTGAAACTCAATTTGAACAGGTGAATTTTGGTATGCTTCTGCCAAGTACTGAAATGTTGCAGTCTTATGTTGCCCAAAGCTGAGATTTTGGTGCTTTTCTGCTTTGTGGCACAAATCATTGGTGAACCAAAACAACTTGATGGAGGTTAACATAAAAAAATCTATTATCTGCAAACCCTTTATTAGATAATGCAAAATATGGCCCACAAAACTCAGAAACAAATTGATCTCATTCTTGTAATATTCTTTTGAACTTCATTTCAGATTGTCTCTTATCTACTGGATCTGCCAGAAAAAGATGAGGAAGAAGTGGAACGAGCTCAGATTAACAGTTTTGATACCCTTTGGGGAGAAACAGGTATGTAACAGACAAAATATTGATGGAAATCATAGCTTGTATATTGATGGAGCTTATGGAGACAGAAGAAATTGCAGATGCTGATTTACTGGAGCAACTCAGCAGGTCAGGCAGCATAGATAGATAGAACATAGATAGGAGAACATAGATAGGGACATTTCAGATAGGGACCCTTCTTTCAAAGGGTTGCTTCAGTACTTTGTGTCTTGCTTCACACAATAACCTTACCTCTGCAACTGAATTCACAACAACCTGTCCTAACAGTGCTGTTGGATGCAATGGGCAGGGTCTCTATTGATGTTCAACGAGAAACTGACTGGGTCAAGATTTGGCCAGGGTTGAAATTTGGCCTGAATCTGTTCTCTGTAAAGGGCTACCCTTGTACACTTGGAATTTTTCTAAACATCCTGAAAATTCATGCTAATATTAATCTTCAGTTTGAAGGGTTAGTAATTATTATTAACCCATCATCCACTGATCAAATGAGTCTAAAGATGCCATCGCGGGGATATCACCAATATATAATTTGGCTCACACAGTTTTCAAAGCACTGGCTATATTGTGCTCTGTGCATCCAACATTCCTTCCCTGTCTAAATTGGTCCGTCTGATTAAATCAAATAGATTTTATTTTTATTTATGTCTTGCTACTTGGCTCAATCAGATTGCAATCATAGTAACGTCAGTGTTTTACTTTACAATTAGTTGACTTCCCAAAATGCAACACTTCACATTTATCTACATTAAACTCCATTTATTATTCCTCAGCCCAACCGATAAAGATCCTGCTGTAATATTTGATAACCAAAGTTAAAAATATCAATACCTTTGCAGTGAGCAAATGAAGTCAGACCACCATGTTGATTTAAGTTCCAAAAACTATTCCAAGATATCTTTTAGACAGACTACAATATTTTTGATGTATGTTCAGAACAAATCCAAATTGGAAATTATTGAAAGCTTGGACAATTGTATGAATTTGGTTCTAGTTCAAATGCAAAATTTTCTTTGCACTGTTGATTTTTTACTAGAGACTGAAGGCTCGGGAACAATAGAAAGTCTGAATAAGATGGAACCATTGTTATCCTTGAATTTTGCAAATCAGTATTCTACCCAATTACTCTTTTGTGTAATTATAATATAATGAAAAGACACCTAATTGGGGAAAATAATTGGTGGTTATTATTATTCAAACTATAATCAGTAGAAAATGTCCTAAACAGAAATAAAAGATTTTGAAATGAATGAGTTAATCTAAAAAGCCACAAATAACCAGATGTAGCAAAAAAAGTTAACATCCATTGGAAAACCAGATTGTTGTTTCTGGAAAACTTAAGTTGCAATATAGCAAAGCAAGGCAATAATTTGACTCGTGCTTTAACGACTCTTCTTTTACACTGGTTGAAGTAACCCAGTATTGCAAGTATTTCTTAGAAGGATCCAAGGAAATTGCGAGCTTAAGCATGTTTACTGAAACTGTGTCCAGAGTTCTATTCACTCATCTCGTACTGCCAGAATGATTTATAGAATTGGAAACTTTCACATACGAATAGAAATCTGTTTCAAAGCACGAGTAACTTCAGAGCAGTTAGCCAGCCATTTGAGAACCTTTTAAACTGTATGCTTCAAGTTTAAACATTGGCTCCAGGCCACCATACTGTATTTAGAGTGTGAGATCACTTCTTTCCAGTGGTTTCAACACCAATAACAGGGAACCCTTTTCTGTATAATCGGCAGTTTTACCACAGTCTATGTTAGTGCAAGGCAGAAGATTTGTGCCTGTTTCTGAGCCCTGACACATTCACTTGGAAGCTTAATTGGAATTACTTTAACTAGGTTCTTAAGTTTAATAATCTGCATCTGCCTTATGTCACCCTATGTACCCAGTCTCCAACTCCTTTCATTCACCTCAACATGGAGAGCAACTGTTCTTACCAGTGCTCTTGGCTTTGTAATCTGTCACTTTGCTGTTTAAAAACCTCAAAAAGAGCATTACTCTTTTAATTATGAGCATTACTCTTTTAATAATTCTTTATGTTCCATGTAAAAAAACATAAAATCATGCATTTTGAGTATTTGTAATTAATCTTGTTTTGTTTTGATTATGTTTGTCAAGTGTTTATAACCAGTAAGGGTATTTTTGGAAGCCTGAGTTTAATTCTCTCGATTTGATAGGAGCTGACAACACTAAGTTTCAAACATAGAAACAAACCCAATAATTTATTGTATACATGGATTTTTCTAAAGGCTGTCTTAACATTAATTTTGGAGACATCTCCACCGTGCCCCCAAATGAATGTCATTGATCCAGCAGTCAAACTAATGTTCCAAAGAAAATTATTCAGTCACGCACAATTTTCTCCCAACAGTGTAGAATTCACCAGTATTTTCAGTATGAGTTTATTTTCAAGCATATATAAATATAAAAATGACATGTATAAAAGGGGATTCATAATTTGCAGATATCAGAAATTAGCAAATTTTAAAATTAATTACACTTGATAAGATAAAGAATGACCAAATGTGGCTCCGCAGCGAAATACAAGGCATATTTCCCCACTCCAGCAGGAAGCCATTTGTCATAAGGCCATCAGGGGTCACTAATAAAACACTTTTATTTTCTATTTCAAAAGTGACATTTGTTGGTTCCATCTGCAGACATTACCTGTGGTGTCATCGGGATATAAATGGAAACTGAGATCACATCTCTGCTGAGGATCTTTGTTAATGTAGAACAGCATAGGAGAATTTTGTATTAAACATTTACATATTACTGAGTTGCGTAGCATGTATGAAAGAGAAATAAACTACTTGGGAATTCAGTATGTGATAATGTTTAGGCTCCACATGAACTTCCTTGGTTCCCTTCATTCATCTTTCAGCATATCTTCATGTTCTTTCCTTCTGCATTTATTTAATGTCTCTTTAAATGCATCAACATATTTGCCTCAACATATCATCTTGAATTCCAGAGTAATTTTGCTTGGATTTTCTATTGCATAACTGATTTAATTTGATTTAAATTGTAAATTGGTAAATTCATATGGTTTCATGTTCTTTTCTTCTTTGGCATTCCTCTCGAGTAAAATGATTACATTTCTACATACTTTGCTTACTTAAGTGTCGGACTGCATGGAAACGGGTTCTTTGGCCTATCTTCTACTTGCCAACCGAGTTTGCCTGCCTATACTAATCCCGTTTTGCATTCGGCTAATGTACCTCTATTCATTCCTGTACATGTACCTGTCCAACTGCTATTTAATTGCTATAATTATACCAGGCTCTACCACCACCTCAAGCAGCTTGATCCATATACCCATCACCCAAAGTGAAAAATTTGCCCCTCAGAATTACCCTGAAATGTTCCCTTCACACTTTAAACCTGTGCCCTCTAATTTTAGACTCCCCTCTTTATCCTTCTCCCTGGTGAATACTAACATGAAAGGATGCCAGAACAATAGAAAAACGGAGAAAGGTTGATTAACATTTCTTTCCCATTATTAAGTAGCTCTTATTGTTATCTTATTCTGCCCATTATCGGTAATGTGTTCTTTACCACTATATACAGATGAGTCAAGGGCCTGTCCCACCAGCATGCAACTCTATGCGATGAGCGCGACCTAACGTGGTCGCTTGAGCCGTCCGGCGTCGCGGGGCCGGTCCCACTTCAATCGCCGGAGCCGTTCGGAATTGTGCGGAGTTCGTCCCGACATCGCGCGGGGCTCCGAAAAACTGACCATGTTCAAAAATTCCGCGCGGCAACGGCTTGTCGGCTCGCAGTCGCCTCGACGCATTACACACCGTCTCGACATCGTGCCTCCGTGGCCCTCTGTGTGTGTGCCTCTGTGCCCCTCTCTGTCCTGGCGAACTTACGTTAAGACTTCGCTCCAAGTTTGCCTCACTTTGCGCCGCGTTGCGCCACTCACCCGACCTCCGCATGGCCCTCGCTGCCGGTTTGGTCGCGCTTGCCACATGCAGGCGCATGCTGGTGGGAACGGCCCTGTACAGGGGATCACCCGGCGGCCCCCGCTTCTAGTTTGATCGCGCTCATCGCATGGAGTCGGATGCTGGTAGGACAGACCCTTAACCTCTTCTCTGAATAAGACAAGCCCAATATGCTGTCCTCTCTAATTCTCTCAACTAGGGGTATCACTTTAATTTCTTGGTAATTTTGAAAAAAATTGTATCGAATTATAGGCAATATATTGAAGATGACTGAAATATAAAATATCTTAGCTGTGGTTAGCTCTGTAATATCACTTTTGTGATGCTTTCTATTTAATAAATGAAATGATTTCAAAAGGCTGTTAACCAGTGGAATAATGTGCATTGTTCTGGTCTTACACTTGTGAGTAAGATTTTTTTTTCTTGAAAGGTATTTATTTACACAATGTAGTTTACTTGGTGTGTCAGGAATGAAGGTTAAGTAAATTGGGCTCAGAATGTGAAGGCAATTGGAAAACTTAATGCAGTCAGACTTTGTTTTACTTCAATAATGGTTTCAAGTTTCAAGAGGCAGGATGCCAGATAAAACATTTTCCAAAAATAGGAGACACAAGAGACCGCCAAAGCTGGAATCTGGAGCAAAAGATAGTCTGCGGGAGGAACTCAGCGGGTCAGGCAGCATATGTGAAGGGAAATGGACAGGCAGCATTCCAGATCACAACTGTTCCAAAGACTGATGGAGTAAAATGCAGTTAGTTGGTAGAAAGAAGTGTGGTGAAGGGATGGAATAAGAGCAAGTGATAGATTGGTTGTAATAGGAAAGAGGGGTTACTTAGCAGATAGGTCAGGCGGGGGAGAGAAGAGTGGAGATAGTAACCAAGGCTGGAGGCGATAAGTATAGAAGACAAAACGGTGGAATCGGAGAGGAAAAGTGGGGGGTTGGGGGGGAAAATAGAACCAGAGGGAGGGATGGTATAGGGAATGGGGGGGGATGAAAACTGGGGGTCTCGGAGTATGGAGGTGTGGGTGCTGAGCAGATGGAAAAGGTAGAGGAGGGCTCTGTGCAGTTGGGGGATCGTTGAAATACTGGGTAGCTCGGAGGAGGGGGATGGGGGCATGAGTTCACCTTAAATTGGAGAATTCATTGTACATGCCGTAGGATTATAGTCTATCCAAACAGAATATAAGGTGCTGTTTTTACAGAGGAGAAAGCTGAGGACAGATAGGATGTCATGGGAATGTGAAGGGAAATTGAAGAGCCCAACAAACGAAATGTCCAACTGGTCCTGGTGGACAGAGGGCAAGTGTTCGGCAAAGCAGTTGCCCAGTCACCAAAATTAGGAATCCGTTAGAGAGCAGTGCTTTGAAACCGGCAAAAGTAGTGGGTTCTGGAAGTTCACTGAAGCATATCTGATTTGAATAATATAAAATGGATGGGGTGGACTTGTTGAAATCGATGGACTTTCTTTTCAAAATACTCATGCCCTTCTGAACTGATGTGTTTGTACGTTCTCAGCACTGACTGCTGCAGCTGGACGTGGAAAGCTTGAAGTGTGCAGACTGCTTTTGGAACAAGGAGCAGCAGTGTCGCAGTCTAACAGGCGAGGGATTGTCCCATTGTTCAGTGCAGTGAGACAAGGACACTGGCAGGTGAGCTGAATTGCCATGTTGCGACAAAGGTATTCCATACCTTCATGTATTTCAATATTTCTGCGTCATCCAACTGCTCCAGCCTTCCCACCTTTTAACCAGAAAATCACCAATATTGGTTCGCATCCTACATTTCACCATTTTCTTTTGTGGTACCATGAGTCACTTTCAATTTTACATTGTCATTAGTGGTCTGCGCAGACCCCAGCCAGACCTGATCACAAGGCAGCACTTGGAATTTTTTCTGGTATCCAACCCAAACGTGATGCATTTATTCAGGTCCTGTCCAACTCTAATCTGCATGCTGAATTTCAGTGATTTTTTAAAACATATTTTGAGATCTAGTCAATGCAAGCGTCCTTAAATTGCCTTTGAATAGGTGGTAATGAGACAATGTCTGGAACTGCCGGAGATCCTCTGGTGAAGGTACTCCCATAGTGCTTTTGGGTGAGAAATACCTGGATTAATATCCAGCAGTGATGACTGTGATGACAACAACAAAATGATGGAAATGATCACACAAAGTGCTATCAAATGGCACTTTTTTCACCAGGAGCATGTGTCTCCAGGCCCAAATAAGGCCCAAAGAGAAGAATTCCTGAGGAAAATTGAGAGTTACTGCCCATGTTATCAAGGTAACATTTGATCAAGTGTGCATCTGGAAGCTATGACCAGTTGGCAACAATGCGAAAACACTCCAGCAGTGTGAATTATTATTTCACAAAAGAAGATGACCGTGGCCATTGGATGTCAATTATTCTAGCCCAGGGCATCACTACAGGTGTTCCTCAGGCCAGAACCTTACCTCCAAGCTTCTTGACCTTCTTCAATGATCTTCCTTTCATTAGAAGGTCAGAAGAGGGCATGTTCTTTAATGATGGTACAATGTTCAAATCAATTCACAGTGGAATTCACATACTTACATACCGCAAGATCCAGACAATGTTCAGTCATGTGTAGATAAGTAAAACACAATATTTATGTAGTTAGACAATGACAATCAGGGAAACTCTAGCCTTATATCTTTGATCTTCAGTGGAATTATTATTTCTCAATCCCTCACCAGCAACATCCTGGTGGCCATCATTGACCGCACATTCCACCGGACTGGCCACATGATACCATGGCTACACGGGGAGATCAGAAGTTGGGTGTTCTGTGACAGTGACTTATGTCCTGATATTTCAGAATGGTTTCACCATTGACAATTCACAAATCAAAGGTGTGATAGAATACTCTGGATGAGTGAAACTATAACACTGTGAACTGGCCTGCATGATGAACACTTCACCAGCTACCTAACTTTCATCCCCTCCAGCATTCGTGCAGAATGGTTGTGGCATGTACCATCTGGAAAATGCATCATTCGGCCCTGACAGAACCTCCCAAAACTGTGATCTCTACCTAGCAATGTTACAAAATTTTGAGATTTAAAAAATCAAGTCTGCAATTTATCCCATCAGATAAAGCATAAAAAGAAGTTTAATTTGACACCTAATTTACTTTCATATCTTCAGTATTAAGAAAGTTATGGCCATTTTCATACTCGGAAATTAGCCTTTCAATTGACTTAACTCAAAAGCTGTGATCTGGAAAAGTTAAAAGCCCATAACTTTCTTACAAATTAAGAGAACTCAATGAAATTTTCAGTTATTATAGATTGAAGCATTCTGAAACAAATATGAAACAATCTTACTTGGATGACCTGAAATTAAAGCATATAATTAGTTAGTTATCTAATTGTAGCTAATTACAAAATTCAATGAGTAGATCTAAACATCTATCCATTTCTTAAGAAAAGATAAACTTTTTTTAAATTGCCTAAGTGTCCAAATAACATTCACATAATAATCCACAATATAACATAATTTTTAAATCTTATTTTCATGAATTTCTGGGCCAAATGGAAGGAATTTAATGTTTAATGCCTGTAAATTAATGGCCATTTAAATGAACTAGCGAGTGGGTTTTAGTGGAATGCGGTGGATTGGAACGTTGCGGTTAGCGGTGAAGTCGGGAGGAAAAATACTGTTTGTTCATACATTTTTTTGGGACCCCATTTCGCAACATAAAAATATTATTAAAGCCTCCCGAAAAATAAACTATTTACCTTTTCTTCTCCCCTATGCAAAATCCGTCCGGTTGTCGGTGCGCACGGCTTTTAAAGGTGATTTTTAAATTACTCTAGTTAATAAATAATTTAGAGTAATTTAAAAATACCTTCATTCATGAAATGTCGGAGCGATTTTTCTTCCGCAACGAAATCGCCCGACATTGATCGATTTTCCATGTCTGTTGAAAAACGACACTTTAAGCCCGCCCCCCTCTGAAAGGCGCCAAAGTCACGCACACGGGGAGCGGCAGAACTGCAGCGCTGCTCAAGGTAAGTTTTGCAACATACCTACTCTACCAAGAAGGACAAGGTTCACAGATGCATGAGAACACCTGCTGGTTCTTATCCACGTTACACAGTTGGAAGGATATTGTTGTTGCCTCACTGGGTAGATTCTGAAGTTCACTACCCAACAGCGCCATTACCTGACACTAAAGTGACTGGAGCAGGTCAAGACGTTTCCTCCAATAAATGATGGCCTTAACCAGCATTGCCCAGATGCTGGAAAATGAATTATTGTACGTAGAACAACAGAGCACAAGATCAAGCCCTTTGTCCCACAATGTCTGTGCCGAACATGATGCCAAGATTAACACTCATCCGCCTACACATAATCCATATCCCTCCATTCCCCGCGTATCGATAAGCCTATCCAAAAGTCTCTTAAATGCCACGACCATATCTGCCTCAACCATCATCCTTGGCAGAGCCCCATGCATCCCCTTTAAACTTCACCCCTCTCACCTTAAGGCTATGCCCTCTAGTATATGACTTTTTTCATCCTGGGAAAAAGGTTCTGACTATCCTATCTATGCCTCTCGTAATTTTATATACTTCTATCATGTCTCCCTGCAACCTCTGGAGTTCCAGAGGAAACAATCTAAGACAGTCCAATCTCTCTCTGTAGCTAATACCAACTAATCCAGGCCAATTTTTTTTTAAAGCATCAATTCCCTCCGTTGTTTCAGCCTCCCTAGCTCAATGATCTTCTGTAGCCTTATAACCCTCGAAGGCATCTCCAGTGCTCAGTGTCTACCTTTAATATTTTGCCTACAGCTGCCAAGATGCCAAGGTTAAAATTCCCTCCCTATTCTTCTCCACCTTTCTACTTCTCCTTCATCCTTTAACACGTTCCTTCAAATCTACACCTGTTGTCCAAATCTTTTGTGTGATAACATTGCCATGAAGCCCCTTAAGATGATTTTTTCTACATAAGGTGCTACATTAGCAGATGTTGCTGCTGCAGGTATCTTTCTCTACTCTTGCTGATTTATGAGAATTTCTATCACAAAAATGTACTACATTGCAAACTGCTTTGAAATAGTTCAATGTCATTTATGTTTTCAGATAGTGGATTTGCTATTAACTCACGGTGCGGATTCAAACATGGCCGATAAGCAGGGTAGGACCCCACTAATGATGGCAGCATCTGAAGGGCATCTGGACACAGTGGAATTCTTGCTTGCTCAAGGTTAGTTTTATAGAGAAATCATTGAAAATATCATTCATTTCATAATGATTCAAATGGTTAAAATAGTATTGATATGAAAGTATATTAATCATAAATGTCAAGTTGTACATAGACTCAAAAATATTAATTTGTCATATGTACTAGATATCAACTAGAACAATTTTTTTTTACTAACTGCAGCTTTACAAACAACAGGTATATTTATGATTATCTTGCCCAGCTGCGGCAAAATGTCGCAACACTCCAGCGTCAATGTTTAAAAGATATAAAGTTTTTGCCCCAATTTAAATGGGATTAAATGAGCAAAAATAATGGAATCACCACTTCCTGTCCCACCAATATTTTCTCTCCTGAATGTGTACTTTCTAACACTCAGCACAGTCTTGCCTACAAGGTTATTCTGTCCTTGTAAGATCAGACATAAAAATACGTAGTGGTGTTTCTGAGATCATGGCTGATATATGCCACTACTCCGATCCATATGCCTTTTTTCCATATCTGTGATGTACTTGTCAAGAGAATATCCGTGATCTCAGCATTAAATTGCTTCAGCATGTCACACTTAGCCATGACTCTTTATGCTTTATGATCTCCTTTCTCCAACAATCCATGGAAACAGTACTTTTAAATCAACACAGTAATTTTAAAAGAACCACAGTAATAAATATTACCAATTAATGTACATTTTGTTATAAATGTAAGAATTTAGGTTATGAGGTAATAATTGGGGTATCAATTCCCTTCCAGTAGATGACATCACTAGACGCACTTGATTCAACCACTGCCATGTAACTCATTACACATCATCTGTGTTCAATATGTATTTCAGAGTTTGACATTGAGAAAGACATTGCCCCAAGACTCTGAATATACCAACATCAGGAGGCAGTTTATGCCTTTACTGTAGAGCTGTTTGCTCTGTTAATGTTACGTGTAATGATTCTATCAAAACAAGTAAGACAAAGATGTTCATGAAATTAAGTAAATGCTTTTGATTTCCTGTTGCAGTAAACATCACTGAATTTATTATTGGATAAAACCTACGTAGCCAAATGCCCCTAAAGGAGCTGTCCTGGGCTCCTCCAATTTCTCTTCTGTGTCCTGTTCCTCATCTGGAATGTATTGTTCTTCCTTTGCCTCAACAGACAACTTTGAGAAAAGCATATGTGGTTAATGGATCAAAATATTTGAATTACATTCCTCTGCCTATTTTTATGCACGGCTGAAATGAAGAAATTAATAGATGTACCAAAATTATGTATGAGGCAATTTAAAAATGAATGTCCTGACATATTTAAATGCAAATACAGCTGGAAGTATTCCAGATAAGCCCTATATTACAGGTATGACAGGAAATTAGACAACCCTGCAACCTAAATTGCATTCACCTCATCAACTGGGCAATGTAAATGGAGAGAAGGCAAAGTTCAAAGACTTATTGCAAAGTATAGGAGCAAGAACAACTTTCTATGAACTTTCTGAAACCCATAACAAATCATAAAATATATTAATATTCGGCATCACAATAAATGTCATGGCTTATTGCATTAGTTATAGACATTCCTCTGTTCAAAGAGACAAGACAGGTAAATGGACGCTGGCATCAAATGGTTTTAAAAATGAACATCAACAGAGTTTAGACATTTCAGAAAAAAAATGTAGTTGATTGTTTTGTGGAATAAGGGATTCCAGATAACATTGGTCATTTCACAATCTGAGGTTATACAAAGGTTCAGCAATGTATGTGATAATGAAGACTCTTTCACTTGTCTCATTCATTTCACATTGTATGTTCTGTGTTCTATAGGAGCAGCACTTTCACTAATGGATAAGGAGGGATTGACTGCCCTCAGCTGGGCATGTCTGAAGGGACACTTGCCTGTAGTTCAGTCCTTAGTAGAAAAAGGTGCTGCAACAGATCATGCAGATAAAAATGGACGGACACCTCTTGATCTTGCTGCATTTTATGGTGATGCAGATGTTGTAAGTATCTTGTATACAAAAGTATTTTAACACTGTTGACTTGAAAATATCAACAGTTGCTCACTATGGTTTATGATTGGCGTCCTGGAATATCACTTCACATTCCCTATTTAAACAGCTGTGCTTGAATCAAAGGAAGGGATATTAAAAACCTAAATATGGTCAGATTTTTAAATTAGATTCATTTTTGGTTTGTTTCTCTCAGATTTGAAAACCAAATAATCTGCTTTAACAGATGGGTCAAAACTGTAAAAACTGATAATGTCTGACGAAGGGTCCCGACCCGAACATCACCTATCCATTTTCTCCAGAGATGCTGCCTGACCGGCTGAGTTACTCCAGCATTTTGTGTCTATCTTTTGTAAAAGCCGATACTTTGTTTGACCATATAAAAACACCTATAATTAGACATGTAGGTGGGGCGGTTTTTGCGCACCCTGACATGGATTAGCTGTGAACTGGGTCGTGAAAGGTAAATACTTTTGACCAGCTCCTTGACTGATATGAAAATGGAGTGGCTTCCCCCCCTCCCCCCACACACACACACACCCCCACACACAAGCGCAAGCATGCCCACACACAAGCGCACGCATGCACACACACACATACACACAAACACGCATAAGTCTGCGGGTCGGGCAGCATCTCTGGAGAAAATGGATTGGTGACGTTTCGGGTCAGGACCCGTTTTCAGAAAGACTATCATCACTGTTAGTGGGCCCATCGAATCTCTTTTATTGTTTTTGACATGACATTTTATTAAAATTATATTTCTGTCACATAAAGACTGTTTTAAAACATGAAATTAATTTAACTGAATACAAAAAATACTGCCTATCTTGCTCCTGGCAGCCAATTGCATCCATTCAGTTGAATGGACAGTGTTATGCTTGCACAGTGCAGGCTCAACAGCCAGGTTTCTAGCCTGGCAACTTGGAAACCAGCAGAAGATCACACTGTCATGCAGTATGCAGGTAAGGCCCTTGATTGCTGCTACTATTAAGGCAGGGGATCTGCCTTGTGACCTTATATACTTTAGGTTTAACATTAATTTAAGCGATATTTAAATGGTGATTAAAAAGCTTAATGTCAAAAGAATGATGAGATAATTCTACTCTTAATGGTGATTTATTCAAAATACAACGTTTACTTGAAGGATATTTAGATTTTTTTCTGAATTTCTGGGACAGAATCAAAATGCTCAGAAAACTAACATTTAATTATTTAGTCACTGAGTTGGATACTGTAATCCTGACAACCTTTTGATCTTGCAGACATTTCAAATGCGGTTGAGTAATGCCTCTCACTCTTCCTCCTGTATATACTCGTTTTGTTGATTTTTTTTTTTCACATCTTGTTCCTTCTTTTTTATTGTTGTCACATTGTCATTGTTTTGTTATTCCTTTTTTCATTCCTGTGCGTTTCTAGAAAAAAATCATTTAGACTGCAAGGTGATGAAAGATGTCAAATCACGGTGCAATACAACACAGAAACAGGCCCTCTGTGCCATTATATCCATGCTGTCTATCAAGTAACCATCGATTCTAATCCTGTTTAGCAGCACTTTAGTTTAGTTTAGAGATACAGCGCAGAAACCGGCCCTTCAGCCCACCGTCCGCGCCGACCAGCAATACCCGTACACTAACGCTATCCTGCACACAAGGGACATTTTATCATTTTTACTGAAGCCATAGTAACCTATAATCTTGTAAGTCTTTGGAGTGTGGGAGGAAACTGGAGCACCCAGAGAAAACCCATGCGGTCACGGAGAGAACGTACAAACTCCACACAGACAGCACGCGTAGTCAGGATGGAACCCGGGTCCCTAGCGCTGTAAAGCAGAATATCTACCGCAGAGCACCGTGCCGCGATTTGGGTCTGTAGCCCTCTATATCTTGCCAATTCAAGTGTCCATCTAAGTATTTCTTAAGTATAACTCCACCATCCACTCGAGTAGTGCTTTCCAGATTACAAACATCCTCTGTGTTAATAGGTTCATTCGCAGATCCCTTATAATCGCTCGCCTCTTATCTGAAATCTATGGTCTTTAGTTTTAGTGTTATATACCTTGATCATCATTACAGTGCAGTGCTAACAATAATGTCCAATATACCATCCCCACAATGAATTCCAAGAAAGAAATAAGGGAGAGGTCTATGGTCTGATAAACAAGGCATTAGGAATAGGAAGGGAAGGGTCTGCGTGGAGTGTCAGAGGCAGGGAGGACGTCTGCACAATGCACGTCAACCAGGAGAAAGAGTCTGCAAATAGACTAAAAGGTTGGGACCTGGAAGATGGAATCAGTAGAGAAGGTCAGGGCAAATCCAGTGGGAATGGCATTGTCATCTTTATTTAGTTGTTAGCATGCATTGATCAGATAGGTCATGAAGTCACATAATCATACAACGTAGAAATAAGCCTTCGGCCCAACTCGTCCATGCCAACCAAGATGCCAAGATCTACGTTGGTCCCATTTGACTCATGTCCCTTTAAATATTTCCCATACATGTGCCTATCCAAATGTCTTTTAAATGTTGAGCAAAAGCAGAGTGCTGGAGTAGCTGAGCAGGTCAGGCAGTAACTGTGGGAATGGGTAGGTACTGTTTTGTGTCAGGACCTTTCTTTGGACTCCTGAGGATGGGTCCAAAGAAGGTCCTGACCAAAGAGTCTTAAGAAGTATCATCACCCAAAACGTCATCTTGTTTATTCCCTCCACAAATGCTGCCTGACTTGCTGAGATACTCCAGCACTTTGTGTTTTGGTCAAGATTCCGGTATCTGTAGTTCCTTGTGTGTCTCTCTCTCTCTTCTAAATGTTGTTATTGTACCTGCTTCTACCAATTCCACTGCCAGCTCTATTCTGATACCCACCATGCTTTGTGTGATTAAGGTTATCCCTCAAGTTCCTCTTAAATCTTTCCCCTCTCACCTTAATGTGGAAATGCAGGTTTGGAGTGTTGGTGAGTTGAGCCTTGGCTCTTGATGATCAAAGGTGTTGGGGGATGAAGTCTATCAGATGATGAGGGCATCTGGTTTCCGGGAGTGTCAGTTATGCAGGAGGTTTTGAACTTCAAAGGGTCATTGTCTCAATCACGGTGAAACAGATGGGTGCAGTGGAGAAAACAGTGGGTGGGAGTCTGGCCCTAGAAATCGTGGATGCATTGGTGATCATTTTCCAATGTTCTCCCAACTCTGGATCAGTTGCTGTGGACTGGAGGGTAGCCAATGTAACCCCACTTTTTAAGAAAGGAGGGAGAGAGAAAACGTGGAATTATAGACCAGTTAGCCTTACATTGATAGTGGGGAAGATGCTTGAGTCGATTGTTAAAGATGTTATAGCACCGCATTTGGAAAACAGTGACAGGATTGGTCAAAGTCATCATGGATTTATGAAGGGGAAATCATGCTTGACTAATCTTCTGGAATATTTTGAGGATGTAAAGGGGGGGCCAGTGGATATGGTGTATATGAACTTTCAAAAAGCCTTTGACAAGGTCCTACACAAGAGATTAGTGTGCAAAATTAGAGCACATGGTATTGGAGTTAGGGTATTGACATGGATAGAGAACTGGTTGGCAGAAAGGAAGCAAAGAGTAGGAATTAACGGGTCCTTTTCAGAATGGCAGGCAGTGACTAGTGGAGTGTCGCAAGGCTCGGTGCTGGGACTCCAGTTATTTACAATATATATTAACGATTTAGACAAAATCTAGATGCAGGAAAAATGCTATGAGGCTGCAGGGTGACTTGGATAGGTTGGGTGAGTGGGCAGATGCATGGCAGATGCAGTATAATAGTAAGATTAAACAAGAACTTACCAGTTTGAAGTTTGATCTTTATTTTATGAGGAGTCGAGTTGAGGGACTACGTGAAGAACCCCGTACAGCCGTTCGTGCGTCAATCTTCAAAGCAACGGTGTGAAATCACAGCAAATAATAACTGAAGTATAATATAAGATAAAGACTAGAACTACCAGATGAAATCTATGAGGGCTGGGAGCGGAGGGCACGTAGTCCCTCAACTCGACTCCTCATAAAATAAAGATCAAACTTCAAACTGGTAAGTTCTTGTTTAATCTTACTATTTTACTTCGGAGTCACGTGAGTGACTACGTGAAGACTTCAAAGCTCTGTGATTTCATGCCGTGTGAAACGAGTATACACAACCACAGCTGCTTCATTGACAAATGAAGGGAAAACATTCATAATGCATACAGTCATAACATAGATGTAAAACATGCTGATGCAGTTTAAATGAAACAATAATATTTCCATCTCTCACCCAGATGGAACATATAACCAGAACATAAATAGAGTTAACAATACTCCTGGTGCACCAATGGGTCATTACAGATGTTTGGAGATTCATTCGATGGACCATACTCCAGCCGCAACAATGCGACCCAGCGGAACATAAATACCCTTGC
This sequence comes from Raja brachyura, assembly GCA_963514005.1. Next base: position 12,158,824 of record OY740812.1, read on the forward strand.
TGCTGATGTTGTAGCAGCCCTGGTGGAATGAGATCTGGAAACAGAATCCATTAGTACATAACATAACTCCGTTTTCCTCATCTGGAATGCCATGAACAATACGTTCTCCCAAATTCTTTGTGACTAACAACATTGCTAGTCCAGAACTCCAAGGTTCTTGATGACCTTGACATATGGTTGTATACATGTGTGCTTACCTTATCAAAGGTCCCCTGGTATGCCTGTGACTATTTTGAGACCTGACCCCCTTCTGGTCTGCTCAAGTCTTTATAACATATTATATATTATAATTTACAGACATTATCATCCTGTACCATCACAATTATTTAGCGACTGAACCTGCTGCACTAAACCAGAGCCAGAAGGATAACTACCTAATCCAGCCAAATTTAAGGATATAGTTGCTGCCTCCTGGTGAAATAGTGTTCACAAATATCAACATCGCATATGGCATTATACTGGTCCTGGGACCCATGTTGAAGATATCCTACCCCTTGATAACCGGTGTGGACCCGACAGAGTGAGTCTCGTTTGCTACAGCCAATTCAATGAGGAAGCTCATCGAGCCAATTAATGGCCGTATAACTCCATAAGTAACAGACAATCATTAAGCATGAACTTGAAACATTAGCAATCAATACCATTTTCCATGGAACATAAGCATAACAAACTCTTTCATCTCCTGGAAAAGAAATTCAGCCGTTTGGTGCTATGCAAACACTTTGAACACATAGAAGGATAGATGTAACAACCCAAACCTTAGGCAGTTTGTTAGACCTGCAGAACATAACTTTGAGTTTATCATGCAACATCTGATTTCCGAAACCTCAGGCTGAACAAGCAAATTCAAGTTTAAAATAACCAAAAAGGTTATATAATTATTTGCAACAAATCGGGAATCAATTTGCATAATCACACAATAGGAACTTAAAGCCTCTTAATTACTTTATTTGAAACCTTGATTGATGAGACAAAATGGAGGTAGCCATAAAAGACCCTCCTGCTCCTTTTGGCGAGAATGTATCTTTCACCACTGCTATGCCAAATATTTTGCAACCAGTGAAATAAACATGAAACCAACATACATATGTATACACATATACATATATTCATATTAGGTGTTCCATTGAACCAGAATTTCATAATACAGTGCAATTCAACACCAACTCTGTGTTGCCATTACCCACACTTGATGATTCTCCTGTGGCAACAAAACTATGTCACCATTCCAGTGATTCTTTAACCGATTACACCCTCATGACTAACATATGCCATCATCACAATGCATCAACCTGAACATGAGCATGACAATATGCTTATTTGTCCAATCACTCTATAGCCCATACAATGCCCGTAGAGTCTATAAATAGTTGATACTAATAACAGAACTTTTTGGGCAAGTCATGCAAATCTGTTCCATCTCCAAACTCGAGATGATCTTTCAGCTACTTGGTAACTACCTTAAATAGCAACTGTGGCCCGATTTCCGAGCCAGTCTAGCAAGACAATCTTGGTCCTTATACTGAACCTGTCCACTCTAATCTGCTTGAAAACCAATATTGTACATTTTACATTTACCGTTCAAAGTAGCTGATAATGTCTCAATCATTTGTACTGTATAACTAAGTATACACCTACCAAACTGCAAGTGGTCCCTTAATTGTAGAGTAGCACAAGTCCAGTGCATGGAACCTCTGGCCAGGTTTCATGCTGCCAGCAACTTCAGTGAACCGCTACTGCCAAAAAAGACATGGGATGCATTGTTGCCAAAACTATGAAACCTTGCTTGTTCCAATAGCTTGTGCTTCGCCCTCCAGGTTACTCCTATGGAAAAGTCTTACCTGAATAGAAGATTCGGCAGCCAACTGTAATATCCCCTGAAAGCGGTGTTCACTGCATATTGTGTTTGGGATGGTAACTTTCTTGCCAGGCCTAGACCTCTGGCACATGCCCCGATCTCTTGGGCATGCTCTATGGCTATACCCTCAGACTCGGCGTTAAACTATACCAATCCCACATGCTCACCTCTTACATGAGGGAGCCATAAAGCAGGCCTGCTACAAAGCCCTGCTGACACCATTTCCCATTTAGGCCATTAGCACCAATTTGCAATAGAATAAAAGGTTTACCTAACAACTACTAGAGCAGTAATGAACACTGTTTGTCCATCATCGTGACATTATTAATTTCAGCTGGCGTTAACAATGACCTAGATGGCACTTACTAATTAACCATTTAACAAAATAACTGTTGCAGGTACTTACACACCTGAATTGCATCTATGCACTTAACAATTAATCCAACGACTATAACTGTTTTATACCAACAACTGTTACCAAAGTCTTATTGACTGCAATCTGTTGCCCAGGCCGGCATCATGGCCAATTGAATACCTAAAAGTAAATCCCAACATCCTACAAATCTATTTGATAGGACTTAATCTAACTGGATAGAGGAGCCCAATTTCTCAAATATAGTTTGAGACTAGACAGCGGATTTTAGCACAAGCGCTTTTAAAACTGTGTATAGTTTACTTTGAATTCTTTTGTCATCATTCTGTTATATTGCCTTAACCTAACAATGCCTCCTCATCCCCCATGATCACTGTGAAAGGGAATACCCTACTAAACTGCTATTCCCATAAAGCAGCCCTAACAAGGTACCCCTGGTGCCCATGAAGCAGCCCCGAACAAAGTAGCTGCTGGCCCGGACTTTCCCATAGCCCAGTATTTGCCATAGATTTGGCATTCTCATCAAGCAGCCCTGAGCAAAGGTGCTGCTGGCATAACCTCTCCAATAGGCTAGCCTACCATAACTTGGCATTCCCTTAGAGCAGTCCTGAGCAAAGGTACTGCTGGCACCGCCTCTGCAATAGGCTAGCCTGCCATAGTTTGGTATCCCCATAAGCAGCCCTGATCAAAGGTGCTGCTGGCACAGCCTCTCCAATAGGCTTGCCTGCCATAGCTTGGCATCCCCATGAGCAGTCCTGAGCAAAGGCACTGCTGGCACAGCCTCTCCATCAGGCTAGCCTACCATAGCTTGGCATCCCCATTAGCAGTCCTAAACAAAGATACTGCTGACACAGCCTTTCCCATAGGCTGGCACTGCCATAACTTGACATTCCCATGAAGCAGCCCTTCCCAAAAGTGCTGCTCTCTAAATTAATTCCCAGAGGTGAAATCTCCCAACTTTCCCAATTGTACTGACTATTTTGTCAGTTGTCCCCATATCCTGGGGATTATTGTAGTTTGGGAACCCCATAGGTGAATTTCCCCTCACCAGGAATCCATATAAATATAATATATATATATATATAAATATATACCCACGGTACCCTCCTGGCACGCAGGCTAATGATTTATGTGAATTAACCCCAATTACCTGGGGACTACTGTGGTCTGAGAACCACACATATACCTGGGTTTCCCCTGCACCGGGAACCCAGCCTAACCATTTAGGTTTGTCTTAACCCCATGCGCTGGGGACTACTGTGGTCTGGGAACCACACATATACCTGGGTTTCCCCTGCACCGGGAACCCAGTTTAACCATTTAAATTAATTTTAACCCCATGTCCTGGGGACTACTGCGGTCTAGAACCGCATATGCTTGAGTTTCCCCTCCACCGGGAACCCAGGCAGACCGTTCAGGTCCGTTAAGCCCCATCCCCTAGGGACTACTGCGGTCTAAAACCGCACTATTCTCGGGTTTCCCCTACCCGGGAACCCAACCTGTGGAGTCACTGACCGCGTTATCAGTGACTCCGATCGCGAACCCGACTTTCCCAGCTCTCCGCTTCCGCGGTCGGACCAGGGTTTCCCCCCCCAAAGCCCTAGGCTGGTTCCCTCGTCGGTCATCGCGAACATCCACTGCAAAAACCCCGGAGGTTCCTGCAGGAGACCTAGAACAGGTAAGAAAAAATAACACTTACCTGCAACTTTTTTAGACTTACCATGGAGGAGCTGAGCTGCTCCACAGTCGCCTGCACGAAAAACGTCTGACGTAATGACGCACGAACGGCTGTACGGGGTTCTTCACGTAGTCACTCACGTGACTCCGAAGTAAAATGTGAATAAATATGAGGTTATCCACTTTGGTGGCAAGAACAGATAGGCAGATTATTATCTGAATGGTGTCAGATTAGGAAAAGGGGAGGTGCAACAAGACCTGGGTGTGCTTGTACATCAGTCACTGAAAGTAAGCAAGCAGGTACAGCAGGCAGTGAAGAGCGCTAATGGCATGTTGGCCTTCATTGCGAGAGGATTTGAGTTTAGGAACATGGACGTCCTACTGCAGCTGCACAAGGCCCCAGTGAGCCCACCTCTGAAGCATTGTGTGCAATTTTGGTCTCCCAATTTGAGGAAGGCCATTATTGCTATTGAGGGAGTGTAGTTTAGGTTCACCAGGTTAATTCCCGGGATGGCGGGACTGACATATGATGAAAGAATGGGTCGACTGGGCTTGTATTCACTGGAATTTAGAAGGATGAGAGGGGATCTCATAGAAACATAAAATTCTTAAAGGATTGGACAGGCTAGATGCAGGAAAAATGTTCCCGATGTTGGGGAAGTCCAGAACCAGGTGTCACAGTTTAAGAATTAGGGGTATGTCATTTAGGACTGGGACGAGGAAAAACTCCTTCAGAGAGTTGTGAATCTGTGGAATTCTCTGCCACAGAAGGTAGTGGAGGCCAATTCACTGGATATTTTCAAAAGAAAGTTAGATTTAGCCCTTATGGTTAAAGGAGTCAAGGGATATGGGGAAAAGGCAGGAACGAGGTACTGATTTTGGATGATCAGCCATGATCATGTTGAATGGCAGTGCTGGCTCGAAGTGCTGGCTCGAAGGTGCCTACTCCTGCACCTATTTTTCTATGTTTATAGTTAGGAAGGGGGAGCATATGAAGGATGAAAGATAAGTATAAGATTTGTAAGGAAGTCCCAATCTGGTGTTGCTTGATTAAAACCTACCTGTCAGGGAGTGTTTCTCACTGGTTGTTGCCTGGACACTTTGGTTTAATTTTCCCCACGGATGCTCCAAGGAACTTACCACAGAAAATGCCATCATGTCATTGATTTCTGACGAGATCACATTTGATCCTCATATGAAATTTATCTGGGGACGCTGGGAGAATTTCCAGACTGATGGAAAATGACCTGGAGGTGGTCATAATCTCATTTCACTCCAGGTAAAGTCAATTTCCAACAAGGCAATAGTGAATAAAATATTAACCAATTTTGCATTTCTAGGCAATAACATATTTCCCTATACTGAATTGTTTGTCAAACAATATTTCTGCTATTCTTAATCATACTGGTAAGTTATGATCACTAAAATATTTAATGCTTTGATATTTGTATTTGTTAAACTTGGTGACAGGTGCAATACCTTGTGGATCATGGAGCAATGATTGAACACGTGGACTACAGCGGTATGAGACCTCTGGACAGAGCAGTGGGGTGCCGCAATACAGCAGTGGTGGTCACCCTTCTGAAGAAAGGAGCCAAGATAGGTAGGCCTTTTAGAGACAGTCCCTCCTCCTTGCAGTGAGTGTCATTAGACTGTTTGGAGTAGATATGCTTTTCATTGAAGCAGGGGGCTAGGTTTGACATTCTCTTTTGAAGTACAAAGTGAATTTATGTTCACTTTTGTATATGAGTGACTGCTTGTATTTAAAAGAACTACATACATTCAAACACCATCACTTTACTATTCATGGATTACGTTTCTGTGTTGGGAACATTAATATGGAAATGATGTGTCTCGCCTTTGTTGTCGATTTGCAGTAACCTGTGAACCTAATATCTTCAGCACTAAATTAAACTTTGATTTCACACAGCTTACTACAGTGTACAATGCATTGACCTTGAAGTCACTGTATTCAATACTGCTAAACATGAAAGTAGTTGGATGCCGATATTCCAGATGGTTCGAGAGGGAATTACATTTGTGAGGTTAAAACTAGGAAAATGGATTACGTCTGAAATAGGAACATCAGATAATCTAATGTGTAGATAACTGGGATTACTGGATCAATATATCTGTTTAGAAAGCATGAGACTACAAAAGACATTCATTAATTCATTACAGTGGAGTCCAATGAACCTCTGATGTTTGGAAACATTGGAAATCTCTGCTGGAAAACAATACAGCATAGATACATATCCAACATTCTAATTTTTAAGTAATCCCTTTGAGATATATAATATTTTTTCCCATCTATTCACCACCAATGGCCAATGGATGAAAATCCTTCTACAAGATGCATAAAGGCATCTCAATGCAATTAAGTTCCATGCAAATAGTCATTTGAAAAAAAAATGATTGAGCAGTTGGAAGTTGCCAAGAGAGGCTAAGAGAAAGGACATCCAAATGCAGGGTGCCAACTCGTGTTTGGCCTGGTCGAAAAATTTGCATTTGTGTCACAAATGTTCCATTTCCAAGGAAGACTTTTCTCATTGTTCTTTCAGTTACATTTTGGTGGAAGCAGTATAAATGTACTGCCTACCTCTAAAAGCTAGAGAAAATGGTGGAATCAGGAAGTAAAACCTAATAGCAGCAGTTTTAGAATTGCATGAATTTAGCGGATATCACACAACTAAAACTTTAGTTCTTTTAAGCACTATATTTGGTAATGTCCACACAGATGAGAGTTAATAAGGATGCAGATTATTTTTCATGTTGTTGGATTTTCAATCGGAAGAAAATATATTTAACTTTAAACATTTAGTGATATTTATTATAATTGAACTCCAGTAAGTAAAACTGAAAAAGAAATGTGATTGACTGTGGTATATTGAAACCCCAACAATGTTTTACTTCATTGTGAATTAATTCTGTTATTAGTAGGAAGAAAATCTAAGGAAACACGATTCTGGAAATGATAATACATCCCAATTTGCTTCATCTTTGTTTACTAGCCTGAACTTATATCGTAGTGACATTGATCTGTGCTTTGGCCTTTTCACAACACCGTGCTGCTATTCCAGAGCAAGAGAGTCCAAGCTTCATGCACTCACTAACATGCTTGTTTGCAGCCTCAAGGGACAAGCATGAACTTTAAATCCAATAGCAAATTTGTCAACTATTTCCATTTTCCCATTAACTTGTTGGTACCATTATCCATTTTCATTGGGATTCGAGGTTTAATTGGCACCATGACAACAGTACATGACAATACACTTTTCTAACCCCAGGGTGCATAAAATTGAAAAATATAAATGACAAAGTAACAAAATCAGAAGTAGAAGTGGAATCCTATGGTCTTGAGAGCTGATTATCCAAATGTGGGGTTTGCTGCATGTGGCCTGGACACCTCTTTCTGATCTTCTGATCTCCTTTGATATAGTCTCATCTGATACTTTACGCTGTGCTGTAAATGTGGATGAAAATCAGGTGACACTCCCACAGAATGCATAATCCTCAAGGCCGTCAGATTGCTATTCCTCTGTCATCGGCTTTCTGTATGTTTCTGTATTTGTTGACTCACTAACACAATTTCTCTTGTTGCTGTATACTAATAAAAACATTTTCTGCAATGATGGCACTGTTTTCCTTTAAGTACCTGACATGATGTATTGCAAGATAGGGTAGTGATTGCCAGGAATATGTCAGCATTTGCAAAAAAACCACTATTGCAAATAAAATCCTGCAACTACACTTGCTACAGAAGGCTTCGTCTAAAAAATCTTCAAAACAACTATCATGATACTTCAGAGCGTAGTTCAATGGATGTGCAGCACTTTGGATAATTAGTTCATGATAAGGATCCAAATAATAAAAGCTTGATCTTTCTACCATTTGTCATGGGCAGGGAATACTATTGTAATTAAATCATGCTGATGGAACAGTCCTCAACCATCTTTAACAATGCTTGCAAGAGAATGCAGAATTGATCCTCACAAGGATACGCAAAGTTTTGTCTTTTTGATGTCTCAAGATATAAACATTATTTCACACACATTCATCTGAGTTAATACGTCCAAGTGCAACTGTAATTTTTCTGTTGTATTGAGTTTTCCTATTTCTGAACTTTCCTTATTACCAAGGATAATATGAATTGATGATTTAAACTCTACAGATGATTAAAAAGAAAATTATATATTTCCAGTGCCTGATTCAGACTTTGATAAGACTGAAAAAGGACACAAAAGACATAAGTACAATTTCAGGAAAAGGAGGCTATACAGTCCACCTATCTGTAGTGTCTTCACAGCCGAATCTGACTTTTGGAATAATTTTGGAAAGTTTGCCTTCAGCTACTCTTCCAGAAGTACATTCCAGATAAGAATCATTTTCTGTCTGAAGAAGAGCTCCTCAATGTCTGTTCTCCCTATACTACCTTATCTTGCAAATGTGGTTTAGTTTAGAACTGTGCTTGCAGTTAAAATATTCTATTTCCCTTTATGTCTTGCTTAGCTGTACAAAGTCACCACCTTGTCACTTGTGTCTGCAGGTGATGGTATCATGTTTTTGTAATTACTCTTTATATTTTGGTTCTCAGTCACTCAAACAGAATTTGGACCCTGTTTGGGCAGGGCCAATTGAGTGGCCGACAGAGTCTTCGTTCTTAATGGTTTATGAAAGAACTTAAACTGTCAGAAATGTAGAAAGTCTGGAGTGATAAATTAATGCCTCTTCAGCTTTTTTTCAGAAACGCAGTTAAATTATAGCTATTAGTGTTTAGTCCTAATATTGATGTTGCATCCTTATACTTTCTGATTGCTGATAAAGATCCACAAGTGTTCCACATTAAAGTCAACCAATCTATTTAATGCAGCTGGAAAATATAGTCCCATCAGTTCTTCCTCCATACCTTGCTTGAAGCTGCGTGCAAAAAGTTTTGCACACTTAAACCAGATCATGCATTTCCTTTAACAGGGATAAATTTCTTGAAGCTTTTTTCTCCATTAATTTTATTCCAGATTACTGTATAGAAATCTCACAAAAATTCACAGTGGATTTGACGTTAAGGAAGGTCAGTTAAAGTAACTTCTGAGCAATTATCACTGATGCCCAGAGTTATTGTTTACTTTATTGAGAATCATTTATGATACTTCTTCATTGAACCTGATTTGCAATTCTTTTTTTTTGTTTTATTAATCACTTTGCTTTTGCAACCAATTAAAATGTGATGTTATATCAAAGACTGACTTTGCCCTCTGTTAATCTCCAAATTCCAAGTTTTCCTGGGGATATTGGTGCAGTTACTCAGGTGTAGCATCCTCCTGTACCTTTTGTATCAAAAAATAATAACAATGTGCGTGCATTGAATGGTGGGCCAATTTCAGCCAATATCCTAATCTTTTCCGTAACTACTTTTCTGGCATAAAGCCATGCATTGCAATTGAGCACAGCTACATCTAATCGGTATAGCGTAATGTTGTGCCTTCTCGGTTCTACAATGAATTTAGCACTGGCTAGTCCACTGCTGCAAAGTATGTTATGTTCACTTACCAATTGGACAATCCACTGTTCAATTTTTGTCTTAAAGTAATTTTGCCTTTTCAAAAAATGTAGTTTCTCTTATTATTCTGACATTTTATTTTAAAAGATTGCAATAGAAACCTAAAGCACGGATAAACACCATTAGATATTCAATGGAACATACCTTCTCTCATTCTGTTCTCCCTTTCCTTCTCTCTTTAAATGATTTTCCATACCCCTTTTAAATTATGCTACTCTCTCACAACAGTCACTTGTGATGAAGTTTTTTGTAATCCTCTTTTCTCAATAAAAAATACCTTTAAACTTAATTCTTCAATTTTCATACTATGTTAAAAAATTTCTAACCAGTGGATACAAATTTGTAAAAATATTAGAATTAAAAAGGCAAGCATTTTTCAAACTGTTCACTTTTTAACAGGAATCTCTCCTTGTTTGTATAATTTCAGAATATCCTTTCTATCACCTCTGAATAGCTTCTGATATTCCTTCTGCCTCTTAACAGCTAAAACAGCCATATGTAATGGAATCTGTGTTCTAAGCTTGTATATATTCACTGTAATTTCCTTGCTTTTACAATAGATGCCTTTATAGAAACACTAGAATCTTGTTTGTTATTTCATAGGAGTATTTTCCTTGACTGTTATTCATTGGAATTTCCTATAAATAACATAATAACCTTTCAAACTTCATTTACAGTAGATGCTGCTCTGCAGATTCCTGTTAACCTTTCTAATTTGCATTTAAGCCCCCTACAAAATAGTTGACTTCTAAACATTGTTAATAAACAGGGATAAAGAGGAAACTAAGCAAAGATACTATTTGGAATTATTGATGCTTGCACTTCAAATAAGTTACTAAACTTAAGAAACATTATTGTTCTTCCGGAGTTAATTTAATCTTAATTGCCTTCTGTCATAAAGTTCTACCACATTCAGTCTCCATGCTAAGAAGGAAGTAATAACAAGTTAATAAGCCTTTAATCAATTAGGTGAGATACATTTGGTGTTTTTCTTACTAACTTCACTATGATGCCTCATGGACAGCATTCCAGCATGGGAAGTCTACCTTATTTTCTGACAAAAACTAATTACAGGCAGATGTTTGGATCATGACGGAAACACAATATGATGGATTTCAAGAGCGTAGAGGGAATAACATAGTATTAGATCCATCAATTCTAAAACAAAAAAATATATATATTCTTTAGGAAAAATAATTACAAAATTGAACTTAACAGTGCAGTTACTTTCCTTAACAGGAAATGGAAGATATTGCGAATGCATTGGAAATAATAAAATGCACTGACATGTTGTATTTGGATGAGAATTACACAGGTTGTGGTTATCATGAATTGATCTTGCAAGTTCACAAGTATTAAAAGAAAGTTTTAAAATTTGCTTCAAATCAAAGACATTTAAATCACGTACTGCTTTGGAAATCTTTTGTCCTTCATTTCTGATTATGTTTATGCACATTTCTTATGCTGCAATATTTTGTTTGATGAATTACCTGTCACTAATTCATGAAGTTTTCCACTTATTATATTCAGCCCGACTATAATACTTAACAACACAATACAGTTACAGTATTTGGTTAATAAATGTTCTTGAAAATCAAAAGGTGTACCAACATTGTTGGTTACATTAATATTAAATATAGTATTAAAAATAGAAAGTAAGCCTTTGATTCTTTCCCCCTTTTTATTAGCTGATATAAATATTACATCATTAGGAAGCAGATCCTCTGCCCAAACCATTGGCATAAATGGAAGTTAAAGCCATTAGCAGCCCTTATGAGATCATATTTTAGAATACATTAATGTTCATTACCTGTCTGTTAATGAAACATTTCAATGTATATGTTGCCTCTTCAGTGGCCGGATGTTAGACGTATAAATAATAAGACCTTCCTCATCAGGTCTTTGATTCATTATTGTAAATGAACCAAATGGCACAAAAAGTGGTCTACAGATTTTAGACGTGGTACTGACACATGATTGAATGCTTCACAATCATATAGAGACAACAGAAATGGAAATACAATATTATTGATGAATTGATGCAGCTTTGATTCTGCATACTGCTGTTCTGTTCCAAAAGGGGTTGCAATGACAGGCGTCAAACAAATTCAGTGTACATAATAGAATGGTCATCTTGTGGGATATGTCTTTGAAAATATGTTCCCATATTCTTTTACCGGATTGGTTACTGTTATGGATCAAAATGATGTACAGTTCTTGGCCATACGTATGTATGGGTTCAAGCTTTGTGTATGATTAGTGGCAAAAAAACCCACTAAGTCTTCATTATTGAATTGTATCAATCCAGCATTTCAAATGATATACCAGATTTACATATTTATAAGATGCAGCAAATTTAGTGCACATTTAAACAGTGTTGTTATAAAAGATTATTTTTGAAGTGTTTTCTGCTTTGCAAACATTTTTGGTTATTTGAGCAGATGTTTCGTATCAAATGTTATTTAATGTAAATTTCTTCTTACCTGAATGTTTTTTTTGTTCGGGCTATTATAATATCAGAACTAGTGTTGCGAAAGTCTCCAGGTTAATGAATGTAGGTTTTTGCTCTTTTTACAGCTCAATATTTTGTAGTATCGCCAACAAAGCAGGCCCTGGATGTCTTTAACATTAATAGTGATGATGTAGTCTCTGAAATACTTTAATGATCACCAAAATGCTTTATAGTAGAAAGCATCAGAACCTTGGTATTTCATCCAAATCTGTTAAATAACCAGTTAACTTGGTCTGATTAAATGTAATTGTCATGAAAGCTTTCATGTCATATTATTATTTTTTCTCTTGTAGTTAGTGTAATACATTTGTTCCTCAGTGAAACTTTATATTAACAGCGTTTCATTGATGTTGGGATTTTGCAGAAAATCTCTTGAAAATTGAGACACAATTGGTTGTTTTCTTTATTAATTGCTCAAAGATGTTCAGAAACTTGGTAAATTGGCTAATGACCAACATTTTCATCCTGGGAGATATTTTTAATTAAACTTGCTTTGGCCACCAGAAGAGAAAAAGGAGAACATGGATATATTTCTTGAAGCTAACAAGAGCTTGTGTTATTCCAATCTTTTTTTCTACGACAGGGAAGTTATAAAGAGCCCTCTACACTGAAAATTACAGAGAATCCTTTTGTTTCGCACTTAAGCCTGAAAAGTCATTATCACTTCGAAAACATATCTGGAAATGAACACTTATGACAATCAATTTGGTTACTTGTCTGCTGTTTGTTATTTGGTAGGAGTGGTGTAGGAATGAGCAATACTTTGTTCCAGTCATACAGATGGGGAAAATATGTATTTTTGGTTGTTTTTGTTATTGATGTTAACCAATGGAATATTACCATTGAATGCAATACTTTTGGATTGGTTGTGTATCTAACCATCAAGTTTTTAATCTATATCAGGGTTACTTCTGTTAATATACACTTCTCTTTAATTTCTACGTGTTCTTGTACACTTCAATGCTACTGCCTTGAATATAATATTCAGAAGAGATAAGTCTGATCTCGCTGTCATTATGTAACATTTTCAAAACCATTTTAAAATCATAATAGATATTTATTATGAAGTGGTTCTGATGTATAACACAAAAATAGAACTGGATGTGGGGTCAGAGAAAGTCAACAGCATTGCTGCTGGTTTTAAGTTTGAGTGGGGACCTCAGATCTCAATCATGCAGATGATAACACCGCATTCTTTGATGTAGACAATTAGTGCAATGATTTATGTTGCCTTTTACATCTGTACATATATTTTGTGCAGAAACATTAGAAAAAGCTAGGACCTGTATTTTTCTTTAAATATTTTGAGAGTCGGGTCCCCAAATCAAATAAACCTTCCAGCTTTGGAACTAATGCTTCTGATGTTACCGTATGCTATAGGCAGCTTTCTGTGCGTGTGCTTCAGACAGTTATGTGTATGCTTGGCTTCACACAGTTCCTCTTGTGTGCTGTGTTTTTGTGCAATGATTTGCTGATGCACTGGCTTTGCTGCTTGCTCACTGCAATTTTTTTCTTTTCTGTTCTTCATCCTCATGTCTTTTGAAAATCCCTTCCCTTCCCTCTTTCTCTTTCCTTCATCACTGACAAGGTTGCCAAACACTCCCAAGTCGTCCTCGAGGTACACGATTTGATTTGTTTTTGTTTGCCCCCATCCAGTTCATTCTGGACAGCATGAAAGATTCATGTGCTTTTCTTTCTTTATCCCTGATGAAAGCAACCAATAGGATTGTTGTAGAGGACAACTTATTTGGTAAACAGTAACACTAAATTGTGATTCAGTGATATATCTTTTGGATCCGATGGAAAGGGGACAATATGGATATACCTAGTCCCTTTTAACCACTATTGATGCCATGATTATCATGTTATTTTCTGCCCAAATTAATTGGATCAAATGTTAATTATCTGCAATCGGTCACCAAATTAATGATATTACAGTCATAGCGGTGCTCCAGGAATAATCTATTGGATGTGAAGTTCATTGGTCGGTGTTAAGGATATGTTCTTTGCTTTTATTTTTAATAAATTGCAGTAGCTGCCTCGCAAATAAAACCACTGAAAATCCAGTAACCCCTTTCTTTTCCTGTTTCTTACTTCTTCCAATTCTATTGATGGTTTCATAACAAAATTTCTCAACCTGTCAGACTGTTTCTGCACAATCTTGAAGAAGGTTTTTGAATATGAAATATCTGCCATGTACCATTTCTAAATTAATTCAAATCTCAGAATATCAACATGGAATTTTGAGAGCTATGACGTCAAAACATTTCCCTGTCAGTCTGCTCCAGAGATTAGAGGCAGAGAGTTAGATGCCTGAAGTACTCAGTTTCTGACTTAATGTATGCAGTATTGCTGATGACCATGTCAGAAGCTGTCGTGTGGCTGAAGAGCCACTGACTCAAATCCTTGAGATTTGTTTCTGTTTCAAGAACCCCCTCAAGTGACATAACACAATCCCTTTCAAATTTGTCACATAAAAGAACAAGGATCTCAAACGCAAACCTTTACAGAGGCATTTGCGTGTGACTGATTCATTGAGTCCTTGTAAGAAGAGTAGAGAGGGTGTTGTTTCCAACATTTAAAACGTCAGTGAAATAGATTACCATATTGATATGTTCGTCAAATTCAAAATGGATGTCATTGTTTCTGGGGAGAAAAAAAATCAGCATCATTTTCTCCATCACCTATCACTAAGTAGTTTTTTTTACTCTTTAAACCCAAATCAGCGATGTGTTTGCGAACATGTCCAGTTTTAATAATGTGGACATGATTTATAAATGTAATAAAATAATAGTAAGAAGTCACTCATGCAGTTTTTCTTACACCCGATGATGTTTCATATAAAGAATTAAAAATTCCATTCAACTACATTAACACAGCATTGTTACCAAAACTAATATTAAAGCTACATATTAATACAGCATTGCTTAAATGGGAGAATTCTACTTTGCAGTGCTGCCACTTCTCCCCCTCACTATAGTGTAGCATTTTGCAAGAGCTGCTTTCAATGTTTCAATTGTTTCTCTTTTGCTATAGAGATGGTGAATGTTTTGAACTTGCAGCAAGGTTCCCCCTTACACTATCTAGCAAACCTTACAAGTAACATCCTTGGAGTATGTTCACATACACAGTTGTCATGGAAATTGCAGCAAATTCTATGGTCAGCACCTATCTATATCAGGGTGTGCATTTTTAATTTACTGGCTTTTAGATGGTACACACCTGTCCTCAACATTATAGGACAAATGTCCATAGAATTGTTTGACAGTTTATTGGGTGGGGTCTTTGCTCCTGCTTACCTCCCTTGTGCCCTGCCCTTCAATTGAATCTATTGCCATGCTTACATCTGGCTGCTTCCTGTTCCTATATTAATTAATGGAATTATGATTTTATCTCATTCTGCACCTAAATTGGGATTGAAAAATCAATCCAATCTGTTTTCAATCTGGCCTAACGAATGCCACAGTCATCCTCGTCCTACTGCCATGTATTTACGCTCAATTTTCCCCTTCTGCACCGAGCAATCACCCATTTCATTATTTTTAATTATATTACTGCCTCTTTTTATATTACTGCTGGACATAAATTATTGTTCGGTCACATCAAATATTCCCGCAGTTGTCTTCTTTGGAATAAACTTACCATGAGTAATTCAAATGTTCCCAGTTAAGATCGAAGTCCCACTGGGTAAGACTTTTAGTTCTTGTTGACAATTTGTATGCCTGTCACTTTGACAAGCTTTTAATCCATTGACGTAAGTAACACAATGTACATAAAGAATGTTCGGAAAGAGTGTTAGCAAATAAGCCCCTTAAACTCAGGTGAATGACAAATTGAGTTAGAGCTCTGCCTTCTTATTTCTCTGAACTGCCAAACAGGCGACAGGTGATCTCTTTGTGTTGAATATCAAATTGCTTTCAGTTAAACATACCCAAAATATCTATTTCTATTTTTAATTAACATAGTTTCACAGTACTAAACCAAATTGAGTTCATATTAAATGAACCTAAAGCTTTCAGGCTTTAAAACGCTTGCACCATTCTAGGTTGCAAGAAGGCTGACGTGATACAAACATCGGTAAGAATGCCACTCTAAAGAATGATCTTGTATATTGTCTGAACCTTCATACCCGAGCTGTATATGACAGGGTGAGGCGTAGCTGTGATTGTGACTAAACTATTTTTTTTAGTTTAATATGCCATTCCCACATCTCCATAATCACTTAATTCATAAAATTACAATTATTACGTATAGTAATTCTGACATATTACGAAATAAGTGATTTACTAACACTGAGGCACATAGAAGCATCAAAATCAAATTCACCACCAATAATTGTTCCCATTCAATAAAAATAAATTTTAGGAAGTTTACTCTTAATAGGCTACTATATATAATTAGCTGCATACCCTAACAATTGAGATTAACGCTATTTTAAATGATAGTCATATGGCACAATATCTAAACATGGAAAGTTGTTCTCTACCTTCATTCGCCTATAGGTGTTTTTCATATGGTTTCCTACCCTGGCATTGCGTGTGTTTTACCCCTCATGCATCCTGTGCACTGCAGGTCCAGCGACGTGGGCAATGGCCACTTCAAAACCGGACATCATGATCATCCTCTTGAGCAAGCTGATGGAAGAAGGAGACATGTTTTACAAGGTGGGATGAACCAGAGATTAGCTGGTGCCAGGACCAAACTGCAACTGGCTGAGGCACTTCCCTTTTCCTCTTGGGCACCAAGTTAATTCTGATACTAATTTTAATACCTGGATAAAATTACCTAGAATGCTTTTATTTGCCTTAGTTACTTGCCTTAGTTTTACCTAAATTTGAAAATCTTCCCATCAGCAATATACCGTATGCAGTATAATTCAACAATGCTTCAGGAAAAATTAGACTCCCTTTAGATTACTCCTCCCAATTTATTCTGATCTGATGTAGTTCTGGACATGGCTGCTAGATTGTTGAGATGGACCTCAGCATTAAGGAACGAACGTTATACTGTTCTATCCTTTCCAAATTCACGCACATAAATGCAGACGTAATTTACACTATCAGCTATATCCGTATTTCCAGTTTTTAAGCTGGTGCTTCAAAGAATTAAAGAGTGAGATGTGTATCTTTTTTAAACCAATAAATACATTAATTAATATTCAAAGTCTAGCAATAAATTCAGAATTTATGATTATAGGAATTTTTTCTTGGATTTTTCCAGCTGCAATTTCTAAGAATACGTATATGTCTCTACTAATCATTTGGGTCCATTAAATTAAATCAATATTGTAACACTATTGTCTGCTTTACACTGTTACAGCTCCCCAATATATAGTAAAATTGAGGGAGTGGGTTTGTGGAAGATATTGCATTTTCAAAAAAATGTGTTGTTTTATATAAATCTCCCGAAGTTACCTGAATATGCAAAAGCAATGTGTTTGACACTGAATATCCATTTCCACCTCTCAGAGGTTATGCTTGTTGCCCTACTGCTGTAACTATTCCAGTTCCACAAAATTCTTCACAAAATAACAGAGTTAGTTTCACTAATCTATGTCAAGGCAACTGAAATTGAATCAAGGGATATGGGGGGAAAAAGCAGGAACGGAATACTGATTGTGGATGATCAGCCATGATCATATTGAAAGGCGTGCTGGCTCAAAGGGCCGAATGGCCTACTCCTGCACCTATTTGCCATGTTTCCATATTCTATGTTTCTCCCTTTCCTTACATTACTGATGCTTCTGCAAGAGATAAGCAAAAGGAATAAAACAAACTCTGAACGGGTGATGATTTAACAATTTCAGTCAGGTTCTTAAATATAATCTGTGTAAGGTGGGAGATATAAATTAACAAAATTAGCCGGCAGTGATGGAGAGAAGTTAGGAAGACAAATGCCAGGTTGCCCTTTTTTGCGAGGTGAGATTGAAGCAGTTTTAATACAAGAATAAAGAAGCTTTGCAACACCACTCATAGGATTTAGTAAAACCATGTCTGGAGTTGTTATTGATTTTAGTGTCCATGTGAAAAGTGCAATGCCTTAGTAGTAATGAAATATCGGTTCACTGGAACAATACCTAGAATGTAGTTAATCTGAGGGTAAGGATTTTCTCCATGAAAGATCAGATAAAACTGGACTACATTCACTTCATGGGCTCTCAAGAGTTGAGAAGAAGTACTAACATTGGGATATATTAAAATCGGAAATGGATTGATAGGTAGGTACAGATAAATTGGTTCCCCTAGTTGCAGAGCTGTGTTCATTTCCCGTGATAATTTATATGCAATTGATCAGCAATTTATATGTGAGAAATGTCTTCACATAAGAGATTGCGCATCTGTGGCATTCCCCATCCAAAAAGGTTCTCGATGCTCAGTATATGGCTGAGAATGGATTTTATTCACTCGAGAATAAAGGAATAAGGTGAGCAGGCAGAAATGTAGACTTGAAGCGGTATCAATTATGGCATTACATAGCGGAGCTGGCTTGAGGGACCTACATCGTAGCTCTTACATGGGAAGTATAACTAATATTTACAGTCCATTCAGCCAACTGTCCACATCTCCCATCACTCTTTGTTCAACTCCAGCAATATATCCTTCCTGTCTTTTGTCCATCATCGAACTTCTCTTTAAATGCATCTGCATTTCCCCTGAACTATTTCAAGCTCTTCCCTGATTTAAGCTGGTAACATTACTCCTGAATTATATATTGGATTCATTAGTGGCCACTTGTATTCAAAGAAATGAACAGATATAGCAGAAAAGTGCAGTTGAAGTAAATGATCAGCCAGTATCTTACTAAATGACAGAGAAGGAATCGTATGGTCAGTCCTCTTGCCATTTAACATGCACTTATTTATTACCTTTGTCCCTGGTCTACCTTGCAATGGAAAACTTCATAATGACTTCCCTGACAAACTTTATCAAACCACGATCACCTCTTCGTCATATCATAGAAACATAGAAAATAGGTGCCAGGAGTAGGCCATTCGGCCCTTCGAGCCTGCACCGCCATTCAATATGATCATGCCTGATCATCCAACTCAGTATCCCATACCTGCCTTCTCTCCATACCCCCTGATCCCTTTAGCCACAAGGGCTACATCTAATTCCCTCTTAAATGTAGCCAATGAACTGGCCTCAACTACCTTTGGTGGCAGAGAATTCCAGAGACTCACCACTCTCTGTGTGAAAAATGTTTTCATCATCTCGGTCCTAAAGGAATTCCCTCTTATCCTTAGACTGTGACCCCTTGTTCTGGACCTCCCCAACATCGGGAACAATCTTCCTGCATCTAGCCTATCCAACCCCTTAAGAATTTTGTCAGTTTCTATAAGATCCCCCCTCAGTCTTCTAAATTCTAGCGAGTACAAGCCAAGTCTATCCATTCTTTCCTCATATGAAAGTCCTGTCATCCCAGGAATCAGTTTGGTGAACCTTCTCTGTACCCCCTCTATGGCAAGAATGTCTTTTCTCAGATTTGGAGACCAAATCTGTACGCAATACTCCAGGTGTGGTCTCACCAAAACCCTGTACGACTGCAGTAAAACCTCCCTGCTCCTATACTCAAATCCTTTCGCTATGAATGCGAACATACCATTTGCTTTCTTCACTGCCTGCTGCACCTGCATGCCTACTTTCAATGATTGGTGTACCATGACACCCAGGTCTCATTGCATCTCCCCTTTTCCTAATTTGTCACCATTCAGATAATAGTCTACCCTCCTGTTTTTGCCACCAAAGTGGATAACCTCACATTTATCCACATTATACTGCATCTGCCATGCATTTGCCCACTTACCCAGCCTATCCAAGTCACCTTGCAGCCTCCTAGCATCCTCCTCACACCTAACACTACCCCCCAGCTTAGTGTCATCCGCAAACTTGGAGATGTTGCATTCAATTCATTCATCCAAATCATTAATATATATTGTAAATAGCTGGGGTCCCAGCACTGAGCCTTGCGGTACCCCACTAGTCACTGCCTGCCATTCTGAAAAGGACCCGTTTACTTCTTCCCTTTGCTTCCTGTCTGCCAGCCAGTTCTCTATCCACATCAATACTGAACCCCCAATACCGTGTGCTTTAAGTTTGTATACTAATCTGTTATGTGTGACCTTGTTGAAAGCCTTCTGAAAGTCTAGATCTAACACATCCACTGGTTCTCCCTTATCCACTCTGCTAGTTACATCCTCGAAAAATTGTATAAGATTCGTCAGACATGATTTACCTTTCGTAAATCCATGCTGACTTTGTCTAATGATTTCACCACTTTCCAAATGTACTGCTATCCCATCTTTCATAACTGACTCTAGCAGTTCTCCCACTACTAATGTTAGACTAACTGGTCTGTAATTCCCCGTTTTCTCTCTCCCACCTTTTTTTTTTTAAAGTGGGGTTACATTAGCTACCCTCCAATCCTCAGGAACTATTCCAGGATCTAAGGAGTTTTGAAAAACTCCTTGAAAAATTTCCTTATTAGAATAAAAACAACTTCAGTCTACTAAGTCTTTCCAGATGGATGTAACTTTCCAATTCTGCACTCATTCTGGTAAACCTCATTTCCATTGTATTTTATAAAATATAATGATTCACTGTGCACAAGTTGGAGATGTGTGTTGAGGTAACAGCACTAACTGTCACATCACAACTCCTTTGCCCTTGGAGGTTCCATAGATACAAAAATCTTTGGTGCTTTTGGGCACATTCCATGACTGCAAGCTTCCTCGGAGTGCTTCAATTTCCTTTGAAACCCCAAATTGTGCTGGTAGGTTCATTCATTATATATTACTCCTTAGTGCAGGTTAATAGCAAAAATAATCAAAGGTGAGTTGATGGGAAGATGTGAGAGAGAACCCATTGCAGGGATACATCAAAGTAAGGAGATGGGAAAATGGGACTAATGGAATTGGTCACGGCAAGCTGCATGGATCCAATGGGTCAAATGACGACCACATGTTTTTATTATAAGGTTAATGTAAGGTTCATCCAAGATCCGATGCATAACATTACTGCCCTTCAATACTATTCCTCTGGAAATTAACCCTCATGTTTTGCTTTTTTTATAATGACCACGAAGAATTATTATATATTTAAATTGGTAAAAAATAAAAGGTAGAGAATGGATCACGATCTTCTTACACACCTTAAGAAATAAGCAAAATTATATCATAGGGAGAAAAGAAGGCTGAGTGGTGGGAAGCACGATTTGGGAAACATCAAAAACTATTTGTCATGAAATATTCGAGCTGATAAATGTAAATAAATAAGAAGCTGACTGGCTGATGTAGCCTGTGAATGCATCAAAGTGTTGTTCCATAATGTAGCTGAATATCTGTACAACTCGGATTCCCAGCCTCGGAATTCTAACCCGGAGAAATGCTGACAATAGAGAAGTGAGGAAAATGTCTGGGGGTTTCCTCTGGTTGGCTTCCTGCACCTAAATCCCAACTGCTAAAACATTGGAAGATCCAGGCAATGTGAATAGAATGTGGGAATAATGTATTTCAATATTTGGATGATCAGCCATGATCATATTGTGAGTATTGTGAGCGTAGACGGGATCGTGGACGTATTGCGTGCAAACGTTACAATGCTTTGCATTGTGGGAGTTTCGAAATAAAGGCCTCTGGAGAATTTCTGGAGTTTCACATATCTTGGCACCTGGTTTCACAACATTTGTAGAGTCAATCATTCATCTCGCACGGTAACCCTGACACCTAGTGGCTCAGCTTTAATTTTTGTGTCCCCACAATAGAAAAGATCTGGGCTGCCTTGCCTTTAATAACTTTATAATCTTGGCATATTGCCATGCCTTAGTTGTCTAGGTTACTTGATTACAGCATTGATTAACTGTCCAATTGGAATAATCTAAGTTCTTTCACAAAGTGCAATTATACTGTCATCATATTTTGGCAACTGAGCTTGTGGTTAGACTTGTGAGACACATCTTACGTATAGTGGGAAAAAAAGGTGGGACGACGGATCCAATGTAGCATTCTTGGAAATTATTCTTATAGAATTCTTTAGAACTGGAGTTTGTTACACATCTTTTTAGTAGTGGTGAAAACAGATTGTGTTTCCTTTCCCTATATTGATTCTTGAGTTAATCCACTGAACCATCTAAATTCCTTGTAGCTCATTCCATTTATCATTTTGGTGAGCATTTCTGTCTTCATCGATGCAACTTCAAAGAATACCAATGGTGAGTTGGGGAAGGAAACTATCTGTAGGTATGGAGGAACTGTCCTGACTTTCCAGATCGCTATGATGCTTCAGTATTCACCTTCCCAAGAGAATGCCTTCTCCTCTCTAATTTCTTATCTATTGCCCCCTCACTTCTAAACACTCTTCTAATTCAACCTTCATGCCCACCACAACTGGCAGCTACCTCAATCCCAAGCTTTGGAGATCTATTTCTACTCCACTTCCTCAATCTATCTATTCATGAAGAAGCTCCTTGACTTAAAAATCTTTATCCAATTATTTGGCCAATAAACTTAATGTAAAGCCTCCACAACATTCTGTGGCATTATCAATGCTAAATAAATTTATTACATTTGACAAGTGATTAATAGTTGAAACATCTCATGTTGGCCTGATTCTTTGTTCCTTCAGCCCTAATCTGGATCCTTGGGAATTGATCAAGCTGGTTGAATTGACTTCTAAATGGTGCCTTGTGGAAATGTATTTAAAATTTCACCACATATCCACTCAAAGGGCTGTGATGAATTTATTTCAGGATGAGTAGCTCTCTGCATTGAGTCATGTCTAGTTTTTGCCTCTGGCTGCATAGCGAATGCGTTCTTAAAACAATGAAGGCTTTAATGCATAGCTATATCTGCATCTCACAGAAGCAAAAAATAGGTTAAAGTTTTGTGCTGATAATCTTTATCAGAATTAGAGAAAAAAGATGATGTTAGGACCCCTTGGACTAACAAATGCAGTAAGAAGGAATTACGGAAAAAGTTCAAATATTTATCTTTAGTGGCATGTATACAATTATTTAATAGCTTAAAAAAAAGTGAAGGATATTGGTTGATACAAAAAACATCATGTTTTAGAAGAGGAGAGATGGCCAAAACAAATCCAAAGTGGAAGGTAGAAAATGGACCATGATTGATGAAAAGAGGAGGAATGTGATGATGACATTCTAAAATTAGTAGGATGCTGAGTATCCAGTTGATTCTGTAATTATTCACCAAACAAGGAATGTGCATTGGAGATGATATTTCTGAAACTATTTCTGAAGTTTGTAGAACTAGCTGAAATAGTATTAAAAATCAAAGCATAGATATTTTTCACAATCATTTATTGGATGTGGCTGTCGCTGGCAGTGGCAGCATTTATTGTCCATCCTTAATTGCCCCTGAACTGAGGAAGTAACATTGGAAGAGTCACAAATTGCCCAGACTGTATTAATATGGCAGGTTTCCTTTTGTGAATTGCATAAGCATTATTTTACAATTCAGTAGTTTCACACTCACAGTTGCTGACTTGTTTTAAATTATAGGTTTAATTAATTGTGTGGATTTTAGTCCTGCAAATGCAATGCTTGAATTCAAACTCTAGGTCCAGAATTGCGAATGTTAGTCCAATAACTTAACCAAAGCAGTAGCAGGAGGTGCTAGATAACAAGCCACAAGACAGTAGCAAAATTATTTCAGTCAGAATGGGAATGTTTGAAAAAGTTGTTAGCTTGTCTGCATTTGATATCACTGTTGGACATGTATATTGAGAGGAAGTGTTTAGAGGGATGTGGTTAAATATAGCATGGTTGAGTTGGGATGAAGGGCCTTTTTCTGTGCTACATGACTCCATTACCACGTTAAAACATTCTATTTGAATTATACCCCCGTTACACACTAGTGTTGTAATAATATACTTATTTTTTATGGTTATGAATTGATTTCACTGTAGAGGTAAGTTACTAACTATGTTCAGGATTTTAATAGATTTTTGAAGAGAATTCTTGGAATTGAGCAGCAGCACATCATACAATGTGTGGTGAATTGTCCAGAGGAAAAATTCCAGACAGCACCAAATACCAAAAGATATCCCAAATCTAGTTCATTATTTGGAATCGCTGCAGATATAAAAGAAATGACTGAAAGCAGTTGTACAGTTGGACTTTGTGAGTAACATCCCAAGAAGTATTACTTTATTGCACAATATGAGCTAAATACATTTCTCCAGTTAGGACAATAATTTTGGCTCTCTTCTAACATGACAATATCAGAAACATCAGGATTGGTTTGCAGTCATTTTAGGATAATATAGATCAGTTTATTTCTTAAGATTGCTATATTTTGAAATATCTCTGTATGAGGTCCAACAAGCGTGTGGTTGCTTGTTAATCCCAAGATTCTGCCCTCAGATGAGTTTTAAAGCAGGCAATAGTTAATCCCTTTTAACACGTTTCTTAGCTGATAGTTTCCAAGCAACCCAAAAGATGTAATTTACAGAATTCTACATGTTAGCTAATCATCTAGAAAGATGTCAAAGCTTTATGTTTGTAATTTTTTGTCTTCTCTCCTGTTTGATCAGAAAGGAAAAGTGAAGGAAGCAGCACAACGATACCAATACGCGTTGAAGAAATTCCCACGAGAAGGATTTGGAGAAGATTTAAAAACGTTTCGGGAGTTGAAAGTGTCCCTATTCCTGAACCTCTCACGATGTCGGAGAAAAATGAATGTATGTCCAATGGCCTCTTTGGTAAATAGAAGATGCAAGGAGCTTTGTTTAAAGCTGACATGCCCCCAAATTTCCTTTTCAATATTTAGACATTTTTAAATACAAATAAAGGCATACAGAGCAATCAAGCTCATATCTACAGATGCTTGAATGCTATGCATGTTTACAAGTGATTAATAAACCAAAACACTTAAAATAATGATAATGGGTCAACTTTCAAAATAATTATATTCGTGTTTAAGTATTGGAAACTTCTTGGGAACAGTTTCAGTTGCCACATTTCACCTAATCATACTTCCTTATGACATAGAATAAAACCATTCAAACCCATTGAATCTCTCGACCAGTCTCATCAATCCCATTTCCTCATCTATTTCCTACAACCTATTCTCATATACATCACAGAAATAGGCCCATTAGCCCCTGATCTGTGCTTATCAGATGTCTATCTAGGCTACTCCTATTTGCCTCAGTTTGATCTAAACCTCTGCCATGTGGAATCTTATCAAAGACTTTGCTGAAGTCCATATAAACTATGTCTATGGCCGTGCCCTCATTGACTTTCTTGGTTT
Organism: Raja brachyura; assembly: GCA_963514005.1. The sequence goes on from OY740812.1 coordinate 12,184,068, forward strand.
CTTCTTTAAAAAAAATTGTGAGACACAATCTCCCACACACAAATCAGTACTGACTATCCTCAATAGTCTGAAGAAGAATCTTGACCCGAAACATCACTCTTCCTTCTCTCCAGAGATGCTGCCTGTTACTCCAGCTTTTGGTGTCTATCTTCGGTTTAAACCAGCATCTGCACTTCCTTCCTACACATCCTTAGTTAACCCCAGTCTTTACAAATGCGCGTATATCTTAATCCCCTCCAATAAGTTATCTACCATAGATGTTAAGCTTACTGATCTCCAGTTACCAGGTTTTTCTTTCAGCCCTTCTGTATTGTACTGTATTGTAATACTGTATTGACACAGTATTAGCCATCAGTTTTGTTTTAGATACAACACGGAAACAGGCCTTTTGGCCCATCAAGTCTAAGCCGACTATTGACCCCTTCCCCTTTTAGCCAGGTGACCCCAGCTACTCCCCACCCATAAAATAGTCTTCATGCACCCCTCCTCTCTGAACACCCACCAGACATCGCCTCAGCCTCCATCTACTCACCTGCCTTCCTCCGACCCCAACCCTTGCCGTATGTTCACCATCCCCCCTGATCTCCCCCTTTCTGATACAGAATGGTCTGAAATGTTTGACTGAACTCCTCCGTTCAGTCCGTCTTAATCTACCTGATCTCCCAGTGGCTCAGCACTTCAACTCGCGCTCCCATTCCCAATCTGACCTTTCTATCCTGGGCCTCCTCCATTGTCAGAGTGAGGCCCAGTGCAAATTGGAGGAACAGCACCTCATAATTCGCTTGGGTAGTTTACACCCCAGCAGTATGAACATTGACTTCTCTAACATGCCCTTGCTTTCTCTCTCTATCCCCTTCCACTTCCTAATTCTCCCACGTGTCTTAACGTCTCCGACTACATTCTATCTTTGTCCCACCCCATCCCCTGACATCAGTCTGAAGAAGGGTCTCGACCCGAAACGTCGCCCATTCCTGCTCTCCAGAGATGCTGCCTCACCCGCTGAATCACACCAGCTTTTGTGTCTACCTCCGACTATTGATCACCCGTTCACTTAGTTCTACATTATTCCACTTTCTCGTTCATTCTGAACATACTAGGGGCAATTTATAGAGGGTAATTAACGTCCAAACCCGCACATCTTAGGGATGTGGCAGGAAACCAGAGCAGGCGGAGGAAACCCATCCAGTCACAGGGAGAACTTTCACACCTCACATAAACAGCACCCGAGGTCAGGATCGAAACTTAGTTTACGTGTTATTTTCTTGGTGCTATGAGGCAGCGGCACTATCAGCTGCACCACTGCAGTGCTCTGGCACCTCAGCTGTGTCTAACGATAATGCGAAGAATTCAACCAAGCCCTTGCAATTTCTTTTCTAAATTCACATCTTTGAGATGTGAGGGGGAAACTAACCCAGAGGAGTGCAGTCATGGAAATATGCAGACTGCACATAGGCCAGGGCTGAATCTGGGTCACTAGAGCTGTGCCAAGTTGCACCATTCTACTATGTTGCAGACCAATGAATCTCGTCATGGATCTTTACACCGTAAGTTACAGAACTCCCATTTTGCCACTTTATACTTATTGCCACATTGAATCTGCAATATTTATAGGGAGAAATGGTGATGTATGGTAATTTGTGTTCCTCTTGAACACAACTTTTCTTTTCTCTCACTTCGCATAGCAAGGCACACAAAGATTAGATCAGGGGATTCCCTGCTTGCTGCGGAATAAATTCTGAGAGAAAGGAGGCCAAACCTTTCAATAGTGCATTATCTTCACATGCTGTCTGATTTAAGTATCTTTGGCCCATCTCCAGGTAAATAATTAATCGTTTCGAACAAAACACAAAGTGCTGGAGTAACTCAGCAGGTCAGCCAGCATTTGTCATTCCTTGTGTCTCAATTCATAGTTTTAGCTCAATCCCTTGCCTTGCTACTGATTGCAACATAGGAGCAATTTGCACCTAGTTTTATTTTATATATACCTTAGACCATATATCCATTAACAACCTAACCAGGAAGCTCAGAAGACTTGCACAGTGGTGCAGCTTAAGCAACCTAGATTTAATCCTGATGTCTGGTGCTGTCCATGTGGAGTGTGCACGAGCTCCTCCGACAATGTGGGCTTCCTCCGGGATCCCAGGGATATGCAAGTTGTTAGGTTAATTGGCCTCTGTAAATCGCCCTTAGTTTGTAGATGAGTGGGAAAACCTTGAGGGCGGTTATAGGATTTTTTTTTTAAAGAGATTGGTATAAATGGGTGCTTGGTAGTCAGCACAGATTCAGTAGACTTGAAGGGCCTGTTTCCATGCCACGATTCTATGATGTTGACTTCATATAATTCTCAGGATTCAATTTTCTGAGGTGTGCATAAAAAGTTCAGAAAGTTAAACTAAAGTAGTTGAGATGGTGATTGCAGGAGGAGAGATGTGGCTAAAAGTGGTGAGTGTGATATTTATGCATAATATGGCAATATTTTGGAGGTGGCTGTGATTGAATGGTAATAACAAGTTCTTTCTCTTTTGTTAAAGGAGTTCAATTTTGTAGATTGGTTGGATGACTTGCGGTCTTAGCGTTCATATTCAATAGAATACCATCGATTTCTGATATAATAGAGTCAATTGGTGCTTGTGTGGCATTGTAACCTGAAAAAATGAGAGTGAAAAATATTTTAGTTGAAAACTGTTTCAGGTACAATTACAATTACAGAATTTTCCCTCCTCTGACATAGTATTCCGAATTGCTAATATCAATGTGTTGTGCTTGGCAGGATTTTGGAATGGCAGAGGAGTTTGCAACCAAAGCACTGGAGCTGAAACCCAAGGCATATGAAGCATATTATGCCAGAGCTAGAGCAAAGCGAAGCAGCAGGTAAAAAGGGGAGAAAGAAATGTTTTGCTTTCTGGGTGGGCCATGTGACATTAGTTATTGGAAATAATTGTGTATACTATTTATTTCTGCTGACTGTGTCTTGGTGTGCCCATTTATCTAGCAAGATGATAGAAATTGGTTTGGGTCTTGTTGAAATGGGCATTTAATAGCATTTGCTAATGGACTCGTCCAGCCTCCTTAAGCTATAATTGCTTTTGCTTTCCCTTTAATATGTTGGATCAAGCTATCTTGAACCTTACTGAACAGCAGTATGAAATGTAAGGTTTTAGAGAGCAACCAGAGCAATATGCTGAAAACATTAAAATCAAATCAGATAAAGAAAGGCAAATAAATGTTTGGTTTAAGAGAGAGCTAAAAAAAAAACAAGAAGAAAAACCAAAGTTGACTTTTTTGTGATCTCAAGCAACTCATTTCTGATTGGATTGAGACTCCATAATTTCAATTGTTCCCTTTTGGATTAGGGCAGTGGATTGGTAATCATCAGTAATTATTGTGACATTGAAAGTTTACCAGACTCAACATTCATGTGCAGATATGTTAAAGTAAAAGGAACGATGGCATTCAGATTCAGATTCAATTTTAATTGTCATTGTCAGTGTACAGTACAGAGACAACGAAATGCATTAAGATGCTGTTCATGTAAAGAAAATGTCTAGCCAGTGTAAATCTGCCAACAAAGTATACTGGATATAAGTATCTGGATAAAGAGGGTCTAATTAGGAACAGTCAACATGGATTTATGCCTGGAAGGTCATGTTTGACTAATCTTCTCGAATTTTTTGAAGAGGTTACTAGGGAAATTGACGAGGGTAAAGCAGTGGATGTTGTCTATATGGACTTCAGTAAGGCCTTTGACAAGGTTCCTCATGGAAGGTTGATTAAGAAGGTTCAACTGTTGGGTATAAATGCAGGAATAGCAAGATGGATTCAACAGTGGCTGAATGGGAGAAGCCAGAGGGTAATGGTGGATGGCTGTTTGTCGGGTTGGAGGCAGGTGACTAGTGGGGTGCCTCAGGGATCTGTGTTGGGTCCTTTGTTGTTTGTCATGTACATCAATGATCTGGATGAAGGGGTGGTAAATTGGATTAGTAAGTATGCAGATGATACCAAGATAGGGGGTGTTGTGGATAATGAAGAGGATTTCCAAAGTCTACAGAGTGATTTAGGCCAGTTGGAAAAATGAGCTGAAAGATGGCAGATGGAGTTTAATGCTGATAAATGTGAGGTGCTACACCTTGGCAGGACAAATCAGAATAGGACGTTCATGGTAAACGGTAGGGAATTGAAGAATACAGTTGAACAGAGGGATCTGGGAATAACCGTGCATAGTTCCTTGAAGGTGGAATCTCATATAGATAGGGTGGTAAAGAAAGCTTTTGGTATGCTAGCCTTTATAAATCAGAGCATTGAGTATAGAAGCTGGGATGTAATGTTAAAATTGTACAAGGCATTGGTGAGACCAAATCTGGAGTATGGTGTACAATTTTGGTCGCCCAATTATAGGAAGGATGTCAACAAAATAGAGAGGGTACAGAGGAGATTTACTAGAATGTTGCCTGGGTTTCAACAGCTAAGTTACAGAGATAGGTTGAATAAGTTAGATCTTTATTCTCTGGAGCGCAGAAGGTTAAGGGGGGACTTGATAGAGGTCTTTAAAATGATGAGAGGGATAGACAGAGTTGATGTGGACAAGCTTTTCCCTATGAGAATAGGGAAGATTCAAACAAGAGGACATGAATTTAGAATTAAGGGACAGAGGTTTAGGGGTAACATGAGGGGGAACTTCTTTACTCAGAGAGTGGTAGCGGTGTGGAATGAGCTTCCAGTGGAAGTGGTGGCGGCAGGTTCGTTGGTATCATTTAAAAATAAATTGGATAGGCATATGGATGAGAAGGGTATGGAGGGTTATGGTATGAGTGCAGGCAGGTGGGACTAAGGGAAAAAAGTTGTTCGGCATGGACTTGAAGGGCCGAGATGGCCTGTTTCCGTGCTGTAACTGTTATATGGTTATATGGTTATTCATACTTTGCAATGTCTCAATTCTCTGCATTTGTTGGCCAATTTACACTTGACAACATTGACATTATTTTGTCAGCAAGATTAGTCCCATCAAATTTATAGTTACATTTCAAAGGATATTTAGCATCACCATTTGATTCAGAGTTTACGATTGAGAGAAAGGATATTACAAATTATTGAATCATAGTGAAGATTAAAGTATTTTGAGAGCATAACTGTCAGTCTCCCTCATCAAGATTGGAATAATTAGATAAAGCACAGCTAATGCTACTTTCAATCAATGGTCTGTGCCTCAAAAGGCTTTGATAAGATAGTGTATCATAGTTGAATACAATATTGAATTTTAAGCAAACTTTTTGGCCTGACCAGTGTTGCTGATCAGAAATGGACTATTACCTCAGCCTGCAGGAGATTCCCTTAAGTGCCTCCCAAATAAGTATTGGACCCTTATTTAATTGAGAATAGAAAATAACATACTTAAGAAGGAAATTAGGAGGACAAAAAGGGGGCATGTGATAATTCTGGCAGGTAAAATTAAGGAAAGCCCAAATAGATTTTATAAGTATATAGGTAAGCAGAGAGAGAATAGGGCCCCTCAAAAATGAATGGTCATTTATGTGTGGAGCCGCAGAAGGGCAAGATTCCAAATGAAGATTTCACATCTGTGTTTAATACGGAGAAAGACTGGAAGACGAGGGAACTCGGGACAGTTAATGGAGATGTCTTGATGACAGTCTGTATTAGAAAGTTGAGAAGGTGCTGGATGTTCTAAGATATATCAAGGTAGATAAATCTACTGGGCTGATCAGATATATCCAAGGCCCCTGTGGGAAGCAAGAAGAATTTGGAAGAGCACAAACTGAGATGTATTATTTAGACATAGGCGTGGTGGCGGAGGGCTGGATTGTGCTTCCATTTAAGAAGGGCTATAAAGAGAAACCTGGAAATTATAGATCAGTAAGCCTTACATTGGTGGCAGGAAAGTTGCTCAAATGGGATAAGATATATGAAATTTGGATATGATTAGAGGTATAGACGCTATAGGGAAACGGTTGGGCAGGCTAGGAGTTTATTTCTTGGAGTGCAGGAGGTTGACGGGTGATCTAATAGAGGTGTATAACATCATGAGGGCAATAGATAAGGTGAATGCACATAGTCTTTCACCCATGGTATTCAAATCAAGAACTAGAGGCATGTGCTTAAGCTGAGAGGGGAAAGATTTAATAAGAAATTGAGGGGAAACTTTTCCACTCAGAGGGAAATGGGTATATAGAACGAACTGTCAGACGAAATAATTGAGGCATTTACAATAACAACATTTAAAAGATATATGGACAGCTATATGGATGGAAAAGGTTTAGGGGGATATGGGCCAAACGGGGGTAAATGCGACTATCTTAGAAGGAGTACCTTGGTCGCCATGGATGGGTAAGGCTGAAAGGCCTCTGTGCTGTATAACTATGACTTTATAATATCATTACCAACTAGATATTTCACCATGATGATGGTGACCTTTGACCAGACATTTAACTAAAGCAGAATAGGTTAAAGGTTGGACATCCCACGGGGTGTGACTTCACTTACTAAAGTGTTCCCACCACACAGCAGGAGTGGAATGGAATACTAATACAGGAAACCTTGCCCTATACAGAGAGTAAGAGTTCACTCGCACTCATGGCTTCAGTATGTATCATGTACAAGAATTTGTTCTGCAACTGACCAATGTTTTTTTGATAACCCCTAAAAGCTCCCAAAAGCGTAAGGGAGCAGAAATGTGTGTGCATCATTGCCTGCAAATTATTTTTCGCACTATCCTATCCTGGCATTATATCACACAAGTTGTGTCAAAACCATGAAATTCTCCACAAAATAAGTCTCATTGGAACTTCATCAAACAAACTACACTTGCAGTCACCTCAAGGGCACTTGGGGATAGAGCCATAGATGTGGTATAAATACTCCCCATTTCAGTGATGACTATCTTTGCATAAAAATGAAACTAAAATTCAAAATTTCTGAGGCATTCTCATTGAATATTGAGGATCCCATTTAATGGCATGGATTTTACAAGAGCTGGCCTACTTAATTGGCATTCCATATGTGAGAAATGGCAACAAACCTGTTCCCCTGTATACCATCCACTTAATTCCTATTTGAACAAGATCTCTGCAATGTTTGCTGGATGTATGGATGTGAGAGTATTATTAATTCTATCTTACTCCCAATTTAAATGAAACATGCTGGATCCTTCTGGTTGTAGATTAGTGCAGATGTTCATTTTTCTGCCAAGCTATGTTATGGAATCAAATGTGTCAGTGTATTGGAGTGTCATCCGTCACCTTCATTGCTTTTCTTGCAATGATCAATACCCCTTGCATTATTGGAATAAAGGCTCTTTATTGCAGGAAATTATTTGTTTTCTTTAGGAATAAAACTTGAGAAATCCATTAATATGTCACGAGTTACTGTTTGGATGATGGAGTGTAACTTCCTTACTTGAATACCCTGCCTAGATAAACTGGAGTTAGCACAACATATAGAAGACTGGATTTTTTTTACAAATTTGTTCAGAGGACAGAAAACTTAAAGCAGGCATTATTATTTTGACTCAGTAGCTGGAGATATTGATTATTTCACCTCAGAAGCATCTTCTTTTAAGATGTTATTGACTATTTTTCCGCCAAATTAATAATGGATGTGCCCGTTGCTTGTTGCATGTGCTTGTTTCAGTAAGGTTCTAATTTCATATTAAAACATCCTTACTCATTTCTTTGCCTAAGAAACCTGTCAAAACCCTATAATTAATTCACCTTTTATATTTTTATCACACTGGAACCGATCTTTGAATGTTAGTCCTGTAAGTAGGACAACACTGATAGGATGTCGGATGCTTTCTACCCTTATTAAAGGTTATTATGAATGATGTGTTAATTTTGCAATATAATATATTGTCCACTCCATGTTTTGTATTTGATGTTAGTAAGGTTAAGGTTAGTTTATTTGTCACATACACCAATTGGTGTAGTGAAATGTTTCTTGCCATGCAGCACATAAAATAAAGAATACAGACATAACACTAATAAAGAGATTTAAACATAAAAAAAACATCCCTCCACAATGGTTCCCATTATGAGGGAAGGCACAAAGTCCAGTCCCCAACCCATGTCCACCCATAGTCAGGCCTATTAAGGCCTCCACAGTCGCCTTCACGGAGGTCCGATGTTCCAGGCCTTTCTCGCAGGTTGATGGTGCTCCGGCGTCGGGAGAATCCTCTCAGCGGCTTGGGACACCTGGAACGGCCGCCTCTTACTGGAGTCCGCGGCTTCCAAAGCCGACAAGGCCGCGCTGAATGGAGCTCCCCCACTGGCTCCCGATGTTAAAGTTCAGCGCAACTGGCCGCTCCACAGACCCGCAGCTCCGCGATGTTTTTTGTTGGCGGTCTTCAGCTCACTGGAGTTCCAGCGCGGCAACCCAGGCAAGGCATTGCCCGCTCCGCCCCGCGATGGTGCTCCAGCGCTCCGCCGCTGCCGAAGCCGAGCTTCTGGGCGGTCCGCTCGGGAAACGCCGCTCCAGGCCCGCTGGTAGGCCGCGAGGACGGGTCGAAGATGCAGCCCGGAGAAAAGCTGCTCTCCGACCAGGTAGGGACCAGGAAAAGTAGTTTCCCCCTCCCCCCCCCCCCCCCCCCCCACCCCCCACATAAAAAAGAATAGGCTCCAAAAACAAAACGCTTTAACACATTAAAATAAAGAAAAGGGTGAAAAACATACAGCTGCAGGCTGGGCAGCCATACCATACAGGACGGCGCCCCCTATCTAGTATGCTTAGTTGACCAAGAATGAAAGCATACCTGCAGGAACCTGTCAGTGGCAATTAGCTTGTGAATGTAGTTGAGATTAATACTTCAAACTATTTCAACTCCATGCGTGTGCTGAAAGGCATAGTGCATGTGTTGAGTACCCAACTGGATTTAGTTGGTGCACTCTCGCATCCAAATAAAAAAGCCTGAGTTAAAATCTCTGTTCAGATACTTGTACACATAACATTGACCGGCTGCATTGTGCACTTTCAGATGAACCACAAAACTGGCTCAGTTTGAAAATGAACACGGCATCTCCCTGTCTCCGAGCTCAGTTCATCAATCAACATGCTCAATTAGGTTATCTAATTGCTCTTTATGGGACTTTGTTGAATGCAAATTGACTATCGCATTTCTCCAATTTATACTTCCAGCTACACATTATATAATTCATTGGCCATGAAGCCCTTCAGGAAATCATGGAAATATGACAAGCCCCAACAAAATTTAACTGATTTAATTTGTGATCATAAATGTAATCATGAAAATTTGAAAAGACATGAATGCAGAGCAGAATGAAACTAGCCTCAAATAAACAGGGATGAGAAAACTTTGAAGTCTTTGATAATAGTATCTTCTCCAGAATGTGGATAAGCAAATAATTTGGAGACTAGGGAGTGAGTTGATTTTTCATCGTGGCCAACATCCTAAAATTTATTGAAGATAACTTTTAGTAAGTGATGGATGATGTATCTCAAGTACGACCATATTTATCTTACACACAATATTCTTCCATGCAGGCAGTTTCCAGCAGCCCTGGAAGATTTGCATGAGGCTGTGAAGCTTTGCCCGAATAACCGCGAGATACAACGCTTGTTGATACGGGTAGAAGAGGAATTCCGGCAGTTGCAATATGGCCAGCCGTTACAATATGGGCAACCACAACAACAGCAACAACAGCAACAGCAGCAGCAGCAGTCACAGCAACAACAGCAACAGACTCAGCAAGAAGACATAGACTCAATGCATGAAATTTATGATGAGGAATATTTGGAGCAGGAGTTGGACAATGTCTCTGTTGGCTTACAGAATGAAACAAGACCTAGCCAAGGGCTGCCTGTTATCCAGAGTCCACCACCTTCCCCGGCCCACCGTGAACCCACCTACAGATCCAGCTCGCCTCTCAACTCCCACCAGGTTTTTGACTACAGACCAAATCCTTCCGTCTCCTCCCCCACTCGGCAGGGGTACCAATCCACATCGCCATCAATTTCTCCTACCCACCAGAATTCTCATTATCGGCCTAGCCCTCCGCCCACCTCCCCTGCTCATCAGGGCTCGTCATACCGCTTTAGCCCGCCTCCTGTAAGTGGCCCAAACAAAGATTACCAGTCAAGTCCCCCTCCTTCTCCACTGCGTAGAGCCCCGCAGTACAGAGCTAGTCCTCCTGCAGATAGTATGAGTGTATATAGGTCTCAGTCTGGCTCCCCAGTCCGATATCAGCAAGAAACCTCAATAGGCCAGCATCCTGGTAGGCCAAAGTCTCCTTTGTCTAAAATGGCCCAAAGACCCTATCAATTATCTCAACCTCCATCCGGTCTACCCCAACAAGGGCTTAGGTTACAACCAGCCAAAGCTCAAATTGTTCGCACCAATCAGCCCAGCTCTGCGGTACACTCTAGTGTTGTTATACTTGGTGGAGCCTATAGCCAGGGACCTCACTCCATGAGTACCAAACATCAGTCTTCAGTTGATATGGCTCCTACTCAAAGTCGCCTGGTATATCAGCCTGTAATGGGTGGAGTGGTAGCTGACAGCAGACCCGTCCAGCATGTGCAGGCCAGTCTGAGTGCAGGTGCAATCAGCAATGTTTGTCAACATCCTGGATCGGTGATGACCAAAGAGGATCACAGCCAACGACCTTCTTCAGCCTTTCGAGGAGGAGTGAGGTATGGCCAGACCCCTCAGATTGGTCGCAGTCAGTCTGCGTCATATTATCCTGTATCCCATTCCAAGCATGAATTGGAAAGATCTTCTGTTCCATCTAGCCAGATTTCATCTCCAGATGTATCTCACATGATCAGGAGGGCACTCACCGTGAATCCTCCAGAGATCAAACCTCACCCACCAACTCCCCGACCACTGCTCCATTCCCAAAGCACTGGCCTTCGTTTCTCCCCCTCTAACAATAGCCTTTCTTCTAGCTCTAATGTTGTGTCATCATTTCGACCTTCTGCTTCCATCCAACAGATGGAGATTCCAATAAAACCCTCCTATGAAAGCCGATCCAATGAAGAACAGTCTCCCATCTCTCCAACACAGGGTTACCCTGGAGACTCTGGTCGTTCAAGGACCACACCTTTCATGGGGATCATAGATAAAACAGCTCGGACACAGCAATACACCCACATGCACCAGCAGAGCCGAACGTGGGCTGTGTCCTCTGTCGACACTGTCATCACCAGCCCCACCTCCTCTGGAGGAATGTCCCCTCAATCCGCCTCCTACAGCCCACCCCCAGTTAGTAATATTGCTTTTTTCAATAAGACTAACAATGCCCAAAATGGTCACCTGCTTGAGGAGGACATGTGTATCCCCCATGGGAAGCTGACCAATGGATCCCGGGCAGAAATTTTGGAGAGAGTTAGTCAAACTCCCTCGTATCCAGATGTAAAAGTGGCCAGAACGCTGCCTGTTGCACAGGCATATCAGGACAGCATATATCGGCAGCTTTCCAGAGACTCACGACAAGGGCCAACATCACCTTTAAAACCAAAGAGACCATTCGTAGAGTCAAATGTATAAAGGCAATCCTCTAGATTCTAAATCCCATGTTGTGAGCCACTGCAGAAGTATAATAGCAGATCTGCTATTATACCTCCTGCATATGTAGCCACACGGTGCACTGTGCAATGAAGCTGCTTCCACTTGCATTCGAAATAAGCCAGAGGAAAAGAAACTGTAGTGGGTTTAGTTTTATTTCGTTACTGAATTCTTTGTTGTTTCTAACTTTTCTAACAAATGTACAGAAGTTTAAGTGTTGGGGAAAGAGACATGAATTCAAATTCAAAGTATGAATGGTTAAGTGACGAATGCTAGACTAATCCATTATCAGGTCAGCTCACCTTTTTACTTTACATAGGTATAGTTAAAATGTACAATGAGCAATTTTAATTGGACTTTTTAAGGAAGTCTGACACATAAATTACAATACGGTGCAGATAATGACATTTATTTTCAAAGACAATGCTGTGATTTGTACAACTTGTAATCAATTTACTATAATTTATACATAATGGGCGCATTACACAGAACTGTCGGTATGTTTCCAAAACCTCAAGCACTAATCTGCATAAAAATCAATTCTCAGCACCAGCATGGGATTAGAAATATTCTACCTTCAGAGATAAACAGTGTTTGTTTCAGCTGCAAGGTTATGCTGTTTAATACTGTAAATGTTGTATGAAGTTTTGCTCTCTACAGACCTGTAGTTATTAATATTTAAGAATATTTTAAGTTAAATCAACTTGTATAGGGTAACATTTTTCTAATCTTTATTTTAAACCAGGTGCAACAATTGCTGAATTGATGTGAATACAAGGGGACATTCCCAAACTGTAGAGCTGATTATCCCTGGCATTCTCATGCTCCTTCACTATTTCTTGGGCAGAAAGGCTGTGGGAACCCAGAAAACCCAAATAAAGGGAATAGACACAATTTCTCTGGTGTTCCCAGGGCTATTCGCTTCTACACCTGCTTTGATGCTTTTCATGTTCTATTGGCCAACCTCTCCACCTCTTTCATTGTGCTGTCCCATCTCACCTACAAAGAAATCTGTTAGGTTGCCAGCAGTGGAACACTTTCAGAACGACCACTTGTTCCCTCCCCACCAACAACTGTAAAAAGTTCCTTTATGTAGAAACAAGGAACTGCAGATGCTGGTTTACCAAGGTACCTTTATATTCTACACTAAATTGCCCAAGTGAATTTAACAATTCTTGGCAGTAGATATCCCCAATAAAAGATAGAATTCTGTTGTAAGTTCCGACGGTGCTAAAATGCACCATCCTCAAAGGAGTAATTTGAAAATGCACAAAAGTCTGAGCAGAATTACTCAGATATCCAACTGTATGGTTTTAAAAGGCCATTGCATATATTCAGCAATAACCTGCAATTCGATTCAATTGTATGAAAGCTGCCCACTTGCACACTACTTGTTTCCTGCTCTATGTTAGTTTCAATTGTGTACTTTAGATTTTATATTTAAAGTTCCTTTATAAATTCCCACTGCACTGCCATTTTGGGTTCAAAAAATGTTTCTTGCCGAACCATGCAGTTCTGCATGATGTGGTCCATCACTCTTGTTATTTAAGATGATAAAAGTTTAACATTAGGGGTATCTAAAACATATTGTACATATATTTAAGTTGGATTATTTGTCCCAATTAACATTCCTGATTTTTTTTCCCAGCCTTATTCCTATTTTGTTTTCCAATAACGCTCCACTTGTTGGTTTTTTAAATCCTTCACTTTAAAGAGAGATTGAGTTGTACATATCCTGAGTTGAAATTAGAACCACAATTGTCATGAAATGAACTGCTATCAAGTTCATAACTTGGTTTCCTTGTTTCTCCTAATATTCCCTGTGGGAAGTGTTTGTCTTCTACTAAGCATTATCTCCTCTCCAGATCCTCAAATCTAGAAGCCATTGCTGTCATAGTGCTTCATTCCTCTCTGTTACTAATAAGAATCTTTTGTTCCTACCTTTATCATTCTTTTTACTCCTTCCTCTGTTATAATTTCCAACTGTATGAATTAGCATGTTGCTCAATTTTGTTTACAAGATAGCGTGCTTTTGCTTTTGGAGTCATCTCTACTTCACTGCCATTTAATTCTAGTAATATTTGGAAATGTCCCCCAGATGCACTTCAGATAAATGAAGTTATATGAAGATATATGAAGTCATTTAGTATTAAAATACAAAAAGATAGGCAAAAAAACACATCAAGCGTAGTGTGCAGCTCCTTAATTACACCATCACATATTTCAAGAAATTGTACTGAAAGTTTGCCATCCATATTTCCTGTATATGAGTGCACTTTATTGTTGATCTTTATATACTGGATAGCTAATCGTGATTAGTGTTCTCATTAGGAGATGAACAGTTGTGATCCTTGATGTTTTTCACAGGAAAAAAAACAAAATTCTAAATTTGTAGCACAAAAGGGTTGCTGTAAATAAATGCCACATTTGGCACTAATCCAGCATTCCACAAATGCACTTCCTTGGAAACTCCAACAGCGCATAACTTAACTCTCACTTTCACCGTGTATATAATGAACATAGAGAAGGTACATATTGCCTGGAAATGCACATAAAATCATTTTCTCATGTGCCTATAATATTTTTGTAGTACAGAATTCAGTTGTAGAAACTCACCATTACATTGACGAGAGAGGGCATGCGATGTATGATGGCTTCACCTCACATTTGCTTATAAATCTAGATTGGAACAGCACAACTAAGAATGAGTACATGGATTTTCTGCTTGTAAATTATATTGGACTGTACTCTAGGCAAAAACAATTTATTTGCAAGAGTTAATAAGGAGAAGAGAAACTACCTAAAACTGCTAGGAAAATGGATGCATTGGATGGGTCATTTCCATAAAGTATGTGGGGCTAGTATCACCAGCTAGAAAGATCACTAGAATTACTGGAAGGCTTAGAGTGGAAAAATAGCATTTCTTAATTCTGGCCTAAGTAAAATGCACAATCAGGCCCACTCGTTGGGTTATATTCTGAAGAAATCTTGAGCAAGCCTATTTATATCAATCTGGTTCTCAAAATCTCTTTGAAGCCTTTTGTTAATGATAGATCAAGCAGCTGTAATGTAATTTGGAGTTAAGTTGTGTTGGCTGAATGCTTCCCTTAGCCTACAACTTTTAAGATCACAGGAACTTGCTACCTTTCATTTTCACGGCAACTCTATATTCCTGTTGCCCATATCTCTAACTAGCTTAAAGTTAAGATATCAAAGTGATTCCTGTGACTGAAGCGCAGATCATCTTGCTAGGTCTTGTGGTTTATGCTGAACAGATAGTTGTTGTTTTTTGCTGGACCACGTTGACTGGGTTTTCATTATTGTCCAATTGCAAAACTTGCTGACAGAATGATCAATGCAATGCCACTGCCAACAGAACTATGGGAATAACCTTTCAACAGGAAACTGAAACAGCTTTATAGGACTAAAATTTGATCCAATTATACTCTCTGGCCTGTGTGATTTTATCATTTACTTTTCAATTTATGATGTTTGATATTAAAGTTATTGATTGCTCCTGATGTAAACAGTAACACCAACCCTCAACAACGTTATAATATAAAGAGCATCTTATTCTAGTGATGTTTTGAAGCACTCTTTAAATGTGGCAAATTATGAAACATTAATGCTTTATCATCTTCAATTTCAAGGATGCAGGTATACCCAAATTAAATTAAGCACACATGCTGTATATTTATCGGCCATTTAGTAGCTTGGTGCATGGATAAGTGAGGGTCATAAAATCAACGCTGTGTAAACCAACAAAAATTGTCTTAAATATGTTGGTGAACCACCATGGAGACGCTGGTTAAATCATGTACTGTGCAGCACTAAAACTGCATAAAACATTCAGGAATCCATTTTAAAAGTGCCATGGTTTAAAAATGTAATTTAGTGATTACATATCTACATATACCTTACTGATCTGTTGCTTCTGTCTCTAGTGATTCCAAAGTACAGTGTCTGAACTGGCTTAGTTTCCCAAATGTATCATATTGTTATGGGAGGAAATTAAAATATTGGGGCAAGGTGCAATATATAGTTCATGAACATCAATTGTCAGGCCTTCATCAGAGATATCACATTGAAAATAGCCCTGAGCATTTTCAGAACATTGTTTATCATAATGTACATTTAAGCTTATATTCTGACTTTAAGTGAACGTGTATATTTGCAAAATTATCATGGTATTGGTAATGGTATTGACACTCCAGAAGATAAACACACTTATGACTCAGAACTGTCTGATCTTTACATAATTAGCTCAAATCAGTGCAACGTGTAACAGGAAGTAATGTTCCTTCCTAATGAGGAGTGCAATGTTATTTTTTATTAATGTTGAATAAATAAGATGCAGAATCAGCTGCGGCAGGGATGCATGTAGGTACTTTTCTTCCTTTAATTTTTTTGGACAAAATACTAACCATTTGAATGTAATTGCAGAAAATTATATTGCACCATGTGTTATTTCTGCGTTAATTCATGGGTTCCTTTATTTTTGCTGTACTTTTAATAATACGCCAGGAAGGCATTTTTACACAGTGAAGCACCATCTGAGGAGCTGTGTAAAAAAAAACAATTGGATTTCTCTCTCGTCCCTTCCTCTCTGTCCATGCCACCCTCATTCTCTCTCCCTCTCTCTTTCAATGTAAAGAAGTTTTCTCTGTATATTATCAACTGCATGTTTTGTTCCAGTTACTGATTAATAATTACAAAAGGTTGTGATATTGTATCCAGGTCGTCCTGGGCTGCGGCCCTTTCCATATTTTGGATGGAGATTTCTCTTTGCTGTGTTGCTTGCTGAGCAGAGTAATATTGTCTGTACATGTGGGCTGTGAGTTAGTGCAAAAACAAAACAAAAAAAATAAACGAATGCTTCTGTTTTTATTTTTCATTTACAGATTATGATCTGTGCAATTTACTGTATGGAAATACTGTACATATTTATAAATGGTTAACACTTCAAATTAAATGAAACACCACAGCCCTACTTTCATTAATGTTATTTTTGAAATTCCTGTATATGAAATACCTGCTGTTCCGTCAAAGAAGTATTGAAACACAGAGCAACTTTGATAGAATGTGTGTGAAGAATATTTAATCAAGTGGTAGCAAACTGCTACAGAGTCGTCCTTCCTTGCAAGCTCATTGTCTACTGATGCATATTATTAAGAATTTTCTACTTTGGAAAGATCTTCATTCATGGGACCTTAGAGTAGAAACAAAAAACTACAGATGCTGGTTAATACACAAAAGGACTCAAATTGCATAAGTAACTCAGCAGATCAGGCAGCGTTTCCTCAGAACATGGATAGGTGACATTTCGGATTAAGACCCTTCTTCAGACCAATCAGTCTGAAGAAGGTTCTTGACTGAAACATCACATATCGATGTTCACCAGTGATGCTGCCTGATTTGCTGAGTTATTCAGCACTTTCTGTCCTTTCATGAGATCTTACCTTGAATTAAAGTGCTGCTCACACCAATCCTCAGTTCTTTCCTGCAATCTCAAAAGCCAAGGACCTACAGAATGTACCTACTAGACAAAAACAAAATAAACACGGTTAATTCTGAAGTAATAATGTTGACACATCACAGAAAATATTTCCCCTTTAGTATCACATCATTCTTGCAATTCCAAAGAAATCCCATTGCACTTTGCTTCACTAGAAACATCTCAGCCTCAAATATTAAGATATTAAATATCAAATATTGTTGGAAGTATTAATTATTGTTGGAAGTATGAAGACAAATAATGTTTTGTTAAGCTGTTTATGATGGTGGCAAAGGCAGCGGTAGATGTTGCAGAGTGACAAAAGATACAAATGCAGAGTAAATTCCAGATCTTTTAGTCCTTGGCCTTCATCAGTCAGAGTATCGAGTATAGAAGTTGGGAGGTCATGTTGCAGTTGTATAAGACATTGGTGAGACCACATCTAGAATATTGTGTTCAGTTCAGGGCACCATGTTATAGGAAAGATATTGTCACGCTTGAAAGGGTTCAGAAAAGTTTTACGAGGATGTTGCCAGGACTAGAGGGTGTGAGCTATAGGGAGAGGTTGAGTTGGCTGGGTCTCTATTCCATGGAGTGCAGGAGGGTGAGGGGTGATCTTATAGAGGTGTACAAAATCATGAGAGGAATAGATCGGGTAGATACACAGAATCTCTTGCCCAGAGTAGGGGAATTGAGTACCAGAGGACATAGGCTCAAGGTGAGGGTGAAAATATTTAAAAGGAATCCGAGGGGTAACTTTTTCACACAAAGGGTGGTGGGTGTATGGAACAAGCTGCGAGAGGAGGTAGTTGAGGCCGGGACTATCTCATTGTTTAAGAAATAGTTAAACAGGTACATGGATAGGACAGCTTTTGAGGGATATGGACTAACGCAGGCAAGTGGGACACTATCTCCACACTATCATTCTATGACACTACTCGCTGGTCGACAGCACTGCCAAGTAGATGGCGCTAGAGGAAGGCCTTGCTTTGGTGTTGGAGATATTAGCGATGTAGGGAGGGATGATGCCAAGGAAGGATTTTGCAAGCGGGACATGTCTGATCCTTATTTAACCACTTGAGGCTTTTGGGTCCCAATAGTTCTGAAATTTGATGAGGAGTGTAACAAAAATGGGCAGAAACAAAATAAAAGCAGAAAAGCCTTTTCAGATTTGCAGCATCTGCTGGGTTTTTTTTATTTTTCAGAAGAAAATGTGATTGGCGTAATGCCGTAGCAGTAGAGTTGCTGCCGTACAGCGCCAGAGAACCGGCTTCTGTCTGCAAGGAGTTTGTACATTTTCCTTGTGACCACGTAGATTTTCTCCGGGTGCTCCAGTTTCTTTCCACATTCCAAAGATGTGCAGGTTTGTAGGTTAGGTGGCTTCTATAAATTATCCGTATGGGTAGGATAAAGCTAGCGTATTCGTGATTGTTGGCCTGCACGAACATAGTGGACCGAAGGGTCTGTTTCCACACCATATCTCCAAACTAAAAAATATAACAAAACTATAAACACATGGAGGTGGCTGTATTGTTGGCTGCCAACAAAGTGCCTCTAAACGCCGGAAAATTGTGGCATGGGTGAAACCATTTTTCAGTTGCAGCTCTTTAAAAACTATTAGTGAGAAACTAGCATGCTTATATTTTTCAGATACCGAGGAAATACAATGCCTTTCAACTTTAAGTGCTAGTTGGAAAATTGGCAATAGGGTGTGAAAGTTAATCTGCTCGTCAGGAGGTTCACTGAGGTGTTTCGTGATGACCAAGATGAGGACCAGCGTTAAAACTTGAACTGGGGAGTTTAATCTATTGAAAGCTGACAAAATCCAGGAAAATAAAAGTAAATAAAAAATACTTTTGAAGTAAAATAAAAGAGTTTTAGACCAAAAACATTAATTTTCTTTTTCAACAGATGCTGCTTGACTTTTTTACTGTTTCCAGCATATTATATTATTTCAAGCATAGTAATTAACTGTCAGAATGGGTAGTGGATAAATGAACTTTAATTTGATCTCCATGAGTTGTATATTTTGGTGGGAAGAATAGAGTCTCAAAAGGATTGAAAAATATGAACAACAGAAATCTGGAGCAGTGGACACAAATCATTGCAAGTGCCAACACAAATTAAAAGGCCGTGGAATTGTCATAGGAGAAAATATGGTGGGATGGAGCATGCTGTGAGCCACAAGTAGTGACTGGTCAATGACCAATGCACAGATTGTGAAGCAGCAAGTCGTAACATACAGATTTAAGCTGTTGATGGAAAGTAGCACACACTCAGATCGTTAACCTGAAACATTATTTTTCTCTTTCCAAAGATGATGCCCAACCTGCTGAGTATTTCCAATATTTTCAGGCTTTTTTATTTCAGATTTCCAGCATCTATGTTTTTTATTGTTATTTTCATGGCACACAAGTATCAGGCAATGCCCAACTCCACTGCCAGTCAAACCACATCCTTGGGTCCTGTTATGAGGCGCTATTAATAAGTCGGCATTATTATTAGTAATATCCATTACGAACCCACTGACTCCCATAGCTATCTAGACTCCACTTCTTCCCACCCTGCTTCCAGTAAAGACTATCATCTGCTTCCATTTCCTCCATCTACGCTGCATCTGCGCCCAGGATGAGGGTTTTCCATACCAGGTCATCCTCATTCTTCAACGAACGGGGGTTCCCCTCTTCCATTATAGATGAGGTTCTCACTAAGATTTCGATATCCCGCAGCTCCGCTCTTGCTCCCCCTCCCCCCCTATTCGTAACAAGGACAGAGTCCCCCTTGTCCTCACCTTCCACCCCATCAGCCATCGAATACTGCGTATAATCTTACGACATTTTCGCCATCTCCAACGGGATCTCACTACTGGCCACATCTTCCCATCTCCACCCCCTTTTGCTTTTTGCAGACTGTTCCCTCTGCAATTCCCTGGTCAACTCGGCCCTTCCCACCCAAACCACCCCCTCCCCAAGTACTTTCTCCTGCAACTGCAGGAGATGCAAAACCTGTCCCTATATCTCCACCCTCGACTCCATCTAAGAACCCCAACAGTCTTTTCAGGTGAGGCTTACACCTCCTCCAGCCTCATCTACTGTATCCACTGTTCCAGGTGTCAACTCCTGTATGTCGGTGAGACCAAGCGCAGGCTCCGAGATCGTTTCGCTGAACACCTCCGCTGAGTCCGCCTTAACCTACCTGATCTTCCAGTTGCTCAACACTTTAACTCCCATTCCCAATCTGACTTTTCTGTCCTGGGCTCCTCCATGGTCAGAGAGGCCCAGCACAAATTGGAGGAACAGCACCTCTTATTTCGTTTGGGTAGCTTACACCCCAGAGATATGAATATTAACTTCTCTAACTTCATGTAGCCCTTGCTTTCCCTCTCTCTCCATCCCCTCCCCCTTCCCAGTTCTCCCAACAGTCTTACAGTCTCCAATTACATTCTATCTCTGTACCACCCACTCCCCTGACATCAGTCTGAAGAAGGGTCTGAACCCGAAACATCACCCATTCCTTCTCTCCAGAGATGCTGCCTGTCCCGCTGAGTTAATCCAGCATTCTGTGCCTACCTTCAGCATTATCAATGTTCTGATGTTCTGATACAATTTCACCATTTCATTATCTGGAGCCGCCCGATAAGCACTCTGGCAAAACAAACAGGATTGAGACTTTGTAATCTTGAGTAAAAGACTTACTTCCTGATACCCCCAAAACTGTCCATTGCCTGTAAGGAGCAAGATAGGAGTAAGATATAACATTGGCCATTTTGCTAAATAGGTGGAGATCAAAGGACACTGAAGCTCAACATCCAGAAAGCTGCAGTTTCATTGAATAGCACAATCTTGAACATCTATCTAATAGCATCGTCTACACGGTTTCTTCCGTACTTCCCAAACTCAGACCATAAACAGCTCATTTCACATTTGTATTCATAAACTGGCCTGAATGATACAATTTTGCCTACCCAGTTTAGCAAGTTACAAAGTGTGAATGAGGCTAGACACAAGGAACGGCAGATGCTGGAATATTGAGCAAAAAACACAAAATGCTGGAGTAATCACCAGGATAAGCAGCATCTTTAGAGAACGGGCAGGCGACGCTTTGGGTCGGGACCCTTCATTCTGAAGAAGGGCCCCGACTCAAATTGTCACCTGTCCGTGTTCTGCAGAGGTGCTGCCTGACTTGCAGGGTTACTCCAGAACTTTGTATTTTTTGCACAGGAATGAATGCTGTCATGCTCGGCAGGGTCACACTTCTGTTGGTGAATGGTAACCATTTTACAGTTTTCTTGAATTTTAGTGAGGGTGCGTATCACTTTTTAATTGTCAGCCAGACTCGGTATTCCTTCATGTGCACTAACACAGTTGAGCTCTACTACAGTAAAATATAGTGTCATCTACAAATGCAACAACAAATGACCTATTTCTTCTCAGTTGGAGGTTTGAATTTTTCCACAGATGAATGCAAACATAAATAATATTGAGAACAACTATCAGTAAATTATTTTTATAATTGAATCACAAAAGATATGAACCAAATGTTACATTTTCATAAAGTGAAGTGAGGTAGATATTTGACTTGCACTTCCTGCCTGTTGTAAGGCTTCCTCCACATTCACTTCCACTGAATTTGGACTGCCAGTAGATATGATATCACTGACCAAAATTCATTCCTTCCCCAGACTGTTTCTATGTAAAATTGTTCAGTGTTTATGTTGAGGTCTGGGCATGAACACTTGTAATAGAGACGATGTTCTCGGTCTGGTCGCTGAGTGATAATTACTCAGCCCTGGAACACCTACTCAATAGACAAAATACAATAGGTGCAGGAGTAGGCCATTTGGCCCTTCGAGCCAGCACCGCCATTCAATGTGATCATGGCTGATCATCCCCAATCAGTACCCCGTTCCTGCCTTCTCCCTATATCCCCTGACTCCGCTATTTTTAAGAGCCCTATCTAGCTCTCTCCTGAAAGCATCTAGAGAACCTGCCTCCACTGCCCTCTGAGGCAGAGAATTCCACAGACTCACCACTCTCTGTGAGAAAAAGTGTTTCCTCATCTCCGTTCTAAATGGCTTACTCCTTATTCTTAAACTGTGACCCCTGGTTCAGGACTCCCCCAACATTGGGAACATGTTTCCTGCCTCTAGTGTGTCCAAGCCCTTAACAATCTTACACAGAATGTTGGATTAACTCAGCGGGACAGGCAGCAATCTTATCAATCTTATATGTTACTCCATCTGTACTCCAAGCTCATAACCCAACTCCTTGGACCTCATGGCTGGGAAATAGAAGTAGAAAAGTCTCATTCCCCTGTTGATGAAGTCTTCACCCTGATGACTGTGCACCATGATTTGTGATGAGTTCCTGGCCCCACTTCCAAGGTACCTCAAATATAATCAGAAAATACTGGAATCTCTCCAGAGGTCAGACAGCATCTGTGTAAAGCGCATAGACACAAAATACAGGAGTAACTCAGCCTGTCAGACAGCATCTCTGGATAGAAGGAATGGATGACGTTTCAGGATCTTCAGACTGAAGAAGGGTCTCGACCCAAAACGTTCCCCATTCCTGCTGTCCATCTTGCTGAGTTACTCCAGCATTGTGTATCTATCTTTGGAGTAAACCAGCATCTGCAGTTCCTCCTACACATCTATGTAAAGAGGAAAGTTTAATAATTCCGGTGAAGCAGCCTTCTCCATCCAATCAATGATCCTGGGCCTGAAATTGTAATACTCTTTTTCCACAGATGCTTCCTGTTCTAAGTTTTTCCAGCACTTCCTGATTTTACTTTAAATTCCCTGCATACACCTTCACCTCTGAGGCAGAAGATTCTAAAATAAAATTTTACCCTAATTTCATGAGAATTGTAGTCCAGGTCGGTAATCCTACGTATAACTGCAAAAAAGCAAGATCATCACAGGTGCCATGCTGCAGGTGAAATGGGATTTGCCATGTCAGGTAAATTGGAAAGATCTTGTGGCACTTATATTGATGAAGATCTGGTGATTTATCCCCAGCCAATAATGATCCTTCAACCAGCATCACCAGAACAGATAATTTGGCCACTGCAGTTACACACAAATTCCCAGCTGTGTTTCTTGCCAGGAATGCACTCCTAAAAGCATTTCATTGGCTGTAAAACTGTTGGATTTTCTTTAAGCTTCTGCAAGGATGCAGATCTCTACATCTTCTCCAATGGAACTTTGCATGAGAACGATTGCTCATATGTTATTGGTTTATCATTGTCATGTAATGAGATACAGTGAAAAACTGTTTTGCGTACTATCCAGGGAAAACCGTACCATGCATGAGTGCAATCACACCACACTATCTTAGATAGCTTCAATGTTAGAATGCTATCTTACCAAACATAAGCACAACACCCTTAAGGAAAAATAAAATGAACACAGTGCAGAATATAGTTTCCTAGCTAAAGAGAAAGTGCAGATTCAAAAAAGGTGCAAGGTAGGCTGGGGGATCAGGAATACATTCTTAGCATGTGGGAAGACTGTTCAAGGGCAACAGGTAAGAAGCTGTCCTTGAATATGGTGGCATGCTTTCAAGTTTCTGTATCTTCTGCCCAATGGGAGAGAAGAGAAGAGGAAATAACTGGAGAGTGAGTGATGCTTAGTTATGTTGACTGCTTTCCCGAGGCAGTCATTGAATCATTATGTTGCAGCATGGAAGGAGGTTGCTTGGGCAGCAAGTCTGTGAGGGTTCATTGTTCCTCGCAGGAAGGCACTCCCCTGGAAAGAAATGAACATTGAGATTTGTCACATAGTGAAAGATGATCTCACACGTTGATCTTTCACTGTAATCAGCAGAGTTCAGCACATCATTTTTTAACAATAGGATCACAGATTCAGCAATGAGGGCAGAGCCTTAGTGCAACTGTGCAAGGCACTTGTGAGACGTCTGGCGTTCTGGCATAAATTTTGGTTTCCCCATTTAAAATAAAATACTCTTCCATTGGAGGCTATTCTGAAAAGGTTCACTTGGATGATTTTGGATTGGGAGGGATTGTCCTACAATTTGCAGCTAATTCGAGTTGAGAACCTTGAGAGACAATCTTATTGGAGCACAAGATTCTTACAGAGTTTAACCCGAAAGCAAATGCTGAGAGGATGTTTCCTCTCGTGACAGAGTCCAGAACCACAGGTCATGGACTTGGAATAAGTGAATGTGTTATTAAGACTGGGTTGAGATGGAATTTCTTCCCTTTGAGTGCTGAGAGTATTTAGAACTCCTTGCCACATAGGGAGCAAAGTCCTTGGATATATTTAAGGGTGAGATAGATTACTGATCAGCAAGGAAATCACAGGTTATAGGGAAAGGGCAAGATAGTGGATTTGAGGAATGTTGGATCACCAAAGATCCGATGGAATGGCAGAGCAGGCCCGTGGGGCTGAAGGCCAGGTTCTCTTTCTACTTACAGCTATGGTTCAGCGCCAATTCCATAGTGGGAGATTTAGGATTGGAATCTGCTCGGAATTAATGAATGGTCAACAACCTTAAAAGTTAACTCTTTCTCATTCCACAGAAGCTGCCTAACCTGACTGTTTCAAGCATTTTCTTATTTTATTTTAGAATTGCAACAAACCCCAGATTTTGATTGTGAATTGCACTGAGAGCTTTGATTGACACAAGCTTGGTGTTCTAACAATCCACTTTCTGTTTCTCAACAGATTCCATTCTGGTTTCCTTATTCCTTTGGTCAGTTGTTTCTCCACCCGTGACCTCTTTCTCTCTCCCCTTCTCCTTCAGCTGGCTCGGGTACACTTTCTAAGTGCAGTCTTCACAAACTAACTTGGACAATGGTACGCACCTTAACTGAACCTGGCAGAGTGATACCCATTCTTTCAAGATTTAAGAGAGTTTATTGTCATGTGTTCCAGATAGGACAATGAAATTCTTGCTTTGCTTCAGCACAACAGAGTATAGAAGGCATGACTACAGAACAGATCAGTGTGTCCATATACCATTATATAAATATAGATAAATATATACACACATGAATAAATAAAGCAGATAAAGTGCAAATAAACAGACAATGGGCTATTAATGTTCAGGGTTTTGTTAACGTTGAGTTCAATAGCCTGATGGCTGTGGGGAAGAAGCTGTTTCTGAACCTGGACTTATTCTTGTGCTATCTTGTGAGTGAGTTACAAAGCATCCAGGCCTCCTGTAGAATTTGCAGTCCAGTAAATGCCACAAATGCCATTGCGGGGAGAAGTTTACAAGCCACAATAGGGTATTTGAAGCTACAAATTACTTAGCTGAATTTACAGTAACAGCAAAATTCAGTCAAAAGAAGCTTAGAATAATGCTATGGATAGGTTGTTTTGAGTAAAAGGCTGCCTGTGGTTTCGTCAATTTGTTTGACAGGACGATCACATCTACGATCGCCTCCAGATTTAAAAAAAAGGGCAGCACTGAGGCGCAATGATAGAGTTGCTGCCTTACAGCACCAGAGACCCGGGTTCAATCCTGACTATCGGTGCTGTTTGCGTAGAGTTTGCACGTTCTCCTGGTGATTGCGTGGGTTTTCTCAAGGTGCTCCAGTTTCCACACACATTCCAAAGACATGCAGGTTAGTAGGTTAATTGTCTTCTACAAATTGCCCCATGTCTGTAGGATAATGTGTGGGTGTCAGCAGGTGATCGTGGACCGAGGGACCTGTTTCCATGCTGTATATCTTTTTTTTTAGACTTAAAAAACAAGTTATTGTAACTCATTCAGATTGCTCTGTGGGCTCCATGTGCAAGGATGGGTATGGATCCCAGAGTCACACAACAAAGAAACAGTCCCTTCCACCCATCGCCTCCATGCTGACCATCAAGTACCCATCTATACTTGCACTAATGTGCTCATAAAGCTGCAGCAGGTAACAATTTCATTGTTCCATTCCCCATGCATACGACAATTAATCATTCTTGATTTACTAATCCCATCTATCAGCAAAGGGGCCAACGCCTACTTAGTGTTATTGTCTGACACAAGCTCTCTGTGGGAGAAACAAACACTAATCAATTCTCCTCTTTATTTATGACTCCCTTCCTGACAATTATCTATTTTGTTTACACATTCTAATACCATGTAATTTGTTTTACATTTACAGGCTTTAAGGCCTCAGCTCACACCTTAAACTTCACAGGTCTGGCAGTGGTTAGCCCAGTAAGACCATTAATGTCCAGGATTAACTTTGTACTTTTTTTTTGTACATTGTGTGTGTGTCCATCGTCCTGACATCAGAGCTTATTCTCTCAGCTCAAGTGTCTGACTGCCACAAACTATGGAAGCAAACTGAAAAAACCATGGGAGTTTTAGTCTCAAAGTGACCGGTTTGGAATTTCTGCTCGGTTTTTGATATCAGCATCGCTTAAAACTGACCAATTATCAGATCGCATTCTGAGCACCAGTCGCGGTGTAAATGAATATTAACTCATGCTTATTCACTGAGTTTGATATTTATGTTAATGATAAAACACCCAGCTCTTCAAAGCTACAGTGGCTATTGTGGCAATTCCATTTTCAACAATAATCTTCAACAAAAAAATCATTATCTTACAATCGATTTCAATATTGATTCCTCAGTTGGAAATTAAACCCCTTTTCCACAAAGACTAAGAAGGAAAGAGGGACTCCTGTGGGCACTGATTATCTTAGCACAAGTAGCAGCGTGAGTTTTCCATCCTTCACCTTGGTGTCTGGAAATATTCCCCCCCATTTTAAGATGATCGCTGCCTAAGGGAACTGTGTAACATTAGCAACTGCTCTCCAAACAGAAAGTGCCAGAGTTGGTTAGGACTAAGCTGCCAATAAACGCACCACAGTGCATTGTAGCAGGTACTTAATACAGTGCTGAAGAAGACTGGGAATTGAGGGAATCTATTTATGTGATTGTACATCTGCTTCTGCGGCTCACCTGGATTAAGCGCCATCTTGGAAGCCTCTACTAACGACTACCGCTGTTTAATGAGGACTGTCCTTGTCCTTGTTACAAATTGTATTCTTGTTGTATTGTAGAACCCAACAAGTGAAATGAGATGAAATACATTTTGGAGGTATTTCAAAATTTGCTCCTGTCCTTTTTGTTATTTGTTATTTTTAGTATGTGTTCAAAGTATGTTTTGGTGTTGCTTGGTTTGTTTTATGTGGGGGGGGGGGGGGGAGGTTGGGGAATTTTTTTTTCAATTTCTTACCTCGACGAAGATGGGATTTGTTTCCGTATCGTATCCTTGTCCCCACTGCGGCCTAACATCGTGGAGTTGGCGGCTTTTCCTGGAGGCCGACCTGGCTCTCCAAGCCGTGGGAGTCTGCGGGACTTTAACATCGGGGAGCTTGTGATCCCTTTGCCGGGGATCAAAGCTCCAACTGCGGGGCCTGTGGACTTAAACATTGTGAAGCCCGTGGACTCTGGTAAGAAGAGGCTAACTCAGGGGCTCCATGCTCCGGAGAGGATTTCAACCGCTCCGACGCGGGAGTCTCGATCACCCTGATGGGGGCTTTGATTGTCGGCTGCGGGCTTTGATCACCCCGACTGCAGATGGTTTGACTTCCCGACCGCGGGAGAACAAAGAGGAAGAAGATTGAACTTTATTGCCTTCCATCGCAGTGTGGAATGTGGAATCTACTTTGGTGATGTCTTAAGTTGTCTTTAGTTGTTGCCGACAGGGTCTTAGGTTGTCAAAGGTCTGGTCGTAGGTGGACGTCCTAATAGGTCACCGGTTGTCGGTAGCTTGACGTAGCTTGACTAGGTGGTAGGTTGTTGTAGACATTGTCGTAGTTAACTGTCAAATGTACCTTAACTGGTACATGTGTCAATAAACTGGCCTTGAAACCCTTATTTTGTGTTCTGGATGCTTGAATTCCTCCCACATCCCACAGGTTTGTTGGTTCATTGTCGTATGTAAATTGCCCCTAGAGAATCATTAGTGTTGAAAAGGCCTTTGCGATAGTGAACTGTTCAGAAGCACAACCATCTCTTTTGTTTAATAGGTTACCTTACAATAATATGGAGTTGCCGTTGTACACAGGCCAACACATGGCTCAATAATTTACGGCACTATACTGCAGTCTCATCCATCCTCACAGCCTCTGTGATTTGGACATGGCATCTTCCTAGGGTCATACAGCATGGAAACAGACCATTCACTATGGAATATAGGTGATCCGTACGAGAGGTACAGGTTGGCTACTTGGAGTATTTAACTCAGGAGGGTTTAAAGAGGGGTTGACAAAGTGTCCTGACCGAAAAGGTCGCCTATCCATGCTCTTCAGAGATGCTACCTGACCCGCTGGGTTACTCCAGCACTTTGTGTCTTGTTTTGTAAACCAGTACCTGCAGTTTCTTGTATCGAGGGTTTAAACTAGATTGGCAGGGGTCGGGATCCAATGCAGTATTGAGTCTGAAGAAGGGTCTCGACCCGAAACGTCGCCTATCTCCTTCGCTCCTTAGATGCTGCTGCACCCGCTGAGTTTCTCCAGCCTTTTGTGTAACCCGCAGTATTGAGGCAAGTGGGAGACTGGAAGTCAGTACAGGAGGCAATGACAGCAGGATCAATGGACTGGATAGGCAGAAGCCTGGCAGGGAGTGAGGAAAGATACTTGGAATAAATTACATTTATTTCAATGCTAGAGGCCTGAGAGGGAATTACTGTAAACTGTCTACCCTCTACTAAAATCTTGTTACAAAGTTGAGGCAATATTATTGAGTGCCATGGCAACCTCCTATCAACTTCTAAATTGGGGCAAAGCCAACTTTAGTGGGTTGGACAGGTGCTTGCAAATGTTGTTTGGAGTAGGTTGTTTGCAGGCAAAGGGACCTCCAGAAAATGGGATGATTTTAAAAGTGGATAGTGAAAGTTCAAGGCATGCATGTTCCTGTTAGAGTGAAAGGCAAGGCTGGTAGGAGTAAGGAAACCTGGATGATGAGACAAATTGAGGCTATGGTCAAGATAAAGAAAGAGGCATGTCAGATATAGGCAGCTGGCATCCCTAGAGCAGTAGAGGGGATTGAGCAGCATACTTAAGCAGGAAATCAGGAAGTCAAAAAAGGGACATGAGGTAGCTCTGGCAGACACGTTTAAGGAGCATCCAAAGAGATTTTACATGTGAATGGGTGATCGAAGGTCGGCGTTGACTCGGCATGCCGAAGATCTTGATTCGATGCTTTATTTTTAATCTCCAAGCTAAATCTAAGTATATTATGGGGAAAAGGGTAACTAGAGAGAGAATAGGGCCCGTTAGGATCCAAAGCCGTCATTTATGTATGAAGCCCCAAGAGATAGGCAATGAGCAACGTCCTCAACAAACATTTCTTCTTCTTTTTAATCGCAGGGAAAGCAATGAAGGTCAAGGAAATGGGGAAAGTTAATGATGATGTCTTGAGAACACTCTGTATTCCAGCCATGGAGGTGCTGGATGCCCTAACATGTGTGAAGGTAAATATACCTCCTGAGCTGATCATGTACACCCAAGAACACCAAGGACTAAAGAGCATAGGTTTAAGTTGAGAGAGTAAAGATTTAATAGGAACCTAAGGGGAAACTTTTTCACACAGGGGAGAGTGGGTATGTGGACAAGGTGCCAGAGGAAGTAGTTGAGGCAGGTACAATAACTAATATGTTAAAGTCATTTGAACCAGTAGATAGATTGAAATGGTTTAGAGGGATATGGCCAAAATGTGGGCATATAAGCCAACATCTATAAGCCAATAACTCGGCAACATGGACATATTGCGCCAAAGCTCCCAGATACATTGTATAGGACTTTAATACTTTTACTTCTTGCTTTGCCTTAAATTTAGTCAAAGAGTTGATTAAAAATCTTGCTAAAATATTGCACGTCCATTCTGCCGAGATTTTGTTCCTTTGTGGGAAGTATAGGCTGTAGGCTTTGTCTTATAACTTGGAGTAGACGGTCTATCATGGAAGAGCTTATCCATAGCCCAGCAGCCAGGCCATGAGCAGCACTGATAGAGAATAGGAGCCAGTTAACTCTTTTATGGGTACATGATGGGTGCATCATTCTGCCACCCAATCACACCAATTACAATTAATAAACAGATTTAATATTACAGTTGAATAAATGAGAATGAATAATAACTGATTATTGTACAAAACATATGTTTAAGAAGGAATTGCAGATGCTGGAAAATCGAAGGTAGACAAAAGTGCTGGAGAAACTCAGTGGGTGCGGCAGCATCTATGGAGCGAAGGAAATAGGCAACGTTTCAGGCCGAAACCCTTCTTCAGACTTCAGACTATTGTACCAAACATGTGGGAGGTGCACTCATTGACCTTTGCAGTGCAATATTCCACAAGTGAGGCAGCACATGACTGAGCTGGGGCCTTTAAACTGGGCCAGAACCAACTCATTCAGTTTAGTGCAGCTCAGTTTCCTATTCAGAAAATGCTGGAAGCTTTAAGCAGGTCAGGCATACATACGTTCATAAGGTACAGGTGCAGAATTAGATCATTAGCCCATCAAGTTTACTTCACCATTCAATCATGGCTGATCTATCTTTCCCTCTCAACCCCTTTTTCCTGCCTTCTCTCCATAATCCGGCAGGCAGTATGTGTGGAAGGAGATAGATTCAATGTTTCTGGCCTTCCTCCCAACTGGGAAAGATATTTATTAACAATAAATCATCTTGGTAAAGTTCCAAGTGTTTATTTGTGTTTGCTTTCATCCTGTTTTGCTGCCTGATCTCCTCTAGCCCGCAATATGCAGCACTGGCCACTGGGTGTCAGCATTAGCTGTGCGTGAGCTGTGGAAGTCAGACTCTGCTGAAGAAAGATTAAGCTGGGGGTTCAATGGTGGTCTAGAAGGGCACAGACCCTCTGCCAGAAGATACGAATGATGCCCGGCAGGTGGAGAATGGTCACTCCTCTCACCTTAACATTTGTACCACAACGCTCCTACTCGCTTTTCTCACCCACCTTGTCCCACTGGTTTATTCTTTCCCAGTCTGATCCCTTGCTCCCTCCTCTCTTGCTCACTTTTCTCACACCCTCAATCTGTCTCATTGCCTTTACTCTCCCCCCCCCCCCCCCCCCCCCCTATTTCTTCTATTATTTACTCTGCAAGAGTAGATCTCAAACAACAAACCTCAACCATAACAGGCATCACATCTCAATCTACTCCCACCCGCCCACAGACACAGGTCACCGGAAGGCCACAAAATGCAAGCTCAGGTAATCTATGCCCTTCCACTGACGGTGCCCCCCAAGCCCAGAGTTGGCTTGCTGAGAGTTGTCAGCACCGTCGGCATATACACAACGGTCCACTCCACATTGTCTTGAACAAACAGGGCAGTAACTTGATTCATTAGTCATAGGGACAGAATTGGGTCATTTGCTCCATCAAATCTACTCTGCCATTCAATCATGGCTGATCGTTATTTCCCGCTCAACTTCATTCTTCTACCTTCTCCCCATAACCTCGATGTAGCAGTAAGTGTTGTTGTCTGATAGCTCAAAGGAACAACATTGACCTCAAATGCTATTCTGTGGCATTTGCTCATTCTCCCCATGTCCATGTGATGTTCCTCTGGGTGCACTGGCTTCTAGACTGTGGGCCGAGGAGCTTTTTCATTCAGTTTCGTGACCCAACTCACAGGAAATAACTGAATTTTTAACATATTGTGTAAAAATATTATATAAATCATACCTGAATCTTGTCAAGAACAAAACCTGCACATTTTGTTTAAATATGACAAAAACCTCCAATTTTCTGAGTAGTAATTGGCCAATCAATGCACGTTTGACATTGAGGTCGGACGCAAATTGACCAATCCAGCACTTTGTTTTATGGTCGCTAGGCAGCGAGGACTCTGGGATCATGGCTGCCTCCTCATTACATCAATAGCAATAGCAAGGTTTCCAAGGATTAAGGTAATGCTCACCTTGCTGATCATTTTGTTTTTCAATTGATTTATCTTTATAAACTTATGATGTGAACTGTTAAATAAAAATGATAAATAACAAATGTACAGCTAGGGTTAGGATTAGGGTTAGGGTCAGTGTCAGTCAGTCAGGCTTGTCGGTAAGCTGATGGATGATGTGGAGGATCGGTCGGGCTGTCAGTCCTGCGGTGGATGGTGAGAGTGTTCGGATGGCTGGTGAGTGCTGTAAAGGGTCGGTCGGGCAGTTGGGAGGCCAGTGGGTGCTGCGAGTGATCGGCCGGCCAGTGAGCGCTGCGAGGGCTCGGTCGGGCTGTCGGCCGGCCGGCCGGTGTTGCAGCGAGCGAGCGGGCAGACTGACGGAGCCGGCGCTATGGGGCTGCTGAAGGCGGCCCAGGCGGCTTGCAGGGCAGTGCTGCTCCCCACCATCATCACCACAACGATCCAGAAGGGCAGGCTGGCCGAGGTGGACTCACTGAGCGGGCCACACGTATGGAGCCCACAACCGGTCCCAAAGCGGCTCCAGCTCCAGCCGTGGGCAGCTCTGGAAGGGGGGGGGGGGGGCGAGTTAGGGTTAGTATAGGGTTTGCATTTTCCTCTCATTGGAAGGTGCCTTAGCCTTCCCCCAGCCTGGCACTGCCCCAGTCCCACGATAACCGTGACCCCCATTCTGCACACTGGCAGTCAGTGGGGTTCAGTAAACGGGGGAACCCAGAAGGACTGCCCTCACCCATTAATTAGGCTGTTGTTTAAGAAGGAACTACAGATGCTGGAAAATTGAAGGTAGACAAAAATGCTGCAGAAAATGCTTCAGAAGGGTTTCGACCCGAAACGTTGCATATTTCCTTCGCTCCATAGATGCTGCCTCACCTGCTGAGTTTCCCCAGCATTTTTGTCTACCATTAATTAGGCTGATTCAGGAGCCGGACCTCTGCGGCAGTCTCATTCAAAAAACACACACAATTATATTAATTATATTATTTTTATATAATATAATTAAACATAATTATATATGATTACAGTCATATTCACAAATATATATATATATATGGTATAATAATATATAGTTTAAATAGACTGCAACATGGAAATAGGCTCCCTATGGTGTAATATGAGCATTGGCCACTAGATGGCGTTTACTTTCTTGATCTCATTTTCAAATTAATTTAATTAATTAATGTGCAACTTTTGGCATTGATGAGTTATGACTTCGTTCTCAATTATATTCCATCTAAAGCTGTGCAAAATTTCATGTAGTTCCGAGACATGGGTCACGAAAGTTGATTTCTTTTTTATCACTTTAGTCTTTATTGCTTTTATGTATACACAAATATAACACAAATATAACAACGAAACATACAACATTACAGTGAAATGTACAACAGTGTAGCGGGGGGGTTCAATTTACAATTAATGATGCAGTATATAGAACTATTTTCTTATTAAAACATTTTCCAACAACTTACATTATTGTCAATAAAATTATACAGTGTTGACGTCTTTATTTCTATACCTAATCCATTTTTCCCATTTTCTGCTAAACTCGTCTTCTTTCATTCTTAGAGAATATGTCATTTTCTCCATGACAAATATTTCCTGTACTATGTCTAATCATTGTCTAAGTCTGGTGCAAGCCAGTTGTCTAAGTCCGCTGCAAGCCAGTTTCTTGTAATGGCCTTTCTGCCAGCTGTGAGTAGGATTTTAACCAAGTAATGATCTTCCTTCAGCACCACTGTAGTTATATTACCCAGGTATAAAATGGAACACTTCTTGGAGACTATATATCCGAATACCTCCTTTAATTCTGAATTCACTCTGTCCCAAAATGGTTCTATTTTTGGGCAACTCCAGAAGATGTGTGCATGATTTGCATCTGTTTGGCCACATTGCCTCCAGCATGTTTGCTGCCTTAGAATTTGCTTGCTTTTTATGTTAGGCGTAATAAAGAAACGAATCAAATTTTCCCAATTAAATTCTCTCCATTTTTGTGAATTAGTGGATGTCTGTAGTGTTACACACATATAGACATAGATAGAAACATAGAAAATAGGTGCAGGAGTAGGCCATTTGGCCCTTCGAGTCTGCACCGCGATTCAATATGATCATGGCTGATCATTCAACACAGTATCCTGCACCTGCCTTCTCTCCATACCCTCTGATCCCTTTAACCACAAGGGCCACATCTAACTCCCTCTTAGATATAGCCAATGAACTGGCCTCAACTACCTTCTGTGGCAGAGAATTCCAGAGACTCACCACTCTCTGTGCGAAAAATGTTTTCCTCATCTCGGTCCTAAAGGAATTCCCCCTTATCCTTAAACTGTGACCCCTTGTTCTGGGCCTCCCCAACATCGGGAACAATCTT
Source organism: Raja brachyura (assembly GCA_963514005.1). Next base: position 12,218,364 of record OY740812.1, read on the forward strand.
CCTGCATCTAGCCTGTCCAACCTCTTAAGAATGATATAAGTTTCTATAAGATTCCCCTCAATCTTCTGAATTCTAGCGAGTACAAGCCGAGTCTACCCAGTCTTTCTGGATATGATGCCATTCTTTTTCTGAGATTGTGATGTTCAATTCCTTTTCCCACTTAAATTTCACATAAAATATAGTTTTAGCTTGACATTCCATTAAACTATGATAAAGTTTAGAAATAATCCTTAATTTTTTTTGACGATACGCATTAACTATCGCTTCTATCACTGGATTATTTTCTTCTAGTGCCTCCCTTTTTACTTTTTTTGGTAATAATCTCTCAGTTGGAGGTATCTAAACAAGTCTTGGTTCCGAAGTGCAAATCTATCCTTCAAATCTTGAAAACTTCTTGGGTCTCCATTTTCAATAACAGTACAAAATGCAGTCATTCCTTTCTTCATCCACTCTTTAAATGTTGAGTCATACATCCCTGGTTTAAATTCATTATCCAAAGCTATCCATCTTAAAACATTTTGTCGTTTATTCAGTTTAAGTTGTCTGGTAAGACTGAACCATGTTTCTAAAGTAAATATCGTTATTGGATCGATTATATTCCTGATATGTTCAGGAAGCGCTTTATCTCCCAAGAGTGTTTGGATGTGGAAATCAGGGATATATGTCTCAATCTCTTTCCACCTAGCTATATAGCTGTCCTCACACCAATTAATTAGTGGTCGAAGTTGGGCTGCATAGAAATCTATATAACTAAAAGTCTGATCTTGACCGCTTTTGGCCCACTGTGCTGCAATTTCCGAGACAACGCCGCCACCTACGGCCGTCATTTTTGGCCACCTCGCTCAGAGCCCCCCTCCGCCTTACTGGACCAGAGGAGTGTTCCCATCGATGAAAGATGAGAGAGATATTAATGTTTTTTTTTAAATCCCCATTCTCTCTCTGCTACCCCTGCTGGTGGCAGGGGGGAGGGACTATAAAACCCGGAAGTGTCATGCCTCACTCAGTCTCTGCCAGACCCAGGAAGCGAGAGGGTCACGGCTCTCTGAGCTATGAATAACACTGAACGGATGTCTACTCCACAGTGAGTCCCCTTGATGTGGCTGCTGCCAAATTGTTTACCTTTTTGTTTGTTCACAAAATGAATTTTGGTTGTCAGATGGCTGCTTGCTGCCCAATTGTTTGCCTCTCCTTTTCTTTAAAAAATTTGTGTTCACAAAATGAATTTTGGATGTCAGGTGGCTGCTTGCTGCCCAATTGTTTGCCTCGCCTTTTTCAAGAGTTTGTGTTCACAAAATGGATTTTTGTTGTCAGGTGGCTGCGGCCAAATTGTTTGCCTCGCCTTTTTCAAGAGTTTGTGTTCACAAAATGGATTTTGGTTGTCAGGTGGTTACTTGCTGCCCAGTTGTTTGCCTTGCCTTTTTTTTTTTAAGTTTCTGTTCACAAAATGAATTTTGGTTGTCAGGTGGCTGCTTGCTGCCCAATTGTTTGCCTCGCCTTTTTAAAAAGTTTGTGTTCACAAAATGGATTTTGGTTGTCAGGTGGCTGCTTGCTGCACAATTGTTTGCCTCACCTTTTTGAAGAGTTTGTGTTCGCAAAATAGATTTTGGTTGTCAGGTGGCTGCGGCCCAATTGTTTGCCTCGCCTTTTTCAAGAGTTTGTGTTCACAAAATGGATTTATGTTGTGGTGGCTGCGACTCAATTGTTTGCCTTGCCTTTTTCAAGAGTTTGTGTTCACAAAATGTATTTTGGTTGTCAGGTGGCTGCGGTCCAATTGTTTGCCTCGCCTTTTTCTAGAGTTTGTATTCACAAAATGGATTTTGGTTATCAGGTGGCTGCGGCGCAATTATTCGCCTCGCCTTTTTCAAGAGCTTGTGTTCACAAAATGGATTTTGTTTGTCAGGTGGCTGCGGCCAAATTGTTTGCCTTGGCTTGGCTTTTAAAATCGTTGCAACAGTTGGCTTCCAGCTCAAGAATCCATTTGGCCCGCAATGTCTATACTAGTCATCTGGAAACCAGTAATTTTGGCCCGCAAACCCATACTAGTGCAACAAAAAGCCCCCCCCCCCCCCCCCCCACCTCACTGGTGAGCAATATTGGAATTGGTGGAGAGGTGGAATATTGCGTTGGTGACCCGCCCTCCCATGTGATGCTGGGATCCAACGGGTCCCACTTAGTCTAGCATATCCTAAAATTTGGAAGTGCCATTCCACCTTTGTCCTTGGGTAACTGGAGTGTAGTGTATCGAATTCTGGCCTTCTTTCCTCCCCAAATAAATTTAGATATTAATTTATCCAATTCCGTGAATTGTATTATTGGTACCTCTATTGGCAGAGATTGAAACAAGTACAATAGCCTTGGCAAAATATTCATTTTCACCACATTTATCATACTACTAAAATCCATTGGGTAGGTGGACCATCTTTCTATATCCTTTCTTATGTTTTGGTTGATGTGATTATAGTTGGCCCCATACAACATTGATATATTTATTGTTATAAGTACCCCAAGGTATTTGATTGATTTTGAATCCCATTTAATATTATAATTTTGTTTGATTTCTTCTGGTGGAGGACAATTAAATAGGAGAGTTTGAGTTTTTGCAATATTCACTTTATATCCTGCATAAAAATTAAATTTCTCTATGACCCCCATCGTCCTTGGGAATGAGGTGTTTACTTCCGTGAGATACGTCATTACATCATCTGCAAAAAGGCCACTTTTATGTTCTCTGTCTCTTATAGTTACTCCCCTCAGTTCCCTATCTCGACGAATTGCTTGAGCCAATGGTTCAATATATATAGCAAACAGGGTAGGGCTAAGACAACATCCCTGTCTCGTTCCTCTTCCTAACACAAATCTCTCAGCTAAGGACCCATTCACCTTTACTCTTGCAGTAGGTTGCTGGTAAATTGCTTTAATAACTTGAATTGAATCTTCGGTAAAGCTAAATCTTTCTAGTGTTTGATATAAGAATTCCCAATTAACCCTATCGAAGGCCTTTTCCGCATCTAGGCTTATCAGGACAGAACGTGTACTTTCCTTTTGAATCTTGTGTATTATATGTAGGGTTCTTCTAATACTGTCCTGTGTTTGTCTGCCTATTATAAAACCAGTCTGGTCTTCATCAATTAAATCTGCCATGAGGTGGACCCATCCATACTATGGGACTCATTGAAGGCTGTAATACGAGGTAGGTTAATAGCTAGGGCATCACATATTAAAAAGGCCAGAATGAAAACATATAATAAGTTGATATCAGACCTGAAGGATTTAGAACAGAAGTACAAAAATAATAAGGACCAGAGAACTTATAAGCAAATAGAAGACTTGAGAGGACAAATGGATGGAATATTCGGTCAAGAGGTGGAGAAAAAAGCAAGATTTGTAAAGCAGGCACATTATGAGCTTGGCCCTAAATCTACTAAAATACTTGCCCAAAAGCTACACAAACAACAGGCTGACAACACCATACACAAAATTAAGGACCCCTGTACACATAATTTGAAGAGTGATCCAAAAGAAATAGAATATATATTCCAGGAATATTATAAAGAATTATATACACAAACCTCTACAGTAGATAGGGAATCAATGAGGACTTTTTAAAAGTACAATAGATCTGGCCTGTATTGGAGAGACACAAAATAAAATAATCACAGCAGAAATATCACTGGAGGAGATAGAGAAGACAATTGGTAGGATGAAAACAAACAAGGCCCCAGGCAGCGTCGGTTTCCCTATAGAGTGGTATAAAATATTTCGGAATGAGCTGAACCCACTTCTTCTGAGAAACTTTAACTGTATTATCAAAGAAGGCAAGACACCCCCATCATGGAAAGAGGCAATTATAACATTAATCCCCAAAGAGAACAAAGACAAGGAAAATTGTACCAACTACAGACCGATATCAATTCTAAATGTGGACTATAAATTATATTCTTCAATTATCTCCAAACTAAAGTTGATTTCTGGACATATTTTTGATGCACGGCCCACAGCCTATTCCTCCCATGTCCTCAAATAAGGGGAGATCTCCAAAAATGCTTTTTGTAAGCAAAACACACACACACCCACATCTGTTAATTATTACTTAATCAAGGGAACAAGAAATTAGGAGAGGGGGAGTGGGATGAATGTGATTAGTGCCCTGAGGGCCAGAATGGAGCCAATGGGCTGAATGGCCCTTTCTATCATTATAAGAGTGGAAATATTTTATTATGGTTGTTTCATTATGCTTCTTTGCTTTGAGGACTCACTTATTTCAGAATGGAGAGGACTGAGAGTTGTATGAAATGTACATCACTTGCAGTGTCTGTGTAACTAAGATAATGTGCCAGCACTTATTCATTTCCATTTTGTTTTGGAAAGCTCTTTATTTAACAAGACACCGAGTTATGAGCACTTGGATCCAGAACTTGGATTTTGAATGGGTCTGGTTCTGACAGCAGCTGATATTTTGCCTTTAACGGGGGAAACAGGAAGAGATTAATAATCCTGACTTAGTTCTGGATTGCTGGACTGTCCCTTCCTTCTTTGGTGTTTTATAGTATGTGATAATATATATATGTGATATATATATATTTTCTTCCCTTTTTCCTTCTGCCCACAATATTTAATATGTAAAAGAACATGTGATTCTGTTCCATTCTGTTTGTAGGTTGTTTGTTTGTTTTTTTGCTCAAAGTCCACGAGCACTGCCACTTTTCATTTCACTGCACGTCTCGTATGTGTATGTGACGAATAGACTTGACTTGATTTGACTTGATAAATGTATGTTTCAGTGTTCTTTGGCTGGTTTTATGTGGGGAGGGAGGGAAATGGAGTAAAAATTGCTTACATCGACAGAGATGCAATTATTTTCCATATTGTATCTCTGTCCGCACTGCGGCTTAACATCGTGGAGTTGGCGGCTTATGCAGGAGACCGACTTCGGGAGATCCAACCGTGGGAGCCTGCAGGGTTTTAACATCGTTGAGCCCACCGGCTGCGGGAGCTTCGATCGACGGCTGATTTGACTGCCCCGATCTCGGGAGAAAACTGAGGGAAGAAGGTTAGACTTTATTGGCTTCCATCACAGTGGAATCCGCTGTGGTGGATGTTTATGTTAACTTTTATGTGGTTGTGTGTCTTGTTGCTTTTTGTTTAGTATGGCTGTATGGTAATTCGAATATCACTGTACCTTCATTGGTACATGTGACAATAAAAGACCTTTGAAACCTTTGACATTCTAGAAGCGAGGGTACCAGTGCAGAATAAGAGAGCAACAGGTTCAAATGCAGAATAAATGGTCATGCTCAAACATAGAAACACATAGCCACACGCACACGAGCAGGCACACAGGCATGCGCGCACATGCACATGCACATGCACAAATACAGGCACAAGCACAAATACAGGCACACACACACACTCAAACACAGGTGCACATACACACACAAAACATGCATATGCATGGATGGTTTATTGAGTAAAGGCATGTTAAAGTGTTATTTCCTCATCAGTGTCACGCTGAGGTACGGCATGTTCAATTAACACAATCCCCTGAGTAACAAGCCATCAAAGGTGTGTTCATTACACAATAGTAATGAACTTCTTGTCGATAAGTTCATTGTAATTTGTTCTACATCATTTTCTGAAAGGCACATAGCGGCCTTCCAACCAGGAGTTGTGGGAATCCCTGGGACACTAAGAGCAACGGCGTTGTGAGGAACAGATCTATACAGGCACAGAATAAATGGGAGCTGCTCAGAATTAGTATATGAATCTTTATTCAGTGATTTCTTGATCTCAGTGAAGATGTCAGGAAGGACAACACGAAGGATGGACACCTCCTTACGGTGAGGATAGAAACCTGGTGAAGCATTCCAGGTGGCTCTTTCACAGCTCGCAGGGGCGGGTCACAGAGAGCCATTGCCAACTGCTTGGAAGTAGAACACCTTCTTGCTGTCTGGGTCAGAGGTATAATGTAATGTGTGGGCCGCAAGGATAGAAAGAGAGAGATAAAACTAAATCATTTCTAACAGATTTACGAGTAATTTGAATGTATCTGCAATTGAGTTGGATGCTGCTATGAGCCAGCTGTTTTTAGGTAGGCACGTTATATCTTCAATAGGTTCACAGGCAGCTTCAAATGTTATTGCATTTACTTCACAACACTACTTTTTCCAAGGATTTATATGGATTATTCTCAGTGGCGAGAAATTAAAACCTGGGCTAAACAAGGGGTACATTGTCTCTGTGAACGTGCCTCTGAAGGTGTATATGCGGTTCATGTAGTCAGCATTGTAAAAGGCCACATGCCCTCTGTCGTAATCAAGATAAACTCCAATTATTCGCGCCCGTAACCCTGAAACGATGACCACGCGGGGCTCATCGTTTGCCACGTAGTGCCTGTTCCTTCTCTCCAAAGTCCACAAGCCTTCTTGAGGTGTCAGCGAGATTGGTGACTTGCGTTCCACAGACTCTTTAGTCACCCCTATGATCCAGTCGGTCTTGCATCCCACAAAGACTTCCCAGTAGTGCACTCCTGATGACAAGCCCTGCTGGGCCAGGACAAAGGGATGGATGATGAATCGCGAGCTGGTGTCCGGGGGCTTCGTCAAACTTTGGCTGAAGATGACATTGGTCATGTTGTTGAAGATGAGAAGGTCCCGGTGTGCGGTCTCAGGATCCAGACTCAGTGGCACTGCCGAAGAATGGAGGACAGAGCGCCCACAATGAAAAGAGGGAAATCGTCTCAATCATTGCATTAAGATTATGGAATTTAACCAAGTGAAGAAGTTACATTGTATACAATTCAACTGTTGATTATTACAGAACTCCAAAAAGCTAGATAAACTGTAATAAAAAGAAACTTCTCAAATTTAAGCTTATTTCAGATTCTACAGAATATTATTCACCCAGTTCGACCAATGGCTCTTTCAGTACAATTGTTCTCCTGATTCAATTTAAAATATCATAGTTCCTCTCATTTTTATCCCCTTCCCTTTCATTATGTCTTGTAGAATAGCTTTGCCAATAGTGAAACAATCAACAAGTGGGAATTGAATGCAACATCTCCAAGTTTGCGGATGACACAAAGCTGGGGGGCAGTGTTAGCTGTGAGGAGGATGCTAGAAGGCTGCAAGGTGACTTGGATAGGTTGGGTGAGTGGGCAAATGCATGGCAGATGCGGAATAATTTGGATAAATGTGAGGTTATCCACTTTGGTGGCAAAAACAGGAAAGTAAACTATTATTTGAATGGTGGCCGATTAGGAAAAGGGAAGATGCAATGAGACCTGGGTGTCATGGTACACCAGTCATTGAAAGTAGGCATGTAAGTGCAGCAGGCAGTGAAGAAAGCGAATGGTATGTTAGCATTCATAGCAAAAGGATTTGAGTATAGGAGCAGGGAGGTTCTACTGCAGTTGTACAGAGTCTTGGTGAGACTACACCTGGAGTATTGCGTCCAGTTTTGGTCTCCTAATCTGAGGAAATACATTCTTGCCATAGAGGGAGTACAGAGAAGGTTCACCAGACTGATTCCTGGGATGTCAGGACTTTCATATGAAGAAAGACTGGATAGACTCGGCATGTACTCGCTAGAATTTAGAAGATTGAGGGGGGACCTTATAGAAACTTACAAACTTCTTAAGGGGTTGGACAGGCTAGATGCAGGAAGATTGTTCCAGATGTTGGGGAAGTCCAGAACAAGGGGTCACAGTTTAAGGATAAGGGGGAAGTCTTTTAGGACCGAGATGAGAAAAACATTTTTCACACAGAGAGTGGTGAATCTCTGGAATTCTCTGCCACAGAAGATAGTTGAGGCCAGTTCATTGGCTATATTTAAGAGGGAGTTAGATGTGGCCCTTGTGGCTAAAGGGATCAGGGGGTATGGAGAGAAGGCAGGTACGGGATACTGAGTTGGATGATCAGCCATGATCATATTGAATGGCGGTGCAGGCTCGAAGGGCTGAATGGCCTACTCCTGCACCTATTTTCTATGTTTATATGTTTCTATGTAAGTGTGTGAGAGTCACAGAGAGCGAGAATTATAACGGATTGTCTTGGGCAGGCAGCCTGTTTGTGGACACTCCTACATTTATGTTGTCAGCCAATTTTGAAATTATGCTTCCATGTCCAAATCCAAATCACTGGCTCCCACTCCTAATATCCAAGCAATCCCAATTCATCTTCAGAGTAGAAACAAGGCACTGCAGATACTGGTTTACCAAAAAAATACAAAGTGCTGGAGTAACTCAAAGGGTCAGGCAGCATCTATGGAGAACATGGATAAGAGATATTTTGAGTCAGGACCCCTCTTCGAAATGATGGTGGGAGCGGGAAGAAAGATGGAAGAGAGGAGGATCAGGTAGGTAATGGGTGGATACAGATGAAGGGTTTCATTTTGTTAGGCAGATGGATGGACAAAGGCCAGAGATGAAAAGACAGAAGGACAAAAGTTTTGAAGAGTTGTGAGTTGTGTAGAGGAAGGTGGTTAAAAGGGGATGGAATAGGTAAACATTAAGGTGGGGCGCAGTGAGGAGGGGAGGGTGGGAGAAGAAGAGAAAGGGGTTTGGCAGTTCTGTAAAATTGGAGAATTCAATGTTCACAGTATCGGGTTGTAGGCTACCCAAGAAGAATATGAGGTGCTGTTCTTCCATTTTGTATGTGGCCTTACTCTGGCAATGGAGGAAGCCAAGGGCGCATTGGTCAGTGTGGGAATTGGAAGAGTTAAAAGAGTTAGTAACCGGAAGATCCAGTAGGCCTTGATGTGCCGAGCGTTAGTGTTCGGCAAAATAGTCGCCAAGTCTTTGCTTAGTCTCGCCAACGTGCAAGAGGCCACATCGGGAACATCAGATGAGGTTAGAGGAGGTGCACGTGGACCTCTGTCTCACTTAGAAGGACCACTGGAATTCCTGGATGGGGGTAAGGGAGGAGTTACAAGGACAGATGTTGCATCTCTTGTAGTTGCAGGGGAAAGTACCTGTGGAGACAGTGGTTTGGGTGGGAAGGGATGAGTGAACCAAGGAGTTGTGGAGGGAGTGGTCTAACTTGGCCTGGCAAAGATTGATGGGGATGGGAAGATGTAACTGGCCATGAGATCATGTTGGAGGTGGCAGAAATGTTGGATGCATTGGATGTGGAGGCTGGTGGGGTGAAAAGTGAGGACCAGGGGAAGTCTATCCTTGTTCCATCCGGGGGAGGGTGAGTGAGAGCAGAACTATGGGGCACAGAGGAGATGCAGGTGAGGTATCCATCCTTGACCGCAGGGGGGGAACCCACATTTATTGAAGAAAGAGGACATCTGGGATGTCTGAGAATGGAATGTGTCACCTTGGGACAGATGTGGTGGAGACGGAGAAATTAAGAGTGGAGGATAGCATCTTTGCAAGCGTCAGGGTGGGAAGAGGAGTAATCCAGATAACGGTGGGAGTCGGTGGGTTTGTAGTAGACATTAGTCAATAGTCTGTCCCCTGTGATGGAGACAGAGAGATAAAAAAAAAAGGAAAGAGGTGTCAGAGACATTCTAAGTGAATCTGAGGACAGGGTAGAAGCATGGGTCCAGCAGAGAATAAGGTAAAGTTGTGGGTGTGCGAGGCCCTTGAGAGCTGCAAGGAGACAGAGTGAGGGCCTACTCTTATCTTGTTATCTTAGTCCCTGTTGGTCACCCTGTGATTCAATCTCTGTTCAATCTCACCTTACATCCCCTTCTCTGCTGTGCCTAAGTGCCTCCAGCAGACATTGTATTCAATCTCTCAAGAACTTGCCCCTTCCTCTATCAGAGACTTCCATCAGTCCCACAGCCTTGCCAAGATGGTGACATTTCTTCCATTCTGGCCCAGGTTGCTTTGGCCCCAGCACAACTGGCTGTGCCTTCAGCTGCCCCGGCACTAAACTCTATAACTCCTCCTCTGCCAAACTCTCTCTCAGAGCCCAGGAATAGGGAAATTATATTTCTCCCCTCAAGTCTGTTCCAAATTCAGTGAGATCCAGAATGATTTGTGGCTTCACTCCATTTATAAATCTTTGTCCCAGCATTTATTGCCTTTTTTTAGAAAAGAGTTCCAAACATTTACCACTCTTTCTGAGTGAGAGTAAAAGACATCTGAAAACCCTGTCTCCAGATTGTTGTGCCTTTCTGAAACCCTAGTAGTTTCCAGTTCTGATTTACCAAGCATCCAGTAGTTTTTCTTTTCCTACGCCACCAGTTCCTCTTAATGTCTTGAAAATGTCTAATCTGCTAATTTTGATGCAAACAATCTTGTTTTATAATTTGTTCTAGCAACTTAATCCTAGGAAATACCAAGCATAAATCTAAGTGCTTTTAAAGCCAATTTACCCTTCGTATGGTGTGCTGCCCCGAAATATATGACGTGGTCATACGCAGTGAGCCATGACTCTGCCCCTCTGTACACTGTTCCTTTGGATATTAATTCATTATTCCATTGCTTTGTTGATTATTATCTGCATCTGTTCATTGTACTTTAATATTCGCTGTATGTAGATGACAAAATCTCTTTTGACCTCCATTGTTTGTGGCCAAAGGTTAAGTGTTCTATTATTTTTAGATCCAAAGTACGTAACCTAACACTTAAACCCATTTGCTAGTTATCTCTGTCATTTAAAACTTTTGTCTGAGTGTTTCCAATGCCACTTATCATTGTGTCATTAGCAAACTTGGATATGTGATTTCCCGACCTGTCCATCTAAATGTTTAATTCACCACGTTCAAATTATCTCTGACTAAGCTGCTGGTCAAAAATTAACACTGGGATTTCTTTGATGGGGTGAATCTGAACTTCATGTGACTATATAATGTGCATATAAACACCCCTCCTGTGTTTTAGTTATACAGTCATAGAAATACACAGATCACAGAATAATTTCCTTTAACCCACCCGTCCATGCTGACTATCAAGTACCCATCTATGCTAATCATTTACTGGTACTTGGTTTGGAGATATCTATGCATTGGCAATTCAAGTGCTCGTCTAATGAAGAGAGCACCTGTCTCCGCCGCTCTCTCTGGCAGCGTGTTCCAGATTCCAACTACTTCTGGGTAAAAAATCTCTCCCTCAGATCCCCTGTAAGCCTCTAACTCCTAACCTTCAACCTGTACCCTCTAGTTATAGACACATCCGCCATGGGGAGAGGATCCTACTATCTATTATTACCATGCTCTTCATAATTTCATTAATTTAAGTTTCTGGTCAATGATAACCCCTATCATGGCATCTATAAGGAGCAGGTCAGCTGTCTCTTGTTATAAATGATTCTTGGTGCTTGTGTGATGGATGTGTGTGTCACTTGCAACATAAGCCCAAGCTGGGACAGGTTTGGCCACAGATTGCTTCACATGCATGGACATGTGAATGGAGCTGAATAATCCAGTCTGCCTGTAGAAACAAGGAATTGCAGATGCTGGTTTACAAGAAAAGGCACAGCGTGCTGGAGTAACTCAGCAGGATCTGTGTGCTATTTGCAACATATAACAAGAAACACGAGCACCAAGAAACACTTATAACAAGAAACAGCTGAAGTGTAGACCTTCAATGTAAACACAGTTGATGTGAGGCTAGAGGGGGGCTACTGAGTACCAACAACTCAACTATTTTCTTAAGATATTATTTTCTTACCGGGATTAAAGCCGATTTCATGGACCATTTTTTTCCAGGAACTGTACATCAATAGGAATTTGTACTTGGCACTGTCCAACTTCACAGACACTTTTGTGGGATTAGAAACTGCCATTTTAACTCTAGAAAAATGGATTTAAATTTAAGTTTCTGTTTGGTCAACTGGGATACGTTCATATTAATGGATAGCCAGTTATACAATGGAGTTACCTTTCTTGTGTTGCTTTCATGTTCTGGAAAGAGAAAAAAACACAGTGTTAAGTTCACCATGTAGGTTCATGGGTCTGTAAATTGCCAATATTGTGTAGGGAGTGGATGTGAAAGTGGGATAATATAGAGCTAGTGTGAACGGGTGATCGATGGTTGTCATGGACTCGGTGGGCCAAAGGGTCCCTTTCCTTGCTGTATCTTTCTTAACTAAACTAAAAATCTCTAAACTAAGCTACAGGAGGATATGCATAGACAGATGAAGCTTGCAGATATCTCATGGCCCAATATATTTCCTTTCTTTTGTTTTAATAATTTTATTAAAACCCATCCTCCCCAAAGTGTTGACAATTCCTTTCCACATCACAGATGCTGATCCACCCACTGAGCTCCCCCTGCAGATTGTTTGTTGAACCAGTATGTGAGAGTGGATTGCAAAATACTTAACCATTAGGAATAGTATGGCATCTTCTTGAAAAAGCTCCTCGCTGACTAGTTGAATGATATCTGATAATGCAGTAGATTCAAAGTCCAGCTGCATGATTATGTCTTGCAGCACAGTGAAGCGCTGCCAAGCTTCATTGTGGAGTTCCTGCATAATGCTTTCCTCTTCCATCCTCAGGAACTCGTGAAGACGCACAAACACCTTCCTAATGTGTTGCTCCGTCATTGACACATCATCCTGGAGAAAGGGACAAGACAGTGTTGAAATAAGAGTTGGGAGGAAGAGGGAGCCTGCATGTGCATGGAGGAAGGGGTGAGGTTAACAATGAGACAGCAAGAATAAGAGGAAGACCAGGGGATATAAGTGTAAGGCGAGAGGGGAAAGTTTTAATTGGAACCTGAGGGGCACCTTATTCCACACAGAGGACAGTGGGTATATGGAACGAGCTGCCAGAGGAGGTTGTTGAGGCAGGTGCTATAACCAATATTGTAAAGTAATTAGGACCAGTAGTAGATGGGTCAAAAAGGTTGAGATGATATGGTGAAAATATGGACATATGGGTCAAGCTGAGATGGGGCATCTTGGTCGGCATGGACATGTTGGGCCGATGGGCGCAGTTCCAAACTGTATGATTGTATATGAGTTTATTTAAGTTCTTGCTTTGCCTTTATTTTAGTCAGGGAGATGGTTACAAATCTTGCTAACATATTTCACTTCCGTTCTGCTGAGATATTGTTGCTTTGAGTGAAGTATAGACTGTGGGCTCGTTTCGCATATTGGAGTAGCCGGTCTACCGTAGACAGTCCAGAAGCTAGGCAACGGGCAACACTGGCAGAAAATTGAGAGCCGGTTAACTCTTTGCCAGGTCAGTGATGGGTAGGTACTAAGTATAATTACATAGAAACATAGAAACATAGAAATTAGGTGCAGGAATAGCCCATTCGGCCCTTCGAGCCTGCACCGCCATTCAATATGATCATGGCTGATCATCCAACTCAGTATCCCGTACCTGCCTTCTCTCCATACCCTCTGATCCCCTTAGCCACAAGGGCCACATCTAACTCCCTCTTAAATATATCCAATGAACTGGCCTCAACTACCCTCTGTGGCAGAGAATTCCAGAGACCCACCACTCTCTGTGTGAAAAAATTCCTTCTCATCTCGGTCCTAAAGGATTTCCCCCTTATCCTTAAGCTGTGACCCCTTGTCCTGGACGTCCCCAACATCGGGAACAATCTTCCTGCATCTAGCCTGTCCAACCCCTTAAGAATCTTGTAAGTTACATTACATTTAAAAGACATTTTAGACATATACATGGGTAGGAGAGGCTTAGAGAGATTTGTGCCAAATGCAGGCAGGTGGGACTAGCGTAGGTGGAACATCTTTGATGACATAGACAAGTTGGGCCGAAGGGCCTGTTTCCACGCTTGACTCGTGATATCGCAGCTCCTGATAAAATCTGATTATGTTGGATAGGGTTCAGAAAGATTCACCCTGGTGTTAATGGAACTCGAGGGCTTGAGCTATAAGAGAATGGATATGCTTGGAGTTTTTTTCATGGTGTGTAGGAGGCTGAGGGGCAATCTTACTGTCTTTAAAATCATGAGAGGAATAGATAAGATGGACGCTCACAGTCTTTATTAGATAATAGACAATAGACAATAGGTGCAGGAGTAGGCCATTTGGCCCATGGAGCCAGCACCGCCATTCAATGTAATCATGGCTGATCATCCCAAATCAGTATCCTGTTCCTGCCTGCTCCCCATATCCCCTCACTCCGCTATTTTTTAAGAGCCCTATCCAGCTCTCTCTTGAAAGCATCCAGAGAACCTGCCTCCACTGCCCACTGAGACAGAGAATTCCACAGACTCATCACTCTCTGTGAGAAAAAGTGTTTCCTCATCTCCAATCTAAATGGCTTACTCCTTATTCTTAAACTGTGCCCCCTGGATCTGGACTCCCCCAACATCGGGAACATGTTTCCTGCCTCTAGTAAGTCCAAGCCCTTAACAATCTTATTTGTTTCAATGAGATACCCTCTCATCCTTCTAAACTCCAGAGTGTACAAACCCAGCTGCTCCATTCTCTCAGCATATGACAGTCCCGCCATCCCGGGAATTAACCTTGTAAACCTACGCTGCACTCCCTCAGTAGCAAGAATGCCCTTCCTCAAATTAGGGGACCAAAACTGCACACTAGGACTCTGTACAACTGCAGAAGGACCTCTTTGCTCCTATATTCGATTCCTCTTGTTATAAAGGCCAACATGCCATTCGCTTTCTTCACTGCCTGCTGTACCTGCATGCTTACTTTCATAGACTGATGTACAAGGACCCGCAGATCTCGTTGTACTTCCCCTTTTCCCAACTTATTCTAGGATAGGGGAGTCAAAAACTAAGGGAGTTAGGTTCAAGTTGAGAGAGGCAAAGGTACCTGAGGAGCAATTTCTCGCAAAGGGTGATACGTATCTGGAAGATGCAGAGATGGGTACAATGGTAACATTTAAAAGATATGGAACATGTAAAGACCCAGTCAGCGCAGAATGTGAGCACGACTTTTGCAGACCATGTACAACAGAGTAAAGGATTGTTTAGAGGGATATGGGCCAAACTCAGGCAAATGGGACCAACTCAGTTGTTAACCCTGTTGTCATTGACATTGAGTTGGACAAGTCTATGAAATTCTCAGTTGAATTAAGATTGCTGCCTAACCAGTTTGGCTCTGGCCTCCAAATTAACTGCCTTAATAAGGTGAAAGGGTTTTGACAGGGCATATAGCTAGAGGGGTCTTTGTTTGAGCTTTTAACTTAACCTTGCTGTTGGCTGTTGTACTTCCACACCAGCCATCAAACAAACAAAAAGTAGATGCCATTGCCCATTGCCCATTGAACGATGTTGAACCTAGCAGCAATTTCTCCCGATGTCTGATTTTTAAAAACTGATAAAGAGAGTGATTAGAGATAATATTTCTTGGAGTTTTTGGTAATGTTGAATTTGGAAAAGATCATTAAGTCTTCTTGAGCTTCTCTTTTAAATTAGGTTCTGTTTGATCCTGTGCCTCATCCACTTTCCCCTAAAGCCATATCTGTTAGTAACGGCTGTGCCCACAAATCAATCAGTCTCAGATTTTAAATATAATTAATGCCCAATAATCCAGTCTGCTAGTCTAGAAAATTCTAAGCGTTTACAACCCATTAAAAAAAAATCATGTAATCCTAATGAGTTTACCTGTTATCTTAACACTGTAGCCCCCAGTTCCAAATTCCCTGAGGAAACAGGCTTTTAACTTCTCTGAGAATATTGGATGTCTCAATGAAATCACCCCTAATTCTTCTAGGGCTGCATGGTGGTGCAGCTGGTAGAGCTGCTGCCTCGCAATGCAAAAGCCCCTGGTTCGATCCTGATCTCCCGTGGCTGTCTGTGTGGAATTGTCTCTGTGACCGTGTGGATTTCCTCCCAACGCTCCAATTTCCTCCCACATCCCAATAAGGTGTGGATTTGTCGATAAATTGTTCTCTGTAAATTGCCTTTAATGTGTAGGGAGCGGATGAGAAAGAGCTGGGGTGAACAAGTGATCAATGATCAGTGCTGACCCGCTCAGCCAAAGGGCCTGTTTCCATGCTGTATCTCTAAACTAAAACTAAACTAAACTCTTGTGGGCATAGTCCAGTCTTACTCGGTTTTCCCTCTTCCCAGAATCAATCTTGAAGCTCTGTCTCAGAAGCAAATATATGCTTCCTTGTGTATGGTGACTAGAAATACTTGATGTCAGTGTCACTTTCAAAATATTCCTGACAGAGAATTCGAGTTCATGCTTTTTGTTTAGGCAACAGCTTAGCTTTAGTTGATTATCATCAGGTGTACTGAGGTATAGTGAAAACACTTTATTTGGCATGCCACTCTGAGTCTAGGTATGATGTAATGAATTCCCAGACTATGTTTGGATCAACAAGTAAAGGAAATGCTTCAAATTCCATTGTTACATTTGTGCAACTCAATTTGCATTAAGAATCTGGAGTTAGATGAATCCATAATGGGTAAAATTCCTCACTGTCCACCTATCTAAGCCATGATCGTTCTGCCCAACCCTCTCAGGTCCTCCCTCGACCTCCACCACTCCAAGGAAAAGCATCCTTCTAAAATCCAATTATTCACTGAAGTTTAGAAGGGTGAGGGGGGATCTTATAGAAACATATACAATTATAAAAGGACTAGACAAGCTAGACGCAGGAAAAATGTTCCCAATCTTGGGCGAGTCCAGAACTAGGGGGCACAGTCTTAGAATAAAGGGGAGGCCATTTAAGATTGAGGTGAGAAAAACCGTTTTCACCCAGAGAGTTGTGAACTTGTGGAATTCCCTGCCACAGAGGGCAGTGGAGGCCAAATCACTGGATGGATTTAAGAGAGAATTGGATAGAGCTCTAGGGGCTAGTGGAATCAAGGGATATGGGGAGAAGGCAGGCACGGGTTATTGATTGGGGACGATCAGCCATAATCACAATGAATGGCGGTGCTGGCTCGAAGGCCCGAATGGCCTCCTCCTGCACCCATTTTCTATGTTTCTATGTAACCCAGTCTCTCCTCATAACAGAACTGTTTTATCTCGGGTAACCTCTGATAAATCTCCCCTGCACCCTCTCCAGTGCAACCACATATTGTGGTGACCAAAAAATGCACACCGTACTCCAGCAGTGGCCTAACTGAAAAGGTCTGGAATTGAATTATTTGTCAGATGTATTTTGAAAGTGACACCGAGCTGTAGTTGCTGACCAACCCTTTCATCGCCATGTTGTGGAACGAGAAGTAGAATAGAAGTTGTAGGTTGCACCATTGGACCAGGCACAGTGAATGATAGAGACTCCAGGAGTAGTGAGATCTGTATAATACGTGGGATTTTCTTATTGAAATCTAAGGACTCTTTGGTAAATAAGTGGTGAAGAAGACACACTTGCCTTCATGATCTAGGACATAGAATTTAAGAACAGGGAGGTATGGTATTTTAAACATATATACAAAATTATAAGGGAGTAAGATGGGGTAGATAATACTTTTCCCCATAGTTGAGATATTTAAAACTAGTGCCTAGATTCAGAATAAGATGTAAGAGGTTTAGAGGGGATCTGAGGAATCCGTTTTTCAGCAGATGGTAAATGGAATTTGGAACTGCTTGTGGCTGGAGGCAGATACACTCACCATATTTTGTAAGGCCACTAAATGGGCACTTTAATTACCAACACAGAGAGAATGAACCAAGTTCTGGTAAATGGGATTAGGGTGGATGGGTATGATGGTTGGCATGGATGTTGGGAGCTGATGGACTTGTTTCTCTTTGTGTGGCTCTGACTATTGATAGGTGGATTAGCTCATCAAAGGCAGATCACGAGTCTTTGAGCCACATCGTGATTCATGTCTGGGCAAAACGTACATCAATGTGTGGATCCCTAACCAGTCTGAAGAAGGGTCCCAACCCGAAATGTCACCCATTCCTTCTCTCCAGAGATGCTGCCTGTCCCGCTGAATTACTCCAGCATTTTGTGTCTATCGTGACTCATGTTATCTATTAGATGAGGCATTGGCTCAACCTCAGGCATGGTGGAACATCCGAACAGGTCATTGACATCATTACTACATAGTCCTAACAGCTGGGGCCAGGGTCACATCACGTAAAATACTCACGGACCATCAACAATGTCAGGTTGTCGCCATAACTGGACTTGATTATTTGGTGATGGATGTGCTTCATTTTCAATAATTCCAGAGTTGTGGACAGTTCTTGCTGAAACGAAATGTTGCACATTAGATCTAAGTAATCACGGCAATACAAATGGCATTTGTAAGAACTTGTATCAGGGTCACAAGATTGGAAAACTATGTTTAAGAAAGAACTGCAGATGCTGGAAAAATTGAAAGTAGACAAAAATGCTCGAGAAACTCAGCGGGCGAGCCAGCTTCTATGGAGCGAAGGAATAGGTGACGTTTCGGGTCGAGACCCTTCTTCAGACTTCTTCAAAACTCCTATATTCTGTTGCACAGAATTGCAGAGGGACTATTGCAGAGGGACCAGGCAACCCCTGCAGGAGGAGAAAATGCGTGCCCTAACTCCATCTCTAAATCACCAAGACTACAGAGGAAAATTAAAGAACTTACCTTGGCTTCACAAGATAAAGCCCCAGTCAAGGACCACCCCAGAATAACCGCTCCACTAGAGCCTGTCTCCCTTTTGTATGCTGCTAGGGTGACTACTTTGACTACTTTGAAACTTTGAAACTTTGAAACTTTATTTAAAAAGGCACAGTGCTGGAGTAACTAAGTGGGCCAGGCAGCATCGCTGGATAATGTGGATAGGTGATGTTTTGGGCAGGGACCCTTCTTCAGCACTTTAAAGTGCTCTCCACAATTGCTCAATGCTGAGTCTTTGTTAAGGACAAAACAAGCCATTTCATAGGTGGCTGAGTTCCATCAATTTTTCACTTTTTCTACCATTTTGGCAAAACGGTGTGATCATTTACCTCCTGGGAAAGGTGAAGGCATGAATATCATCATCCGGGCTCTTCACTCTGCCTGTATCTTGGTGTTGTTGTCTGAGTGCGGGAGAAGGCATATGGTCTACACCAGTAACCTTTAACTCAGCATAAAAGGAAACCCTTGGAATTTGATTAATTCTACCATCTTCTCAATGTGTCCAGGGAGATAAGAGATGGTGAACATGAGCCGGTATCATTGTAAGATTAACCATGATAAATTGGCTGGATTTGTCTTGCCCATCTTTTGTTCTCGATGCCAAGCAATTTATTTAGCTCAGGAAGATTCGATCCTAAAAAATTATGTGGTCCCAGTCTGCCTCATCTGAAATTCCTGGGAACTTCAGCAAAGTCAAAGCAGATGGGATATTCTTGGAACATGAGATGGGAACCCATTCAGCTGAAACAGCAAGCCTAACCGGGACAAAAGAGCAGAATGATGTTAGTCGCTAATGAATGAGGTCTGAGCATGCAGAACTTTGACTGGGAGCAGAACGGATAGCTAGTTTGTGGCATGATAGATATCAGAAGTAGGGCAAAGGCAGCTGCTTAGACAGATGGAAGGTGTGAAATGGGCCCAACAGATCAGTACTGGCAGGGGCACCATTGAACGTATACAACAAATTGTTGGCATTAGGTGTAATGCCAGCGAGAACGAGCAGATAATTAACATTGTACACTTTTAAAAGTAATAACACAGCATGTCCACCAAGTTATACTAATGCAATCCAAACTAAAAATAGAAAATATAAAACTTCCCAAAAGCAAAATAAATGTGATAAATGCTTAGCATGACTTTTAGACAGAAAGTCTTGACCATCTCATTGATGCTCTAACACCTCTGAGGTAAAACACTGTTCACGTCCGACTTTTAAGCTTTGAGCTGACACCTGATTACAATGCTGAGAGAATCAGACATTACATATATTCTTGTGGGCCCCTGGGGTGATATTCCTTCTCTTTGGTGAGTGTCCCCTCTGCCCCTTAATGTCCAGCGGCAGAAGGACCCTAGACTGTGGTCCTCCTGATCAAAGTATATAAAATTATGAGGCATAGACAGTGTGCAGTCAGATATAGGTTAAATAGGAGCCATGGTCATCAAAGTTCCTGTTCTTGTTCTGTACTATGTTCTATGTTCTGAGATTGCGAAAGGCATCGTATAAAAACAAAAAATAAAATGGAAAATGCTAGGCATACTCAATGTCAGGCAGCATCTGTGGAAAGAGAAATGGAGTGACCTTTCAGCTTGATGTCTTCATCAGAATCAGCCGAGCATTCCCAGCATTTTCTGTTTCTATATCAGATTTCCAGCATCTGCAGTTTTTTTTCTTTATCAGTATAAAAGGGCGATAATTATAAAATATCCATATTTTGAGCCCTGGACTCCACCTGACCAAGTTACCTTGTAGTATCGAGCAGCTTCACTGATGGGGACAACCTGATGGTTTATGTGCTTATTTGAATCCCTGCAGATAAGACAAAGTAACTCCTGGTCATCCTCACAGAAGAGCTTCAGCTTCTCCCTGTGCTGAGGACACATGTCGTAATCCTTAGGGTAAAATCCAAGTGAAGAAGCATCTGGGCTCACTGACCACAGAAGCACAATTACAGAAATGAGGATGACAAGAAGCAGGAATCCAAAATTGTTTTCTCCACATGCATCTGCATCTTCTGAACTGTTGTCTTTCTTTGATTGAAGAATCTCAACTACGCAGGCCAGTGTCCGATTAGTTCTCAAGATGCCTGAGGAATACTGTCGACAAAGGGGACAGATGGACGTTTCCTCTCTATCCCAATACTCTGTTATACACGGTCTGCAAAAGTCATGCTCACATTCTGTGGTGACTGGATCTTTAAATGTGTCCAGACATATTGAGCATGAGAATTGGTTTCTGATGTCTTCTACAGACATGGTAGCGTGATGTTGCTGCAAGTTTAACAGCTTCTTGCCGCCTCAGTCTTCCTGCTGCAGGTCTTTCAGTTCCAACATACAGCAAAACTTGTTCTTCCTGTTCACATAAAGATGAGACACACTCTCAGTAAATGTGCACAATTAAATTGTCTGCCTTATGCTAAGCCCACATTACCCTGACTAACTCCCACTACCTCTGATTATACAAACCTTTTTGTCCAAGTATGTTTTATTTGTTGTTATTGTACCTTCCTCAAATACTTCATCTGGCGCCCCATTCCATCCATCCCAGCACAATCTTTATGAAATCTGTGGTCCGAGTTGTTTTACCACAAAAGTGGGAGGTGCCTGGAACATGCTGACTGTGGAGAAGGTAGAAGCAGATATGATAGCGACATCTAAGAGGCATTCAGACAGATGCATGGCAGGCAGGGAATAGAGGGATATAGAACACGGGCAGGGAGATGGGGTTGGTTTAATTTGGTATCAAGGTCGACACAGACACCATGAGCTGCTCTATGCCATAGACTCAGAGAAATACAGCACAGAAAGAGGCCTTTGGCTCATCATGTCCATGCTAACCATCAACCACTCCTTCACACAAATTGGTATTGGTTTATAATCGTGATAGACCCAAAAAGCTGGAGTAAAGGGCCTGTCCCACTTGGCCGTCATTTGCGCGCCATTTACACGACCTCGTCGTCGTGTTGAGACGCATGGGTACGGCATGGGCCACGCGGGACGGTCGCATGGAGAAGCGCAGAGGGGTATGGAGTTGCGCGCGGCATCGCGCGACGCTCCAAGATTTTGTAGGGGACAAAATCTTCGCTCGCCTCCGGCGTGACGTATTGCGTACGCACACGAGCGTATTGCGGTCGCACGCAGGCGTCCTGACCTCATACATGTAGCGCGTGGTGATGCATGATTACGTCACCGTGCGTAACCATGCGCCGCCGCACGCAGCCCATATGCAGTCGGCCACAATGAGGAAATAATTACGCCGTAAGCATCAATACTTTCAGAGTAAATATTGCACCTTAATAAGTATTTTTGAAACATCCTTAGTTAACGATGTTTCAAAAGTTAACTTCCAGGTAAGGATTGCAAATTTTATATCCTAAACGAACACTAGTAACTAAATTCATTTTTTTTAAATAACCACCAACAATTTTACTAACACCATTTAAAAAAAAATTTGCAAACTAATTCTTAAACTGGGTTCAAACCCTCAAACTGCTATAATGGAAGACAATTTTGTGTTTGTTGGGAGTAATTCGGAAAGTTTAAAAGTAAATGAATTTTTCCAGCAAACAATAATTTTATCAATGTTTCACCTAACAAATAATATCAATACGCTGACCAATTCTACTTGCAGAGCAGATAAAATATTTGAAGGCGCATGATGACGGGTGATGACGCGCGCGATCGTCGCACGTCAGTCACTACCGGCCTATCACATAAATGACGGCCAAGTGGGACAGGCCCTTAATGCCCCTGTCCCACTTAGGAAACCTGAACAGAAACCTCGGGAGACTTTGCGCCCCACCCAAGGTTTCCGTGCGGTTCCTGCAAGTTCCTGGAGATTTTTGTCAGTCTCCCTAATGGTCGAAAGTGGTTTCCGTTTTAAAATTCAGTAATTCTTTAGTCGAAGCCGGTTGCGATGCTAATTGAAGGTGGTTGCCGGAGGACAAAGAACCTCCGGGAACCTTGTGTGGGGCACAAAGTCTCCAGAGGTTTCCGTTCAGGTTTCCTAAGTGGGACAGGGGCATAACTCAATGAGTCAGACAGCAGCACTGGAGAAAGGGAATAGGTGATTTTTTTTTGGTCCAGACCCTTCTTCAGACTGAGAGTTAGGGGAAAGGGAAATTAGAGATATAGATGGTGGTGTTGAGAGATATAGAACAAATGAATGAAAGATATGTAAAACAGTAACAATGGTAAAGGAAACAGCCCATTGAAGGGTTTCGGCCTGAAACGTTGCATATTTCCTTTGCTCCATAGATGCTGCCTCACCCACTGAGTTTCTCCAGCATTTTTGTCTACCAGCCCATTGTTAGCTGTGTGCTAGATGAGACCGAGTACAGACAATGACACTCAACAAGACGACTTTGAAGTGGGTACAACTTGGATGGAGAGAGAGGGGTTACTTGAAGTTAGAGAAATCCATATTCGTACCACTGGGTTTAGTCTACCCAAGCGAAATATGAGATGCTGTTTATCCAATTTGCGTTTAGCCTCACTCTGACGATGGAGGAGGCACAGGACAGAAAGGTCAGTGAGGGAAGGGAAACTAGTGTTTGGCAATCAGGAGATCAGATATTTCCAGGCAGACTGAGCGAGGTGTTGAGCGAACAATCGCCCGGTCTACCTTTGGTCTCGCCAATGTATAAGAGTCCACACCTTGAACAACGGATACAGTAGATGAGGTTGGAGGAGGTGCAAGTGAACTACGGTGGCGCGGCGGTAGAGTTGCTGCCTTACAGCGAATGCAGCGCCGGAGACCCGGGTTCGATCCCGATTACGGGTGCTGTCTGTACAGAGATTGTACGTTCTCCTCGTGACCTGCGTGGGTTTTCTCCGAGATCTTCGGTTTCCTCCCACATTCCAAAGACGTACAGGTTAGTAGGTTAATTGGCTTGGTAAAGGTAAAAATTGTCCCTACTGGTTGTTAATGTGCGGGGATCACACATTCAGTGACAAGATTCAGTGAAAACTTTGTTTTGCATGCTATGCTGGCAAACCATACCAGAATCCTACTGTAATCCCATTTTTCCCTCCTTACATTCTCATCAACTCCCCTTCCCCCATGAATCTACCACAACTAGGCATGATTTACAATAGATAATTAATTTACCTAGCTGCAGGTCTTAGGGATGTGGGAAGAAATTGGATCACCAGAGGGAAATCCACGCAGTATCAGGGAGAACATACAAACCACACAGAGAGCATCCGAGGTCAGTATTGAACCTGGGACTCTGAAAGATGAACATAATAGTCACTGTTATGAAAATAAAGCTCCATGTGAGGGATTTTTAGAAGGACGGTGGGAGAGGTTGGAAATGGTTATAATAAATTGCAGCGATTCACCATCAGGGGTCAGCATTATCATCCTTTGGGAACGGACACCATGCAGCTAAGAGTGTGGATCAATTTGTGAGATTCATGGCTGCAGGCTCCTGCGGCGATGTGAATTTCCATTATCGAAGTAATTTGGCCCACGTAGCAAATGGTTCTTCAGCTGGAAGCTCCCTGAGGCATGCTCAATGGGGAATCTAATCCATGCATTGAAGTGACTAGGACAGCATAAAGAGTGAGGCCCAGTGCAAATTGGAGGAACAGCACCTCATATTTTGCTTGGGTAGTTTACTATACACCCCAGCGGTATGAACATTGACTAATTTTAGAAAGCCCTTGCTTTCTCCCTCCTTCCCCTCCTTCTTAGTTCTCCCACAAGTTCTACTGTCTCTGCTTATTTATCCATCCTTGGAGAGGCCTTTGGGGACCACATTGAACACTGTAACTTTGTAGCCACCCAACAAGTGGCAACTCTTTGCATAATGTGTGTATGGCATGCAAAACAAATAATTTCACTGTGCATGTCACATGTGATTATCAATCAATCAAGGTTGGATGGGTGATTTAAAGCAGCGTCCTGATATTGCATATCAGAAATGACCCTCCGTGGGCCACAAGTTTGTGTACCCTGTGAAACCTTTGGTGTCACGCATAGATTTCACATCTTCATTTCAACTAGTGGATGTGGTTCTGTGGTGCAAGTGGTAGAGGTGTTACCTCACTGTTCAATGCTGACCTCTGGTCTGGGACAGTAACAAATTGTGTCTGCCCCCTTGCCAGCTTTTCACGGTGAAGCAGCTGGCCAACACTGTCAGGTGGATGGGGGGATATCTGTATGATGTTGCAGTTCAAATCATGACATCGTAACCACTCTGCACAGAGTCAACATGACAGGATTGGACCCTTGGATGTTTGGACAGTGTAATCAGTCCCACTAATGTACTAGCCAAAAGGAACTAAATGCCAGATCCTTCTATTCTGGTTGTCTGCGAGTGGGCATTGAAGCATCAGGTTTAAAATAATCTTTGAGCATGGTTTCATAAATTATTGAAATGATTGAGCCTTTTTGATCAGCTTACAATCTGGCTAACTAACTCAGCAATGCCTGAACCTTAATCTTGAAATACTATACCTGCAGAGGATGAGCTTGATCTTCCTGAATGTCAGTTAGCCGAATGGATTTCTGCAGACAATGAACTTAAAAAGCCCATGGAATCCAATGTGATTGGTTCTGGTGTCGACTCTTTGAATTATGTTCTGATCAGAGGACCAATGATCGGCAGATGGAATAGTTCTGGTCATTTGCATGTCACATAACGTTCAGCTTAAGTTCAGTGCGTTGGATTTTCGGTGAGGAGAGCTGAACCAGATCAGAGACAGGCAGACAATGTGGGTGCAGGACAGATAGTTTAGCCAGCTCAAAGGCACCGAAGTGACCCGGAGTGAAGGCAGGCCAGGAAATTGGATCAAGGACACTCATGTGATGAGCTAGTGGGATTGTGAGGTCACACTGGGTCTGCCCGCAGGGTTTCAATGGGTGCTTGTGGTGGGGGAGGTGTTGGGCTGTGTGGCAGGATGGGTGGTGCGTACTTGAGGTTTTGTGCATTGAGGAAGATGCGTATGACAAGGCCGAGCGAGCTCTTAGAGATGTGAGGCGCAGAGTGTACATGTTGGGAAGGATGTGTGTATGCTTTGAAAAAGGTTTTGTCCATTGGCTATGTAAGTAATGTTTTTTTTAATGCATAGAGTCACAGTCGCAGAGTCAGTGGGTTTGTAATAGACGTCAGTCGATAGTTTATTTCCTGTGATGGAGTTCTACAAATAGATAGTGGTAAAGAAAGCCTATGATATGCTCACCATTATTGATCAGGGCATGCATATAGTGGCAACATTTTTGACAGAAAATGAGTCCCGACCTGAAAAGTTACCAGAATGTTGTCTGGAAGAGGCCGTATTAACTACAAGGAGGAGTTGAACAAACTTGGGTTGTTTGCTCTAGAACAGTGTTTCTTAAACTATTTCAATAGCATTCACCCTTGGGTCTATATCACAAAATTTAATTCCCCCTCGACTAAATTTTCTGATGTTTTTTGGTAATTTTCGTCTTATTCTCCCTTGTGTATAATTTTATATATAATTTATTTAGTCACATGAGCAAAAAACATGAATTAACTAATTTCTTAAGTGTTTATTTTATTCAACTTTTTGAACATCCTAAAAATATATACAGAAAACTCGGAGAGAAAAAAAAAGTTTTATTATCACTGGAGTTGGAAAATCATTCCATTAGAATGATAAAAAAAACCCATTCCAATGTCTAAACACTGGCCCCTCCTACCCTTTCGGGTTTTGATTACTGCAGTTTTTTTCTTGGAAAATTAGCTCAAAAAACCATGGAATATGAGATTTAATATATTAGTATCCAACTAATATAACTTTCTATAACTCTCCCCGACAAAAGCTCACAATAACAAATGTCAACTTTGGCAGCTAAATTGCTACACAAAGTAAAGTTACAGTTCAACAGTTGCTTACGGCAATCCTCCAGAGTTGCCATTTATAAATTTATGATCCAATTAGCTCGTCTGGCCTTCCCTAAAAGGTTATATTACGGTAAATTGGGGAAATATCATGCTCCTTTGAAATTAGAAAACCGTTGGTAGAGGGAAAAAAATATATAACATTTCCAGCTCCACTGCCATTAAAACTAATAAGAGCTTACTAACAACTTTAATACCAATGCCTTTTTTAAGTAAAGAAATAAATATATAAATATCTGAATAAATTAAATAATTCGTCCTTCATCCACCCCTCTAGTTTCATTCACCCAAAAATAATTTCATTCGCCCTTGGGTGAACCATTCGCCAGTTTAAGAAGCACTGCTCTAGAACACCAGAGGGTGACGGAGACCTGATAGAAAATATATATTCAACTATGAGAGGAATAGATGGGGTAGAGTCAGAACCCTTTTTTCCAGGGTGGAAATGTCAAAGAGGAGAGGGCATAGGTTTAAGGTGAGAGGAGCAAAATGCGAAGGAGATGCGTGGAGCATGGTTTTATATAGAGGGTGTTGGGTGCCTGGAACTGGTGCCCGGGGTAGTCGTAGAGGCAGATACAATAGCGTTTAAGAAGCTTTTTAGATAGGCGCATGGTTATGTTAGGAATGGAGGGCTGTAGATATTGTGTTAGCTGTTAGTTTGACAATGCCATGTAATGGGCCGCCTCCGTTATCTATTTTATCTTTTTATCCATTTAATCTTTTTATCCATTTTATCCTTCTGTTATTTTTAGGCTGCACAGGGAGTCAGATGCAACAAAATTTTGTTTAGAATTGCATTTACTGATGTATTTCTGAATGACAGTAAAGTTTTGATTGATCAATTGATTGACGTCATATTCGTAATAGCATTATGGGCTGAAGGACCTGTTCCTCTCCTGTACTCTTTTGTATTGTATGTTGACATTGGGAGAAGCTGAAGAAGAAATTGTAGGAGTCCTGGGTGAGATATGTGAATCATTGTCCGTCCTGGGTGAGGTGTTAGAAGACTGCAGGTTTGCTAATGTTGTGCTTCTATCCAGACAAGTGGAGAGTATTTCATGGTAACACAAGAAACTGCAGATGTTGGAATCTTGAGCAAAGCACAAAGTACGGGAGGAGCTTGATGAGTCCGCGGCATCTGTGGAGGGAATGGACAGGTAACTTTTCAGGTCGGTACTCATCTTCAGCCTGTCCATTCCCACTACTGTTACCTGCCCCATGCGGAGTATTTCATTGCTCTTCTGCTGAGCACCTTGTATGGCTTTGGGATGCCAGGGGGAAAACCGCATGATACTCAGTGTCTGAGCTGCACTTGCAGCCACAGTGTTTGTGTGAATGGTCAAGTTGAGTTCCTGGTCCAGGATAGAAATGGTGGGGGCTTTGTGATGATAATGCCTTTTAAAGTCAACAGGTTAGACTATCTCTTTTGACAGATGATTATTGCCTGGCAGTTCTGTGGCTTGAATGTTATCTGCTAGTTATCAACCCATGCCTGTATGATGTCTAGATGCATGGAGTCACAGAGCCAGATTTGTTATCTTCGATTTTTGCTTTGAAATATCAGAGAGAAAATCTATATTTTGTTGAGCGAGACAGTTCACACTCCGATACTTATTAACCTCTGCAGCCTTACACCACAGGAGTAATTATATTGTGTCTCTTCTCCCATTTGCACTCAGCATTTTGCTCGGTATCTGCATATTCCCCAAAAGCAATTAATGGCACGGAGGCATGGAGGAATCCGAAGAGCTAAATTTCTGATGGGTTGGTATTGTTTCCAAGCAAAGCTCAACCAAGGATATTCCAACCCTTGACTTTCCCCCCTGATTAGCTCAGTGGAACGGGTAAATGTAAGAGTTCTCAGTGGGTTTTAATCTATCACTATGCAAGTCCATTTCAGAGTGTGCATTCTGATGCACATAAAACAGCAGGAGCACAAACAGAATGTGTGCACTGGAGTTAATCAAGGGCTCCCCACGGAAAGTCTACTGAACTTTAAACAGCATTGCAGCCTAGAGTATTTTTAAAGGGACTGACATTCTTCACAACTAATATTACTATGTATTAACTTTTCTCCATTTGGCTCCGGGTTCACTATTATCCCAGTAACAGCCGTGCGGGTTATCCATTGCTAAAGTTAGCGGATGTCGCAGTGATGTGAAAAAATTGGCTAAATTATATTGATGACACAAGAAACCGCAGAAGCTGGAATCTTGAGCAAAGAATAAGAGGCTGGAGTAACTCAGTGCATCAGGCAACATCTGTGGAAGCATTGGACAGATGCTAACTATCATCATAATCATACTTTATTAGCCAAGTATGTTTTGCAACATACGAGGAAGTTTATTTGCCGTACAGTCATACCAATAAAAAGCAACAGAACACACAAAATACATTTTAACATAAACATCCACCACAGTGACTCCTCCACATTCCTCACTGCGATGGAAGGTGAAAAAAAGTTTAATCTCTTTCCTCTTTGTTCTCCCGTGTTCGGGGGCCTCGAGCCTTCCGTTGATGGGGCGATCTTGGGTTCCGTAGCCGGCGGTCGGGCCCTCCACATCGGGGCGATCAAGCTCCGGGGGGAATCTCAACTCCCCCACGCCGGGCAATCGGACCCCAGGTCCAGACTGGTCGAAACCTTCTGCCTCGTTTGGAGCTTCCCGACAATAGCCTCTACCCGAGAATGCAAGCTCCTCGATGGTGAAATCCGCAAGCTGCGGTTGGAGCAATCCCAGGCAAGGGGTCGGCTACGACTGCAGTGGATCATGGGTGTCTGGGAGGCTGGAGATAATGAACCATGACCGGTCTCTCAAAGAACCTCATGATGTATTTATGCAGCACATTTAACATAGGAAGACATGGAAATATGCTTCACTGGAATTCATTCAAACAAAAAATGTGGGACTAGCAAGGTGATGGATGCATTGTAAGGAATATTTTGAAGTAGAGATGGGTAGAGAGGCATCAGCTTCCACAGATTAAATGCCTAAACAGTAAAAAACATGGTCATAGGGGTAAGATAAAATATTTTGGGATCACTGTTGTTTCACAACAGAGGTGGTGACCAATTTGTACATTGTAAGCTCCAACAATGTGAATATAAGACCCTAATAAGCATTTACCAGGCAAACGTCTTCTGATGTGTGAAGGCGTTGGATCGTTGATAATCAATGCTAACTACTATTACCAAAATTGGAAAATTTCCATTGCTTTCCATCAACATGTTTCGAGCGGTCTCTTCCCGGGCTCTTTTCTGCACATCCACATCAGTGACCTACAGACAGAACCTATTTCCCAGGGTGAAAATGTTGAAGACTGGAGGGCAGCGCTTTAAGGTGAGAGGGGAAAAGTTTAAAGGAGATGTGCGGGGCAAGTTGTTTAAGCAGAGAGTGGTGGGTGCCTGAACCGTGCTGCCAGGGGTGGTGGTATTTAAAGGGCCTGCCCCACTTGGGCGACGTTTGCGCGTCACGCAGATGGTGCGCGAAGATTTTGTACATCCCAAAATCCTGGGGCACCGCCCGTGACTGCGTGTCACTGCCTGCGTCACCACCGCAACGTGCCGCGTAAATGATGTCGCGTAAATAACGCGCAAATGATGCCCAAGTGGGACACGTCCTTCAGTGACTTTTGGTTGGGCACAACAAATGTGCAGAGAATGGAGGGATATGTATCATATGCAGTCAGAGGAGATTAGTTAGAGAAAGGGCCTGTTCCTGTGCTGCACTGTTTGACGTTCACATTATCTGAGGGACAAAACTCCAACTACACAGCCGGGAAAATGTGATTAGAGATCCAGACCCATTATCAAAATATCACAGCCAACTCTAGTTAGAAACCTATTTTGCCATCAAATAACCTCATGGGCCCTAAATTCCCTATTCTATTCTTAACTGCCTTATTTTCTCCCTATAAGGACACTATACTAGCCTGTCGGTAAACAACATTAAATGTTCTGTCTTCCCCTCCCAAAATATCTCAAATAATTCTCCATTCTAGCCCCAAAATGATTATTCCTAAATTACCCCTTTTCTCCCCATAAATCAACCCATTCCATTCCTAAACTGCTTCATTCTATCTTTAAATGGCCCCTATCCTATGTTTCCAGTTTAAATGATCCCTCTCGTGCCTTTAAATGTCCACCAGCATATGACAGACCCCTCCTACTGTGTAACATGACGTCCATTCTTCAGCTTCTAACTTCTAAGGGCTGATACAAGGATGTGGAGTAGCGGACCCATGGATATTGGAAGGTCCCTATCAGGTAATATAGAGGAGCAGGATTACTGACATCTGTGCCAGCGCATTCCTTGATTGTTACTTCCAGTGGTATTCTGAATTTTGAAGCTTTGTGTGACCGGCTGCAGCCTGCCCTAGTTTCAGTTCTGCAGCCGGGACTCTTTAACTGGTTTTACCCACTCCTTTCATCCATGTTACATACTTTAATGAATGGTATTTTATGGTGAACGGTTCATTTGCCTGGCTCCTGGTGACATTGTTCTGTTCTTTAAGGGCCTGTCCCACTTGCATGCGATTGCGTGCGTTTGGCGCGACCTAACGGAAGGGGAGTTCATGCGGAGTTCGCGTTAAGTTCGTGCGTGACGTCATTTGCGTCATGCTTACCAATCAGCTGGGCAGGAGGCGGGCCGACTGAATTTGGGCGTCGCACGGCGTCATCATCATGCAACGCCACGGCGGGCGGTGACGCCATCACACAACGCCACGCGCTAGGCGTACGCCGTCAAGACGCTGCGTACGCCGTCAAGACACTGTGTATGACCACAATGCGCTTGCGTGCCGACAGGCCATTGGCGCGCGAAGAATTCGGCTACTGCAAGAATTCCGGAGCCCCACGCGATGTCGGGACCAGCCCCGCACAACTCCGCGCTTCTAAGTGGGACCGGCCCCGCACGGCCATACGGTGCCCGTACGCCGCAAGCGACTACGAGGTTGCGTAATTTGTGAGCCAAGGTCGCATAAGTGGGACAGGTCCTTAATTACCCATCCATTGTGGTCTTTGGCGACACGTTCAGCTCCATCCTATTCTTTTCACTCTCTGGCTTATTGCTTCACTCCTGATCCACACACCTGCCACACTCCAGACCCAGGCTGCTATGCTTTGTACACCACTCCCAACCCCTTCAGTTTACTGTCCCTCTCCCCGTTCATTGACTTAGTTTCCTAGCGCTGCTGGTTTGCTGCCTGGGCCACCTCACCACTCTGCCCCTACACTGCTCCTCTTTTTCACTAGGTCTGCCTCTCTTGTTTTGAGTTGAATAATCAGCATTACCAGAGGAGAATAATGGTGCTTGAATAATAATCATCAGTCTGAAGAAGAGTCTCGACCCGAAACGTCACCCATTCCTTCTCTCCAGCGATGCTGCCTGTCCCGCTGAGTTACTCCAGCATTTTGTTGCGTCTACCTTCGATTTAAACCAGAATCTGCAGTTCTTTCCTACACGAGAATAATGGTGCAGCTGGTAGAGCTGCCACCTCACTGCTCTAGCAACATGGAATAATCCTGACCTCCGGTGCTGTCTACGTGGAGTTTGCATGTTCTCCCTGTGACCATGGGTTTCCTCCAGGTGCTCCGGTTAGTAGGTTATTTAGCCACTATAAATTGCCCATGGTTTGTTGGTGACTGGTAGAATCTGGTGGTGGGGTTTAGTTTAGTCTGGAGACACAGTGCGGAAACAGGCCCACCGAGTCCGCACCGGCCAGCAATCCTGCACATTAACACTACGCTACGCACAAGTTTACTTTTATGCCGAGCCAATTAACCTACAGACCTGTACTTCTTTGCAGTGTGGGAGGAAACCGAAGATCTCAGAGAAAACCCACACAGGCCACAGGGAGAACGTACAAACTCCGTAAAGACAGCACCCGTAGTCAAGATCAAACTCGGGTCTCTGGCGCTGTAAGGCAGTAGTTCTACCGCTATGTCACTATGCCTGTTAATCGATAGGAAATTGGGGAGAATGAAGAAGGGTCATGGCCCTGTCCCACTGTACGAGCTAATTCAAGAGCTCTCCCGAGTTAAAATAAAACTCGTGGAAGCACGATGAATGTACGTAGCGGGTACATCGGAGCTCGGGGACATCTCTTAGCGGCTCGTAACGGCAGGTACTCGGGGAAACGCGGTAAGCTCGGGAAGACTCGTGAAAATTTTTCAACATGTTGAAAAATGTCCACGAGAGCCCCGAGTACCGACGAGCGGCCATTACCGTAAATCTCCGAGTTCGAATCAGGGGAAACTCGGGAGAACTCTTGACTGAACTTGTACAGTGGGACAGGGCTTTTACCATGTTTGTGTGCTCAATAGTCAGCATTGACTTGGTGGGCTGATGGGTCCTTTTCTGCATTGTATAATTCCACGAATAAATGAATCATGGAGCTCCAGGGATCTGAGACTGTGGAATCACATTCACAGCTACAAATGATAAATGAGATTTCCAGTGGGGATATTGATTGCTTTGCTTTTATACGCATGTTTGTAGTGGAGCCCAGTAACCAGACACCTGCCAAGAAAGTAAATGCATTTTTTTACTGATACATCATCCTGTCACCTCCCAGAAACATTACAGAAACTTCACACACGATGAATGATTGTGAGGTTAAGCCTGTCTACTTGGCAAGGGACAGAAGCACTGCAAACATCTAAACAACAGCTCCTCGGTGAGGCTTGATGGACAGATGAGAAGTTGGGTATTAGGATTATTTTTAAAAAAGCGAGAGCCTTTTGTAAACCCTGCATGGCACAGGTTTGCCTTCTGCTGCCCACACCACAGCTTTTCCAGGTAGAACTCCACTTCTGCAATTCAACTCCGTCGAAACCCAGGGAGCAGAATACCGAAGTATTGATGTTGGTGCTTCACACATACAACACACAACCCAGCATGAAATTCTGTTTCTGCAGCATGCCTGCCACTAGTATTTTGGTCTCGAAATGCTCAGAGAAACCTCACGTGATTCTTTACGAACTTGACAGGTATTTCTTGTCAAGAGTGAAGCTATATTATTTTCTTTAGTTTGAATGACAATATATATTGATTAATTAAAATACTGAATGATCTAAATAACCTTTACCATGGCCTTCTAAGGCTGATTTTCTGATGGCTTGCAATGTCAGACAAACATTCCTATGACTGCCTAAGGATGTACCATTAGTAAGGAGATGAGGAGGAATTTCTTTAGTCAGAGGGAGGTGAGTGAATCTGTGGAATTCATTGCCACATACGACTGTGGAGGCCAGGCCAGTGGATATTTTTAATGCGGAGATTGACAGACTCACAGATTCAAGGCAGGAGAATGGCGTTGAGAGGGAATGATAGATCAGCCATGATTGAATGGTGGAGTAGACTTGAGGGCCGAATGGCCCTTTTCTGCTCCTAGGACTTATGACTGCATGTCTGATTTTATAGTTTTGTGGCCTTTGCTAAAGTTTCAGAAAATCACTCCTAGAATTGCCAAAGTTTGGTTATTACCCTCCATGCCTGACTTGCACTTCACTGCACAGAAGCAAGATGCGGGTCAGCATGGTCATTGTTCACAGCTTGGATTTGAGAGCTGTAGCAGGACACCATCGATATCTGAGTGCCCTCTTTTGTGGTGTGATTCTCCAGGGAAGGGAAGCAGTATCTTGAGTTGGCTGTGAGGTACCACTGTGTGCACCACCACCTCCACTTCCGGCCGAGCTCCAGCTGCACCTGCAGACACAAACACAAAGTCCTCTTCAGAGGGGGGCTCGTAAAGGCAATTGCTCATTCACCTATACATTGGAGGTTTCTATAAAATCAATGCGTGCAGCAAGGGCGGCTCAGTGGTGAAGTTGCTGCCTCACAGCGCCAGAGACCCGGGTTCGATCCTGACCATAGGTGCTGTCTGCATGGAGTTTGGATGTTCTCCCCGTGACCACGTGGGTTTTCTCCGAGTGCACCGGCTCCCTCCCACACTCCAAAGACATATAGTTTGTAGGTTAACTGGCTTCTGTAAATTTTTAAATTATCCCTAGTGTGTGTAGGATAGTGTTAGTGTGTGGGGATCATTAGTCGGCATGGACTCGATGGGCCGAAGGGCCTGTGTTCGCGCTGTATCTCTACATTAAACTAAACAGTCTAGTAAAGGGAAACAGGAAGATAGTTGATTGAGAATACTGCTTGTGTGATCTGCTTGTCTACTTTTTAACGTCCGAGTTAGGGGACGTTGGTGGAACAATTCTTTGACGCTAATGTGTGGTACATAGTGGGCTTTATACGAGAGCATGCCATTGCCAAATGCTGCTGGTGAGGTCCAAGGCCCAGATCTTAGGGTGGCTGTGATGCCTACTGGGTGCAGAGTGTTTGTTTGAATAGTGGTGGTGGTGAGGCAGGTAGATGGGTGGGATCGATCATGGTGTTGGTGGGTGTGCTTGGAGGGACCTGATGGAGATCAGTAGCAAATGGGTAGGTCAGGGCAACCCACCCGCCACCAATCCACATGGCGCCGGGACTTGCTCACGTACAGCAGCTCCTCTTTCAGTGAAGCACAAAGTGCTGGAGAAGTTCCGCAGGACAGGCAGCATCTGTGGATGGGCTGGATAGGTGATGTTTCAGGTTAGAACCCTCCTTCAGATGATTGCAGTAAGAGAGAGAAATGGATGGGGGCTTTCTCCCCCCTGCTCCAGCACTTTGTGTTATGCTCAAGATTCCAGCATCTGCAGTTCCTTGTAACTCTTCCTTAGGTACCTTCTGAATTTTGTAGTCGGCAGGGCAGTACTCTGCATATCGCCAACTTGGACAATTTTAAATTTTTATCAAGCCAATTAATCAAGCCTACAAACCTGTACGTCTTTGGAGTGTGGGAGGAAACCGAAGATCTCGGAGATAACCCACGCAGATCACGGGGAGAACGTACAAACTCCATGCAGACAGCACCCGTAGTCGGGATCGAACCCGGGTCTCCGGCGCTGTATTTTGCTGTAAGGCAGCAACTCTACTGCTGTGCCACCGTGACCGCAGTGTGTTGAAGTAGGTTTGTGGATCGTGTTAATGAGAACCACGTTTGTGGAAGTGTCCCCAACCAAGGCTGCAAGACACCACGGCACATGTCCATGTGTCCCCGTGATTGTAGGCATGGAGGATTCCAGAGCTATATCATAAACTTCAAAAACCTCTGTAAAACCCAAATCATGCTCAATATTTAACTTGTATAACATAGAAATAGAAACATAGAAATTAGGTGCAGGAATAGGCCATTCGGCCCTTCGAGCCCGCACCGCCATTCAATATGATCATGGCTGATCATCCAACTCAGTATCCCGTACCTGCCTTCTCTCCATACCCTCTGATTCCCTTAGCCACAAGGGCCACATCTAACTCCACTAAGGCCTATGTATTTAACTTGTCAGCAGAACAAGTGCCTGTTTCAAGATGTCCCAGTGGGGTTAAGTCCAAGTTTAACATTTAGTTTTAATAATGTGGGATAAGAATGTCACAGCCCTGGTGCGCTGGCCTTTCTTTGTGCTCTGAGGTTTAAATTAGGTTCAAATATATTTCTAATATGGATTCATAGAACACCTTGAATTAGGATATAATCTTGAAGTACATTTCAATAACCTGGGGGTTAGAGAAAGGCTTGAGGGTAAGCTCTGTTAATTAAACAAATGAGTATTTATGCTCTACTAACAGAAACACTCAGTGGAGCTGAATGCAGCCAATCCAAATGAGTTTGTAAAATTAAAACACACTGAGAGGAGTACAGAAGTAATACCGTGTGGTGTAAATCTCTCCGTTCAATTTGTGTTTACAATTTATCTAGAAATATCAATAAGAGATGATCGTCATGCCTGTTTATAATCTTATTTAACAATGCACTGGTAGTTTGGAAATGGGTGGAGGGAATAGGAGAAGAAACGAGGAGATTCCCAGCCAAGACATCCTTGAGCATGGGAATCCGTGGACCAGATGTCGAAAGGGAATGAACACGAGTACCTTGGCTGCTGAGTCTGATTAATAGAGTTGAATAAATTTAACACTAAATCCTCTATAATGTATTCTCAAGGTTTAATGTGTTCATGTTGGGATCAAAGGACATGACGGATTGGTTTTTTTGTAATACTCTAATTACCAATTTAATTGTTAATTGTTTTATTTGATAAACTTGTGGATAGTACCTTTGCAGATTCTGGGTGGTCTGCCAAAGCCACAGGTGCACAATGCAATGATATAAACCCAGTCACTGAATTCTGGAACACCACCGTTGACCTTCAACAATCGGACAATCAAAGTATAGCCATAAGTCTTGCAAAACATGCTTCCCAGGGAAAATTCACTGATAAGTTATTTCCAGTGGGAAATTGGCTTCAAGGGAATATAACTAAGAGTTGGTGGAGGAGGGTGATCACATGAAGTCCAACTCATACTGTGTGGGGACTATTGTATAGGAGTTCCTTATTCTTCCCGCTCAAGGTGTTGTTTGAATATTTGTGCTGCAGAGCAAGATGCTGAATGAAGATTCCTGGATTTGCTAGTGTCTGCAATGGAAGGTCTTGACAAGGGCGAGTTAGATTTAATACACCCTCCGGGGAATGCATCATCACTGGTGCAAAGGTCCAGAAAAAAATCAAAAAGGCCATTATTGCAGCCAGGTACTACTGAGGCTGCGAGCCCAACACTGCAGATATAGTTAAGGATGGTTACAAGTCTCTGCATCGTTCAGGTCACCTAGGCAGAGTAATCTGATGAAGAAGATAAGAGATTACAAATTGGGCTTCACATTGGTGTGGGCCAATAGAGCTACTGCCTCCCAGCTCCAGCATCCTGGGTTCGATCCTGTCCTTGGAGGTTCTATGTGTGAAGTTTGCACTTTTCCCTATGACAACACGAGTTTCCTTTTGGTTTTCTGGGTCCCTCCAAGTCTTAAAAGTCTTGTACATTTGCTACTCAGTAGAATGAGCCCCCCACACTCCAATGAGAATAATCCTCGCCTATCCACCCTCCCCTCATAAGTACAGGCCTTCAATCCTAGCAACACTGCGATGAATCTCTTCTGCTCTCTTTCTATACAGTGGTGACCAAAACTGCACACCAACTCCAACTCCAACACGTGGCTTAGCCAATGTGTTCTACAGCTGCAACATGAATTCCCAGCTCTTGGGGGCGGACAAAACTAACTCAGATGAGTTACCCCAGTGCAGAACAGTTCGTATTGCAGATGAGTTTCACAAGTCCACTTCTGGTCTATTGATTGTTACCTGGTCCTAAAAACTCACATGTTGATTTTGCATTTGCAACCGACCAGACTGGGTTCAAGAGACTGGGTCCATACAGTGCAGGTCATGTGGCACCATGTTGAAAGGTAGGTTCGTTCCTACAAGGGAACGAACTTGAACCTGCGTGCGCAGTCAATATTAATAGAACATTTGACTGCAATGCCCAGTGTGGCATGATTGCTCTTACCTCTCCATTCAAGAAACAGTACAGGATTGCAACGATGAAACCCTGGAAAGAGCAAAAAAATAGAATAAGTTTACACACTGCACAATTTGGCACATTAACCTTTGCTTGAATTAAAGCATTTTGAATGGAGTTGCTGGTGGACTGATGGAGGCTAAATTACTTGTGATTTAGAAGCCACAGATTGGAAATTCAGACTGCTCTTCCGTTAATTTTGAGCACTGTCCCAACTTAAGAATATGTGCATCAGAACTTTGTACTAACTGTGGCAAGGAGGTTGTTTAATTTATGGTAATGTGGTTCAAATTATATTGTTTTAAATAGCAAGTTCAATCATTGGCAAAAATAAGGATGTGATCTCTTCTCCCTCTGCTCAGTGCACCCTGTATCATTATGTTCTCCCTGCTCCTCCTGCCAAACAGAACTCCAGATATCTCTTCACTTCACATACTATTTCCACAATCACTGTGCCCACTGGAGCAGTCGCATTTCAGCTGGAGCCCGATCTGCATATTTAAAGAAAGATTCTGTTGGCTCCTGGCATGTTCCTGTTGACTGTCCAGAAGAGCAGATCAAATAGCTGCAGTGAAAATGGTCTGAAGAAGTGTTTCAGCCTGAAACGTTGCCTATCTCCTTCTCTCCTTAGATGCCGCTGCACCTGCTGATTCGATGGGCTGATTCGTCAGGTAAACTCAACATCCCTTCCGAAGATAGACACAAAATGCTGGAGTAACTCAGCGGGACAGGCAGCATCTCTGGAGAGAAGGAATGAGTGATGAGTTGGGTCCCATCAAGAAATGGGTAACCTTCTTCAGACTAGAGTCTTCAGACTAGAGACTTGTCCCGCTGAGTTACTCCAGCATTTTGTGTCCATCTTCGGGTTAAGCTAGTATATGCAGTTCCTTCCTACACACTTAACACATTTCCCAATTGGTTTCTGTTGTAAATGGTTGCTATCGCTACCCTTTGTAAATCGATCACAACTTGAAAAGATTCTTGCTCAATATTTATTTGTGTCCATTTCACGTGGTCCACCCTGTTTCGACGAATGCAATCAACCCCGGCGTGCACAATCAAATAAGATCAAATTGAACAAGTTGTCCCACACCTTTAGGCTGTGCTCACCATACGCAAGAAGAAGCAGAAGAAACCTGTGTAAAATTAGGACCACCTTGTATCCTGCAGGCTTAAGCTACAGTGGCAGTTGATTTTGATTACCGAACTAATTTATTGAACATGTTGCTATCAACACCAGTTTCTGAAGGCATGTTACTTTCTCAAACAATAATGTTTTTTTAATTCAATTTAATTCATTTGGAGGGTTTAAGTTTACCACTTTAGTTTCAAAGTGTATCGAGGATATGGAGCAGCGGTAGCTAATACAGTTCGGGAGACATTATCCACAATTTCATTCTCCAGCGGAATAGGGTCAAGGGCAGAATGGTCCACTTGCGTTCCTGTGTTTCATGCCATAGCACCTTTGGCTAACGTTGCATTCATTAATAGCGTCTCTTTACACATATCTTTCATTCATGAAAGCCAGATTACCCACCTGGAAAGATCCCAGGGCAAGGTCAAATACCAGCCGGAAGTAGACGTTCAGATGATCAGGGACAAAGACAAAGACTATGTAGTTGACTCCAAATAGTGGTATGAGAAGCAGAGTAGATTTTGCAAGCCTCCTTTTAAAAAAAGAAAAGGACGAACAGTTTTAGAAAATTAATAATTTGCTTAAGAAACTAATTAACGTGAATAAAGAAACTCTTCCATGTTCTGCAATTGATTAATTCGAACACGAACTTTCAGAAATGAATCTTTAGTATTTGTCAAACACCAATGTTGGATTTATATGTTGAAATTAAAAATAAAATTAAAATTAAAGATCGCAGCTTAAACCCACTTATTTGGATCTCCTTTCTAAGGGGGTTAGTAATGCTGTATGAGTCATAGAGTCATGCAATGTGGAAACAGGCCCTTCCACCCAACTCGCCCACACTGGCCAACAATGTCCCAGCTACAGTAGTCCCACTTGCCTGCGCTTGGTCCATATCCCTCCAAACCTTTTCTAATGGTAGAGGAGGCCAGGGCCTTGGTCAGCTTTGGCTATTTTAATAACTATCACATGGAAAGCTAGTGGAAGAATACATTCATGACACTGTGTGTGGGCCTCTGTGTCCCTCCCCCCCCCACCACCCCACCTTCAGGTCCCCGACGCTGCACAGGGGCCTCCGCGCTCTTCCCCTGCCGTCCACCTCAACTCTCCTCTGATCTCATATCCTACCTCAACCCCAACTATACCCACAACCATACTCCCTCTGCTCATCCTATGAGCTCTCCTCATTCCATTACATCAACCACATTGGCTTCCTGAGCCCACACTTTGTGCCACTTTCAGCCACTACACCTGTCTTTATCATCCCCCGATAAGTCCAAGTACAGAGGGAGATTAAAAATCTGACTGAATGTTACCAGACAATCTTGCTCTTAATGATAGCAAGACCAAGGAGTTGATTGCTGACTTCTGAAAGGGCAAGCCACAGATCCACAAACTTGTCTTCATATTATATGATATGATGATGGTGGAGAGAGTTAACAACTTCAAGTTCCCAGCTGTGGATATCTCTGAAGATCTGACGGGCCTAGCACTTGATGCAACCACAAAGAAGACCTTTATTTCCTTTGAAGATTGAGGCGACCTGGTAGGTTGATGAATACCCTATTGAACCTCTGCAGGTGGACAGCATGCCGACTGATTGCATAACAACCTGGTTTGGCAAATCACATGCCCAGGAACGTAAAAACTACTTGGGTCATGGGTACTGACTTCCCCACCATTGAAGGGATCTGTAGGAGGCGCTGCCTTCAAAAAGACAGCCAATATCATCAAAGATCCACACTGGACAAGCTCTTATTTTGTCACTTTGTCATCGGGAGGTGTGGGAGCCTGAACAGCTTCTTGCCTGCAACCATCAGGATCTTGAACTAACTTGAGCAACTATGGTGTTCTATGGACTATGTCTTTGGTTGTATTACTATGTCTTTGGTCATCGGGTGGAGCCGTACAAGGCAGCCTCGCCAACAGCCTGTCTCGTCTTTTTCTTCTTTTGTTGTTTGGTTTGTGTTTACTTGTATGTTTTTAGTGTACTTTTAGTTTTTGTGTTATGTGGGGGTAGGGGAAACCTTTTTTATCTCTTTCCTCGAAGGAGATGCGACTTTTTCATCGCATGTCAGTCTGCACTGCGGCTTTTACATTGTGGAGCTGGCGGTCCCTTTGTTAGGGATCGACTGCAGGAGCTCCAACCGAAGGAGCTTCGATCGCCCCGATCGTGGGAGCTTCGATCACCGACTGCAGGAGATTCGATCGCCCCGACGGCGGAAGTTTCGATTGGCCCGACCGCGGGAGAAAAGGAGGAAAGATGGTGTGTTATTTGCCTTCCATCACAGTGGGGAATGCGAGGTCGCCTAAAAAACAAGATGGACGTGCTGCCTGGGCTGGTGAGGAATCGGAGGGAGTGCCGTGAGCGCAATGATCTCGGTGTTTGCGGGACATGGCTCCATGAGGACATCCCGGAGTCTAGTGCGAGTGTGGATGGCTTTCTGACTGTTCGGGCGGACAGGGACTGCAGAGAGAGTTAGAGTGGAGCGTGTGTGTGACCCGGACATTGAACTGATGGCTATGGGTCTCAGCTTATGCTGTGTGTCCTGGGGATTCTCACACGCCGCTATAGTGGCTGTTTAAGTCTATGTTTAATTTTTTTGTGGTTATGTATCTTGTATGACTGTTGGCAAATTAAATTCCTTGTATGTTTACCCCTATCTCTTCTTGGGGACCATCCAGTCAGACAGTGCATTTTCTTGGACTAAGGGTGGTACAGATTGCTACGAATGGTTTCAAAAAGAATTAATTTAAATGGAAGGGGAAATATGCAGTGGGATGGTAGTGTCCAAATATGACCCACCTTTAGATTGCTTTATGCTGGAATCTTGAGAGCAATTACCTCTTGTTCTATGGCTTAGTAGGATCAGTGTTTTGAAAAAGCCTTTGAGAACTGGAAGAATGGATTCATAGAATGCTCTTTGGGGTTCACTGGCTAATAGAAATAAAGAAGGCAGGACATTTTGGGGACAATGGGATTTCCTGCTGCACTGTGTGTTATAGGTTTAGGTTAGAGATACAACATGGAAACGGGCCCTTCAGCCCATCGTCCACCCATATACTTCTTCAATGCTATCCCACTTCCGCATCCTGCACATGGGCACTTTACAGAAGCCAAATAATCTACAAATCTGCACGCCTTTAGAATTTGGGAGAAAACCAGAGCACCAAGAGAAAATCCACTTGGTCACAGGGAGAATGCACAAACTCTGTGCAGACAGCACCCATAGTCAGGATGGAACCCAGTGCTGTAAGGTAGTAGCTCTACTGTTGCGCCACTGTGCCACCACACGTATTCTGTACTTACATGTACTGCCTGTACTCGCTTCCTCTGCTGTCTGATGAATATACTTTCTGGATCAGGATTTGTATGATGGAGATGAACAGAATAAAGTTCACCTAAATAAAAGGAACACATCACAGAGTGATTTTCACTGTATCCTGTAAATTGGAAAAAAAAGTGACTGGAATTTGTCTAAGAGTTGGCTAGTTTGAGAAAGTAATTGAAATGTACCTGTAGCTAAAAATTCAAGTACCATTCAAAAGCATTGGGGATCAGGACCCTGTGATGGATGGTCTGGGCAGGGATGTAGACACTCTGATAGATGGACAGGTGGCAGGGGAAGGATTCATTGAGAAAAAATAGGGAATGGTAGTGATGTATGGATGGGTGGCTCAATGGAGAGGCATCGATTACCTGTGCCGATGACTCCTCAGTTGGGAATGGTGAGGGGGTAAGGGTGGAGAGAGGGGGCTTGCCGTTAGTACATGCAATTGGGTTTTAGACTTTAGAGAGCGTGGAAACAGGCCATTTGGCCCGAGTCGACGCTGACCAGTGGTCACCCTTAGCTTCTGTAAATTGTCCCTAGTGTGCAGGATAGAATTAGTGTAAGTGTCTTCATAGGTCGGTGCCGACTCGATGGGCTGAAAGGCATGTTTCCACGCTATATCTCCAAAACTAAACTAAACCACCCTGTGTACAAGCACTATCCTATACACTAGGGATAATTTACAATTTACAGAAGCCAATTAACCTACATATATGCCTGTGCATCTTTGGAGTGTGGTAGGAGACCGGAGCCCCCGGAAAAAAACCTACGTGGTCACAGGGAGAATGTACAAACTTTGTACAGACAGCACTCATAGTCTGGATCGAACCCAGATCTCTGCCACTCTTATTCAGCAACTCTACCGCTGCGCCATTGGGCTTGGGCTTCATGGCAGAGAGGAAATCAGATGGCAAAGAACTTAGTGTCGTGGAGTGGTATTGGGCCGAGGTGGTGCAGAGGGTTGCAATTCGGTATTGGAACTTACCCAATTAATGTCCCAGGGTGCCACTGTGTTATCCCATGGACGTATGTTCCTAGTCATCTTGGTATATATTCGCCTGCATTGATTCAGAAGGAATGTTCCATGGGCAATAACTTCAACCTATACTCTCTGATTCAAAAATATCTTGGGCATAAGGGTGACTCATGCCCAGCAGTGCCCTGATGAGTGTTTGGAGTGGAACAGTCCAGAAATGATCACTGGTTCACTTCACTAAAGAGCATCAAAAAACAGTATTGTACAATTGACTCTCCGAGACACTGTGTTCTGCTGGGATGAGAAATCAACCCAGTTGAGTGTGGTGCAGCTGGAAGGCAAGAACATGTCCTGCCTTCGTTGTCAGCCAAAGGCAGTGTGAAGTCTGGGGTGTGTAACTAAATCGATACTGAAATGGATATATTACCCTGACACATGGCAGTGACAGTTTCACCTCAGAAACAAAGAAAACAATACTCACTAATATAGTCAGTGAAATCGGAGCTTTGATGATCCAAAAGTATGGAGAGTCAATTGAATCCCAGCAGCTAATGGAAATGAACAATACATTTCTTGAAATGGCTGAAAGAATCAATCTCAGAAAATTGTGTTTTTAATTGACTTCACATGGTCTATGAGTGAAAATCGATAACCGGGGTCCTGATGCTGTTCTCCATCCAGAGAAGAGTGAGTGAGTGAGTGAATCTTGTGCAGGTGAGCACACAGACAGCAATATTTGTGGTCCTGAGTGAATCATGGTGACATTGAGACATTCTGTACCTTCGGGAAACAGGCCCTTTGGCCCAACTCTTCTATTCCAATGGAGATGCCCCATCTAAGTTAGTCCCATTGGCCTGCATTTCCCCCTAAACCATTCCTATACATATACCTGTACAAGTGTCACTTAAATATTGTTATTGTACCTGCCTCAACTACTTCCTCTAGCAGATCGTTCCACATACCCATCACCCTCTGTGAAAAGGTTACCCCTCGGTTTCCTATTAAATCCTTCTGTTCTAGATCTTGATTCCCTACCCTTGGAAAAAGTGTATTTACGCCATATTCCCCTCGTGATTTTTAACACCTCTATAAAAATCATTCTCCTGGGTTCCAAGGAATAAAGTCATCGCCCTCTCAACCTCTTCCTATAGCTCAGGCCCTCAAGTTCTGGCAACTTCCTTGTAAATCTTCTCTGCATTCTTTCCAGTTTAATGGCACTTTTCCTATATCAGCATGACTAAACCTGAACACAGTACTTCAAGTGTGGCCTCACCTATATCTTGTACAACTATAACATAATGGTCCAACTTTATTCAATTGGCAGAATGAT
Organism: Raja brachyura; assembly: GCA_963514005.1. The sequence goes on from OY740812.1 coordinate 12,262,906, forward strand.
GAAAGCCAAGGTGCCAAAAGCTATCTTCACCACCCCATCTACTTGTGATGGCACTTCCAGGGAGCCATGTACTCGTAGTCCTAGACATTCCTGAATTCCAAGTGATCTAACCTTCCAAAGCAGCTGTGCATGTGGAAACTATTCAAAGGCCTTGCCCTCAATAACCACCTTGGTACTTCAAAAAAATCAAATTCATGAGACACGATCTGTCACACACAAAACTATGCAGACTATCCCTGATAAACCCCTGTTTTTCCAAATGCATGTATATCTTATCCCTCAGAATCCTCTCCAATAACTTTCCTACCATACTTATGCGAGGACCTTTACAGTCCTTCTTAAATAGAGGCATAATATTAACCTCCAAAATCCTGGCACCTCACCCTTTTCTAACAATGATTCATGTATCTCAGCGAAAACTTCTACAATTTCTTCTCCAGCTTCCCACATTGTCCTTGGAAACACCCGTTCAGCCCAGAATATTTAGCTACCTCATACATTGTAGGACATCCAGCATCTTATCGACTGCAATATGGGCTGTTATCAAGACATCTCAATTGGCAATCCCAAGTTTCCTAGTCTTCATGTCTTTCTCCACACTAAAGAAGATGAAAATTACACTGAGGACCTGCCCATTTCCCATGGCTCCACACACAGATGCCGACCATGGTTTCTGAGGGGCCCTATTCTTTCTCTAGTTCAATTTTTCCCATAACATACTTATATAATGTCTTTGAATTCTCCTAAATCTGTCAGGGCTATCTCAAGCTCTCTTTTTGCCCTGCTGATTTCCTTTGTAAGTCTGCTCCTCAATCCTAAATTCCTCCAGAGGAACGCGTAATCTCAACTGCCCATACCTAAGTGGTGCCTCCTTTTTCGTGACCAGAGTCTTAATTTCTCTTGTGATACAGGGTTATTCCCTTTCACTCTAACAGTAATATGCATAGCTTGAACTTTCAGTGTCACTCTTTTAAAAGCATGCATCTGCTTTTGCATGTGTAGCAATTAGTTTGTCGCCAGCTTCCAGTTTAGTTTTAACAACTTAATTTGCCAAACAATTAGCCAATGCTCAACATCCTAACCATCTATGCTCATAAATAAAGATGAGAAACTAGAGATAGGTGCATGCATTTATAACCAAAATTAGTGAGAATCAATCAGGAATAAGCCATTCATACTGCTCTATTTAACAAACAAACAAACAAACATATTTGTTCTTACCCAAAGTCATGGTTACACATCATAGCAAGAGTCCAGCTAACCGTGATCATTAGTGGGCCACCTATAGGGACATAAATAGAATTACCAATTGATTTGAGCAAAAACCTTTGAAAGTTAGGCTGTGATTTTCCTAACACTGTGCAAAGTCTTTCTTCATAGTCAAGGAGCATAAGGCTGAGAATCTTTATGATAGGGAAATGGATGATCCTTTATCATCGAGGCAACAATGATTCGAGAAGGTGGTTGACCATTTAGGAGGTCTTACAAAAGGTGGAAGCTTGAAAGCTTGCAGGTCACTGTAAAGTATGGATGAAAAATGCCTCACCCCAAGCCGTCACGATGTACCACCAAAAATACTTCCTCTCGGTGAAGAAGACCACGATGAGAGTGTGAAGGTAGATGCCTTCTGCCAACAGCCAGAAGAAGTTTGCGATGATACTGAACTCGAAGAAGGCGATAGCAACCTTGCACGATGGCTGGAAATGAAGAATCTGGTATTAGTTTCTGCATTAGCTCTTGCCCACTCTCCATCCCATGTCTCCAAAAACTCTCACCAACTTCTAAAGCGGCAAAGGAATCTGGATACATCACAGCATGGTTTGGGAACAGCTCCATCCAAGACCGCAAGAAATTGTAGAGAGTTGTGGACGTAGCCCAGACCATCACACAAACCAACAACCCTTCCATTGATTCCATCTACACTTCACGCTGCCTTGGCAAGGCCACCAGCATAATCAAGGATGAATGTCACCCTGGTCACTCCCTCCTCCCCTATCCCAGCGGGCATGAGGTATAGAAGTGTGAAAACACATACCTCCAGATTCAGGAAACAGCTTATTTCCAGCTATTATCAGGCAACCAAACCACCAACTAGAGTGCGGTCCTGGCCTACCATATAACTCTTTGGAGACCCTCGGGCTATCTTTAATCGGCTATGCTGGACTTTCTCTTGCACTAAACGTTATTCCCTTTATCCTGTATCTGTACACTGTGGACGATTTGACTGTAATCATGTATTGTCTTTCTGCCGAATAGATAGCATGCAACAAAATGGCTTTTCACTCTACCTCGCCACGCGTGACGATAATAACAAACTAAACTATTTCCATGTCTTTGAGATACTTGGCACTCAGCTCATTTATAAGCTATGGTCTCCTTGGCTCTGCAATTTAAGACATGGGTTATGTTTTTACAGAGTGGTCCTGATGAGTTTAAGCCTTGGAAAGCTCTCACTTCTTCCAGAAATGCGTGAATACCTCACAAAAACTCTCCAATAGAGAACATACTGATGTGTTGTGTCATGGCCTGGTTTCATGAAAAGCTTGTGGTATAATGTAAAGATAGTTCAGTTAAATAAAAGGGTACATTATAGTAGAAAGAAACAGCAGAGGTTGTGGTAGCAAAATAAGTTATATTCATCAGAAAATATGTGAAGATCAAAAATCAACAGGACCACATACCATAAGCACTGGTATTGCAAGACGTTAACAACATGATAAATGTAACAAAAGAACTGTCTTGGACTGAGTTTGAAAATATTATTGGAAAAAGGGTTGACACCAGGCAGGACCTTCCATCAGAAGATGAATGGAAGGACATTGATGTTATAGATGACAAAGCACTGGCTTGAATAAATGACGTACTGAAGCAAGTGAATATGGAAGGTGTATTCAATAAACATTATTACATTACCCATGGAAAAGGATGAGAGGTGTATGACAACTAAAGGGGCTGTCCCACTGCGGCAACCTAATCCGCGAGTTCAGACGAGTTTCCCTTCGATTCATACTCGCAGAATGGTCAACACGAGGTCCTAGGAGGTCTTTGTAACTCTCCTTCATGCTCATGAGTAGTCCCCGCGTACTCGAGGCCTCAGCTAGGTCGCGGTGTATTTTTCAACATGTTGAAAAATGCCTGCGAGTAAACAAAGGTTGCCATGGAAAAAATTGATACTTTTTTTACTCGTAGATTTAGTCGAAGTAGGTTGTAGTGGGTCGGCATGTTATTCGTAGGTAATCGAGGGTAGTCGAAGGCAGTAATAGATAGTCTTCAACATAGTCGAAGGGAGGTCGAAGGTGATCGAAGGAGGTCATCTTCACTCTCCACTATTCGGTGTCCAATTTTCCCGAAGCTAGTCTTCAGCATAGTCAGAGGTCGAAGGAAGGCATCTACATAGTCGAAGGAGGTCTTCAACATGACATTTTTTCAAACTCTCCTAAACTCTTCTAGACTCGCCAATTAGGTCGCCGCTATGGGACAGCCCCTTAAGGCTCCAGAAACTGAAACAACACTAATTTGCAGGATCATCAAATTAACATTGGCAATCAAAGCCCAATTCCCGATTGACATTGGGAATTAAATGTCAACATATACCAGCAGAAAAAGCAAAAAGCTCAGAACCAGAGGAAAGAAGCAGGGCTGCATAGAGACCAACAAAGGGCCTGAGAAGAACACAAGGGTGTCCAGAGGGTTGGCATAATCGCAGTGTGGAGAAATAAAGGGGGCAGAAAGGACAGTGTGGAATACTAGGACTTGCATCAGATAAGAAATAAATAACTAACATTAGAAGGATGACACAGACCTACAATGGAACACCACTGTCAACGACACATACTGGGTTCTGAGGAGCGAGAGATTGTGCCAATGTTATCTTTATCATCATTGTAAAATGCAGAGCACTACAAAAATAGCTGATAACTTTCGGTGGTTAAGGAAAAGCATTTTAACAGAAGCAGCACAGGTAAATTATGGTCACTGTTGGAATGTCATGCAATAACCAATTAGGTGACAGGAAGACAGGAAAAGATTGAAGGAAGGAGAGGTCTCCGTTCATGGTGACGGTGGCTGCGCCAGGGACCGCCGTGAGCGTCCGCTTACCGTGGAAAGCGTGCACAGGTCGGAGTCGCTGTCAAACAGCACCACATCCTTTATCAACACAGCAATGGCTTTCAGAATGAAGGACACAAACAGGTTCATGTGGATGTAGTTTCTGGTACAGTGTAGTTTCCTGTATCAAAAAAGTTAAAACAACAGAAGATGGCATAGAATTAGCACAAAATACTTCAGGCCACATAAACCAAGCATCTTTTTGATAAACTGGAATCACCTTCCCAGTAGTTTTCATAACTCGGTCTACCAACCAACTTACCACAGCTCTCAGCCGTGTGTATGTATGAATGAATGAATGAATGAATGAATGGATGGATGCTTTATTGTCACATGTGACGTCACAGTGAAATTGCTTGAATTTCATAACTCATATCCAAGGTATACAATTCCTCACTGAGTTTAGAATGAGCAGAAGTTCCTGATGGTGCCTGTATCCATGGGGAAGGGGATCTAGTGTTGGGGCGGCGACCACAAGGCAGATTGGCATTTAGACAGTCACATGAACAGGCAAAGAATGGAGGTGGATGCTCAGTTTGAATTGGCATAATGATCGGCACAGACATCGTGGGCCAAAGGGTCAGGTCCTGCGCTGAACTGTTCTATGGAACAATGTTGGTAACATGGGAGTGGATTGCAGGAGGCAAGGGAGATTGCCAAGTGGGTGAGCGTGGATATGTGGTGAATGTGGAGAGGTCCAGTGGAGATGACCTGGATTTGAGAACGATCATTAGGGTTGGTGGGATGAGGTGTCCAGAGCTGGGGTCAGGTCTCAGACAGAGGGTTAATGCTGGGCTGAGAAAGAGGTATTTCTGAGAGTTGTCTAAATAAATAAATAATTTGGGAGTTGGGGAGGGAGAGATGGCAGGAGGGGTGGCTGAAGGAATGGTGGCTGAGGGAGAAGACTGATCAGCTGGAAGGGCCGTGGTCGGTGAGACAGATGATGAAACAGATTGTCAGGAAATGGCAGGTGGGATGAAAGAAATCGCAAGGGGGCAGTGCTGATGAGAGGGGGAGGGAGATCATCTTAGCCAGGGGTGGTGTGTGTTGGAGAGGGTAGCAATAATGCTCTCTGGTAGAAGAGGTGGGAAGGGAAGAGCAGTAGGTGGGAGAGGACGAGGCACAATTTGCTGAGAGGTGTTGGTCTCGGGGTGGGGTTGCGGGGGGGGGGGGGAGAGAGGGTGCTGATTAGTGGGTGGTAGGTTCGTTGCGGAGGCAGGAGGATTACAGGGAGAGTTGGAGAAGGGACACCAGCGATTCAGGCGACAGTTTGCAATAGGACCACGGGGCATGTGGTGCTCTCATTGTCCGTTGGGTCCACAAACAATATTGGACAGGACCTTCATCCAACAAGGTGCAGCCTTTGTGTCCTTCAAATTGTAAACACTCCCCAGCTCTGGGAAACCCAGCTCACAGCTGCTACAATTAAATAGTTGCCAAAATCTAAAGGGCCTGTCCTACAAACATGCAACTCTATGCGATGAACGCGATCAAACTAGAAGCGGGGGCCGCGCGGAGGTCGGGTGATCCCCTGTACAGGGCCGTTCCCAACAGCATGCGGCAAGCGCGACCAAACCGGCAGCAGGGGCCGTGCGGAAGTCGGGTGAGTGGCGCAACGCGGCGCAAAGTGAGGCGAACTTGGAGCGAAGTCTAAGGTAAGTTCGCCAGGACAGAGAGGGGCACAGAGGCACACACACACACAGGGCCATGGAGCCACACACATAGAGGGTCACGGAGGCACCTACAGATAGGATCACGGAGGCACGATGTCGGGGCGGTGTGTAATGCGTCGAGGCGACTGCGAGCCGACAAGCCATTGCCGCGCGGAATTTTTGAACATAGTCAGTTTTTCGGAGTCCCGCGTGATGTCGGGACGAACTCCGCACAATTCTGCACGGCTCCGACGATCGAAGTGGGACCGGCCCCGCGACGCCGGACGGCTCAAGCGACCACGTTAGGTCGCGCTAATCGCATAGAGTTGCATGCTTGTAGGACAGGCCTTTTAGGAACAGCACATGATTAGCATGCATAACAATGGATAGCTCTCCCCCAAAAGGGCTATTTCTGCCATCCAAACCTACCGCAATGAAACCAGATGCAACATGTTTTTGTCAGTTTTGGATGTTGGGATTGAAATTTTACTATTTTGCCTCCCAGCCCCATCCCATCCTGACGAGGTTAAGATTGCCCTCTCCAATATTTTAAAATGTCAACACATTTTAGAAAATTGGAATTAAATCATACCATGTGGATAGGAAACTTGCAAAATATCACATGTCCCCAGGATCTTGTCTGTGCACGAGCCAGTGAGGTGGAATACTGGGTGGAGGTTCAGACTAAAAGGCACAGTGGCGAGGCAACATAGCTACTTCCTTACAGCGACGGAGACCCGGGTTCAATCCTAACTATGGGTGTTTGTCTGTACGGAGTTTGTACGTTCTCCCCGTGACCTGCGTGGGTTTTCTCCAAGACCTTTGGTTTCCTCCCACACTCCAAAGACGTACAGGTTTGCAGGTTAATTGGCTTAGTATGAATGTAAAATTGCCCCTAGTGTGTGTAGGGTGGTGTTAATGTGCAGTGATCGCTGGTCGGCGTGGACTCAGTGGGCCGAAGGGGCTGTTTCCGTGATGTAACTAAACTAAACTGTCTGAGGAAAGATCTGAAGATCAACTTAAATCTCAACTACTCAAAGAAAGGACAGTTCGCTGAATTAGATTTTAATTAAGACACTTTTCATGGAGGCAAATCATATTTATTTTGTTTTTTCCCTTTCCCTACTTAGAAAATGAACAAAGCCAATCTAAGCATCAGCATCTAAACCCTTGAGTAAACTTTCCCTTTCTGCCATTCCAGTGATATCTCTGACTGATAATTTTCTTACGTATGCAGAATGGCTACACGACAGTAGCAAGTTAACGCTTTAGTTTAGATTTGGAACTATTCAAGAGCTACTTAGGTTAAGACGACCATTTATTAGAAAACATATTCTCCGCTAGCCCGAGACTTAGCCTGTCTTTAAATATATTAAAATTGCCAGTCAAAAGAAGTGTTGAATTAACCTACTGGAATCAAATCAACCAACCTTAATGTGATGATGAGTAACAGACATTGATAATCCACTATTATTACAGTAGTGAATAAAACCAATACTCACTCAGACAGATGAATGAATTTCCAGACACCAATTCAGTCACTCTTGAGATGGAGATGAAGGATATATTTGAGATTAAGGTTAAAATATGCACAAAATACTCGAAGCATGCACTAATGCTGAGAAGGGTTTAACAAAGAAAACATGACCATTTAAAAGAGCATAATGAAAAGTATTATCACTGGGAGGAGTTGCTATGGCTCACTTCACCTTGTCTGGATTTATACCTTACCATTCCCATGTTTTAAAATTACATTTGGAGAAGAGATAAACATAGAAAAAAAGGTGCAGGAGTAGGCCATTCGGCCCTTCGAGTCAGCACCACCATTCAATATGATCATGGCTGATCATCCAAAATCAGTACCCCGTTCCTGCTTTTTCCCCCATATCCCTTGATTCCTTTAGGCCTAAGAGCTAAATCTAACTCTCTCCTGAAAACAGTGTAGAAACTACAAAAGCCTCAGTGTTAGGTGTTAGTGCGGCAGGGATGAGCAACTGATGATCTGTAAAGCTCAGAATCACATAGCACAGAGAAAGCCCCACCAACCAAAATGCCCCTCAAAATTAGTCCCATTTGCCTGCGTTTGGTCCAATCATTTTGTGGGCTGGATGTTGTGTACTATGTCCTGTTGTTGCCTCAGTGGTAGACATGTATTCACAAGCCTCCTTTGGCCTCTGTAGATTAACATTTTTAGCCAATAGTTCCATGGGTGGTAATCACCTTACAAGTGGTTTATGTGTGACAACAGCACAGGGAAAATGTGGAATTACTAAAACATTGTTCCAACCTCTCTTGAATATACTAAATGACAGCCTGCACAACCCCCTAGGGGTTGAGAATTCCGAGGATGTCCGTCAGATGATGAAGTTTCTTCTGATCTCCATCATTATTTGGATTCTGCTGGAGATTCTTATTGGAGAAACCTGTCAGGGGAAACATTGACTCTGCATTTACCCTGCTAGGTCCCAGTAGAATTTGGTGCATATCTATGAGATCAGATATTCTTCCTCAATGTCACTATTTTCTGAGTGGAACATTGTGTTCCGAGCAGATAAACAGTACAAATTTGCAGTTAACGCTGTCTTCTGTTGTTTAGAAAGTCTTGCAGGTACTTTTAGCAAGCAAGATATGGCCACCATATTAACCATGGCCCACTGTTGCTCCAGAATCTAAATCAGAGAGTTGCATGTTTGCTTTGCTCTTCAGGCCACCCTGAATGCATTAAAGGCTGACATTCTGCCTAGGTGCCAAGGGCGCCCTGCATGGTTCCTCAAACCTTCCGGATGATCTGGTCATTAATATATTTATTGCTCTATAAATCATCTTGCAGCACGTACCTTGGCGGCTGTGTTTCCAATGTTCCACTGATTATACTTCAAATAGTATTTAATTAGATGCAAAATGCTTTATGGCATCCTGATTTCATAATCCGTACAAATCGTTCTCAAAATGGATTTATAAGTAACCTGGCAGCAGAAATGATACAAGCAGTAGGTCAAATTATCAGTTGTTGATGTGCATAAGGATTAGCAATCATCAGCTTTTGTTAGCAGTATCTTGCAGCTTCCATTATTTGGCCTGATTGAGTATTCTCACCAATCTTCCAGAGTTTCCTTGTGCTGTAATCGTTGTACCAAGTGCAGATTAAGGTTAGGTTAACGCCTATGAAACTTCACAGACGTGACACCTTCTGTCATTCCTCCAATGTTTATTTTTTTAAATTTTGTACAGGGTTATTGGCTGTGGAATAACTTTACAAATGCAGTCAGGGCTTTTCAATTCCATAACTCATTTACTAGACAAAAATTTAGGAGACTACAAGTTCAAATTCTGCCATAGCTACGTGAGAATTGAAGTTCAGTTTAAGTAAAATGTAAAAGTATAAGTCAGTACATGAAACGGTCAGATTATGGTTGGGACTCTAATGCCCCTTAGGTAAAGCAGTCGGCCATCGAACGTTTATCGAACACTTGCGCTCGGACTGCCAAGGCCGGCTTCCTCTCCTGATTGCTCACCATTTTAACTCCTCTTCCCATTTCCGTACTGATCTTTCTGTGCCATGTCTCCTCAATTGCCAAAGTGTGGCTACACACAAACTGGAAGGAACAGCACCACATATTCCTCGTGGGTAGCTTGCAACCCAATGGTATGAACATTGAATTCTTCAATTTTAGGTAACTAACTGTACAAACACCCTCCCCCTTCCTTCCCCTTCCCCCCCCCCCTCTTTTATCCCCTCTTCCCTGTGCCCCACCTGGATGCACACCCATTTCTCCCTTTATTTCTCCTCTCCTATTTGGCCTTTCATCCAATGTCCCTCTGGCTTCACAATTTTCACCTCTTCTATCCTTATCTCCTCATCTCACACTTTTTCTCTTTTCATCTCCAGCCTTTGTACAACCATCTCTGCCCATCAAAAAACTCCCCTCGCTGTATCCACCTATCACTTAAGATAGATACAAAATGCTGGAGTAACTCAGCGGGACAGGCAACATATCTGGAGAAAAGGAATGGGTGATGTTTAAGGTCAAGGCCTTTCTTCAGAAGGGTCTCGACCCAAATCGTCACCCATTCCTTCTCTCTAGAGATGCTGCCTGTCCTACTGAGTTACTCCAGCATTTCGTGTCTATCTTTGGTGTAAACCAGCATTTGCAGTTCCTTCCTCCACCTATCACTTTCCAGACTGTCTTGTCCCCACATTTCTTCCAACTTTCTCCCCTCCACCCATACCATAATCAGTCTGAAGAATGGACCTACCAAAAACGTAGTCTATCAACTTTTTCCAGAGCGGCTAATTGACTCGCAGAGCTACTCCAGCACTTTGTGTTTTATTTTTGTAAACCAGCATCTGCAGTTCCATGTGTCTACAGTCTAGTTTATAGATGTAATCATGTGAGGAACTGTTAACTTTATTATTTGAGGGCTATTGGGAGCTGGCACAGAAGAGGAGATAAAATTTGGGACAGTTCAGCCATGATTATATTGAATGGCAGATCAGGTTTGAGTGGCCAAGTGGCTTATGCCTGCTCTTTTTTTGTTAAGGACCTGTCCCACTTGGCGATTTTTTCCGGTGACTGCTGGCGTCATATCAGTGTCGGCAAAAGATTTTGAACATTTCAAAATCCAGTGGCGACAGAAAAATGTTGCGACACTTGAAAAAACACCATGCATCTTAGGTCATCACGCTGCCAATTTTATGGTGACCTGATACGTCAGTCAATGATGCCGGCAGTCGCCGAAAAACTCGGCAAGTGGGACAGGCCCTTTAGGCGCTTATTAGTTAACTGTTTTTGAGTCATTTGTTCCTTTGAGCTTGTTCTATCATTCAGTTAGATTGTGGTGGGTTTACACTTTAGCTCTTATCTTATAAAACCCCCGCACAACAAAAAATAAATCATCCGTCAATGTAAGTTTTAAAGTGTTCAGTTTATCGGTGTGAAGGAAACAGTACCAGATCTCCACTCACATGGGCACTATGTGTTGGCTTTGCCGATGTCTCATAAATCTTTAACTAAATTAAAACAAACACACAAGGTTCTCAGTGGAGACAATGATCAATGAGAGAAACCAGTGACATTCTCACCAGAACCCTCGGGGCTTGCGTCAATGATCAAATTCAAATCTGTGACGTACTTGCACTCATTAAAACTCATTAAGACTTTTTTCTATTATATCAATAAAGCACTTGCCAACAGAACAAAATTGAAGAAGGGTCTCGACCCAAAACGTCGTCCATTGAGTCTGAAGAAGGGTCTCGACCCGAAACGTCGCCCATTGAGTCTGAAGAAGGGTCTCGACCTGAAACATCGCCTAATCCTTCTCTCCACAGATGCTGCCTCACCCGCTGAGTTTCTCCAGCATTTGTCTACCTTTGATATTTCCAGCATCTGCAGTTCTTTCTTAAAAATGTAACTCTATATGTGCGTGAGTGATAGTTAAAGCAGGTGTGTGTATAGAATGAGCCACAACATAATCCACTGCATTTGTGAAGTTTACATTAAAACACATTTTATGAAGTTAACTCAATTGTCGAGTATTTCATGCTTCAGAAAATGATTTTTTCATGACGCATAGTATCATTTTAAAACTACTGTAAAGATTGACTCCAATATATTTAGTTTGATTATATCTACTGGTTATTTGGCAGAAGCATTTTGTTGCATTAACATTATGAAGATCCAAAATACAAAGAGCTAAAGGAACTCAATGGGTCAGGCAGCAACTGTGGAGGGAATGGACAAATGATGATTCAGGTCAGGAACCTTCTTTAGACTAGTGTCAGGTCAGGTGCCTTGAGTCTGAAGATCCTGATCTGTAACATCATCTGTCCATTCCCTTTACAGATGCTGTGTGATCCACTGAGTTCTTCTAGCACTTTGCTTTTTGCTCAAGATTCCAGAATCTGCAGTCACTTATGCCTCCAATATGAAGATCTATGTTGTTATTTCCATCTCATCTTTTGTCCAGATTTCTTTCACAGCAAACCGACACATCGCTGACCAGTGGATTTCCCCTTTTGGCGAGTTGGGGGACTGGGGTCTGAGCATCCAGGGGTGAATCCTACTGACATTGCTGGGCTGTTACATGATATATTAAGGTGATCAAGGTGTGACCAAGGCTGCCTTGCTTGTACAGTCAGGCAGATACAGCATGGTAACAGGTCCTTCATCCCACAGAATTGGCATTAATGATTGACCACACATTTATACTAATCCTCGATTATAGCAGTAGAGCCCAGGAAATGGCCCTTTGGCGCCCAATGTCTGTGATGACTATGATGTTGTTCTAAAGTAATCCCATCCGCAAGCACGTTCGTATACTTTCATTCTCTGCCTGTTCGTGCATCTGTCAAATACTTCTATCGTATTTACTTCCATTGACAGTGCCATCCCAGCACTTTTACCCTCTGTGTGAAATAGTAATTGGGTTCGCTTGTATATCATAATAAAGATCCTCTACTGCCAAGAACATGCACACATGGGTCAGGGTCTTGTGCAAGTGTTGTGGTTCTGCTTTTAGGTTTAATGATCGTCAGTGTTGAGCCATTTTACTTCACCAGTTCCCCGTTAACACCAATTGCTGCAGTTCAACTGATCCCTACTATTCTACATCACGGGGCTTTGAGAGACGCCCACTCAGTTGACATTTTTAAACGGTAGCTAAAGACTAATCTTTTTCATCAAGCTTTTAACTGGCTTTTCTTCCTTTGTCCTTTTACACTCTCAATGTTATATTTTATATTTTTATATAAATCTGTGTTTTTGATACTATTAACCTCCTACTTTCTTACTGTTTTAAATTGTGTTTTTGTTTAGACCTGTGTCTGTGTGGAAAGCACTTTGGGTTGCATTCAATTGTATGAAAAGTGATATACAAATAAAGTTATTATTATAATTACATTGAGATTCTTCCACTGTACATCATGGTTGGTTTCTTGTTCTGCTGTGGAATTAATTGACTTTTGAATTAATTGACTTTAATGCTTAATTAACGCCTTCATTCTGATTTTTGAGCAGTGTCATATTTCTTGCTTCATTAGCCCTGTTTTCTAATATCTGCCTTGAAATTATGCTGGCCATTTACTGGTGTGTGTGTGTGTGTGCGCGCAAAATTAATGTTTATTCCAATGTTTGATACTGTAATAAAAGTAACATTGTCATTTCATGAGACTCGTGCAAGCCACAACATTAATTCACAAACTGCTTATTATTTTCAGTGCTATGCTTCTGAACATTCTTTTTTTTTTACCAGAGTTAACATGTATCTAGCCACTTGCAAACAATTTCATACCCAGAGACTCTGAATGCACACTTCAGGCATGGAGTTACTCCTGCACCAGTTTTTATATTTAGGTGGGATAAATTTAAATGTTTCCCATGCAACTCTCTTGTATGATAGGTTATTTTCACCATTGATAGGCACTTCCAAGACAACAATGTCCTCCCAATAACATGATAGAATGGGATAACATGTGCTGAGGATAAGCTTTACCTTCAATCGCTCTGCCCTCTCCACATCTCACAATACCTCCTACACCCAAACCGGCTACATTGCTCTTGACTCTGATGTGTCACACCAAACTACCCAACACTCTGAGCTTGACACCCCAACCCAAACCTTAGCCCAAACTGAACTGTGCGATGTCCTGATCTCTCAACCTCTACCCCTAGTCCCCAACCATCAAATCACCTATAATCTCCATAACCCAGGCCTCAACACCATTACTATCCTTCCTTTCCATTAATCTTCTCCCAATTACAGAACTGGACTAATCCTACACTTCCACCCCAATACAGGGCACAGGCTGATAAGGTGATCCTGATCCTGTGGGTTCAACCAGAACAATCCACAGGATGGCATGTTTCCACTCCCCAAATCATGCACTGAAGATTGGAGTGTGGAGGAATCATGACTAACCGAAACTCTGGCATCTCATCATAATGCCCATCAATATGGCCAACATAACCAAGGCAGTTCACACCACGCTCATTCCATCTTCTCCCCTCTTCCATCGGGCAGAAGATACAAAAGTCTGAAAGCCCATACTACCAGAATCAAGGATAGTTTCTTAAGACATGAGCTAAAAATGTATTCCGATCCCCCGCTCTACCTAGTTGTGGCCCTTGCACTTTTTCTTTTATCTGCACTCTCTCTGTAGCTGTGATGTTGCATTCTGTAATGTTTAATTGTAATCATGTATGGGTGATTTGCCTGGATAGCATGGAAAAAATAGTTTCTCGCTGTACCTCAATACATGTGACAATAATAAACCAAAACCAATACCATCCCATCCTTCCAAAGGGGGCCTGGAATTTCTAGTCATTTTGACTCTCTATGCACAGTGTTGATGCTCACGTGTTTGATACAGGTGAGGGAAGTTAATCCCAAATCTATTGACTCCTCAGCATCATATCTAGCAGCTTCATAAAGGGCGGCACAGTGGCAGAGTCACTACGTTACAGAGCCAGAGACCCAGGTTCAATCCTGACAACGTGTGTTGTCTGCACTGAGTGTGGGTTTCCCTGGATGCCTCAGGTTCCTCCCACATTCCAAAGGCATGTTTGTTGGTTTTTGTAAACTGTCCGTAGTCTGTAGGATGGAACTAGTGTACGGAAATCACTGACCGGCACGGACCTGGTGGGCTGAAGGGCATGTTTGCATACTGTATCTCTAAAATAAATGACATTTTTTGAATGCCTTCACCATCACTACCCTCGTTCATTCCAGAAATTCCTCCATTGGGATGAACGAGGTTTGTTCTCAATTACTCCTGTTCTAATAATTTCCTGACAGTGAGATGATGCAAGCCTTTATTCCAGCCCTTAATATTTCGGACGAGATAAAGAATTGAGAATCAGAATTCAATGTCAGTATAAGTGACATTGGCATGTACTTTCACATAATAAAATGTAATAATGATATTTTGAATTGCAGATGATTGAACAAGGAAGAGCAGCAGCAGGGCTTTCAGTTTGAGTTCACAATACATTAAGAGTTCACTAATGATTCTCTGTTCCGTTCCTTCTAACCACAATGGTCCACAAAGCACCAACCATAGATTCTTCGTTCCATGATCCTGACATCACCGAGACCCAGGCACTCAGCCATTCAAAATTGTTCCCTGCTCCAGTGCTGGCACCTTTGTACCAGCCTTACAGACACTATGAAGAACAACCTTCAATTACGATTGGTATTAAAGTCCTTCAGATCTTTTGTCACCTTTCCTTCGGCAACCCTCAACAAACTCCACCTAGTCCTTCTTCCTGTCCGACCCTTTGTTACACATACGGCAGGAACTGGTCCTTCAGCCCTCAATGTTCGTGTCGAACGTGATGCCAAATTCAATTAATTTGCACATGATCCATCTCTCCTCATTTCCTGCATATTCATGTGACTATCTAAAAGCTTCTTGAAGAGCTCTATCATAACTGCTTCCACACTTACCCTGACAATGCATTCCAGGCACTAACCTCTCACTGCCCCGCACAGTCCTTCAAGTTTCTCACTGTGACCTCAAAGTTATGCTCTGTAGTATTCAACAATTTCACCCTGGGGGAAAAATGTTCTGATTTATCGACCCCATCTATGCCAATAAATTCTGAAATGTGGGAGAGAGGAGGGGTGGGGGGGAAGAATTGAAACAGGGACACCTTGATCTGCAGTAAAATGCTCTACCACTTAACTATACACCCATTGCAATATATTTACTCCTTGCACTGACCGTCCTATTTTTCTCTTGAACTTAAAAAAAAAAATCAGTGAAATAATTTTTTTCGACCCGAAACGTTGCCTATTTCCTTCGTTCCATAGATGCTGCCTCACCCGCTGCGTTTCTCCAGCATTTTTGTCTACCTTCAGTGAAAGAATTGTAGTGAGGGCGGGGGGGAGGAGAGAGAAGGCTGGATTAACTGTGATTTTACCTGTTAAAATTAAATTGAAATAGAAAAGCAATAAAAATGTGTTATTTTTCTTGGAATCGGGAATTATGATGATTTGGTTAAGACTGATTACATTTCTGAAGGGATTGGACAGAACAGATAGAAACAGACAGGCCTGCAGTGGTTGAGGATTACAGGATTTAAGGAACATGGAAATCAAACCAAACACGGGAGAATTAAGATAGAGGAAAGGTCTTTTTGGAGATAACGGAGATTATGATTAATCAGAGCTAATAACTGTGGCACGGAGCAAGCCAGCATGAGAAATTAGATTGATAGAGTAAAGCGGGCTAGTTAGAATGGCAGGCATGTTATGTAGGAGTCTGTCAATTTGTTAGGTTAATTGGCCACTGTTCACTGTACCATCACATCTCCCAGTTCTGACTGAACCTCTGAAACACTTCCCATTCATGTTGATCATAGGTTAGTTCTGTCCAATCCTTTCCGAAATGTAATCATTCGTAATAAAATCATAATTCTCAGTTTCGAGAGAGCAGCACTAAATGTTATTACATTTCTATTTCAATTTACTTTTTAACAGAGTAATTAAATTTTCTTTTGTCATGGTGCATTAGAGCTGATGACAGTCCAGTCTGAATTAATGAATCTAAGCTGAAGACCCATGTTGTGGAGATCACCTGGATTAACATTATGTGGTGAGGGTGGACAACTATTCTTGTCACCCCTGTCCCGTAAGCAATGGATAAGTCAGGGTGGTTTGTACGCAGCCTTTCTGGAAGGCAGCCCAGTAGCAACCAACAACCTGGCTCAGATCCTGCTACTTGCATGGAGTTTGCACATTATCCTGTGACAACGTGGCTTTCATCCAGGATTCATAAGATCATAAACCATAGGAGCAGAATTAGGCCATTCGGTCCATCAAGTCTGCTCTGTCATTCAATCATGGCTGACCTATTTCCCTCAACCCCATTCTCCTGCCTCACCCTTACCAATCAAGAACCTATCAATCTCTGCATTAGATCTTGTTTCTTCCCACATCACCATAAACACATGGGTTGGCAGGTGTATTGGTTGATGTAAATTACCCCTTGTGTAGATGAGTGATAGAATCATTGAGGTGTTGATGAGAAAGTGGAGAGAATAAAATAGGATTAGTATAAATGGGTACTTGATGTTAATGTGGACCTGGTGGGCTGCAAGGTTTGCATCTGTGTGTTCAAGAAGGAACTGCAGATGCTGGAAAATCGAAGGTAGACAAAAATGCTGGAGATTCAACTCCACTGAGTTTCTCCAGCACTTTTGTCTACCTTTGTATCTGTGTGTGTTAACTCTGATTCTACTCTCTCGGAGTCAACACACTGCACACTGCCTGGGAGTGGATTTTGTTAACTGTGAACGGCAGTCAGTTGTCTAACATAAAGCTGTGTTGTCTCGTTCTACATCCAACCACCTTTGTTATGGATCGGTGGTAGCTTTCTTGCTTCTGAGAGTTGGAGTTTTGTGTTCACATCTCATTCCAAAAAGAAGCAACGTAAAATCACACAGAGTAATGGGAGTTAGCGAAACAGTCTGATTAGTCTAAGTGGGATATCAAAGAGTAAATTAAATGTGAGTTTGGATGGGAAACAGGAAGAAAATTAGAGTGTTGATTGAACATGGTGAGGCTTCATGGGAATGGACTGGGTGGGGTGATAGTTTATTTCCTGACATGAACCATAAATTTAAGACAAACTATACTATGATACTGCAAATACAATGCCTTATAATATTAGTATAAGTACTTACCTGAAGAGACACAGAATGACTAAGGCAGCACTCAGGGACAGCAGAGATAGGCTGTGTCCAACAGTGTAACTGATCTTCACAGCTTGCAGAAATATTCCCTGAATGATAAAATAACGGCAATGACTTTAAGACCGTAACTGCATTCAGATTCAGGTTACTTTATAGTTAAATCGACACAAAGTGCTGGAGTGACTCAGCAGGTCAGGCAGCATCCCTAAACAACATGGAAAGGTGACATTTTGGGTAGAGTCCCTTTTTCTGAAGAAGGCTCTGAATCCAAATCGTCATCTATCCATGTTCTCCACAAATGCAACCTGACCTGCACTTTGCTCAGCACTTTGTGTCTTTTTTATGCGTTGACGAGCATCTGTAGTTCTTTGTTTGTACTAGTTTATGGTCATGTACCAAGGCACAATGAAGTGCCTTGTTTGTATGAAGCTTGTGGAGAAAACAGTAAATAGTAGTGATAGATACAACAATAAGTACAGGAATGAATGTAAAACTGAAGATTGTAGTTCAAATCAGGATATTGAAGTACAATAACAGAATAACCCTGTGAGGCCCTGTACGGAATGTGGCAGCACCTCTGGTAAGGTATGAAAGAAGTGTTTGGTTCTTGAGTCTGATAGGGTTCTTTAGATAATTTCCCCAAGATTGAACAAAAAAAACCCTAATAATCATTTAATCAATAGCCATCAATAAGTTTACAACTGATCCAGATATCCAGTGGTGTAGTGTTTTGGAACCATTGATCTGCAATCCTCTTTTGAGCCCATGGTGACTTTTACAACGTTTTAAAGTACTCAAATACTCTATCCTGAACATTTCTAAAGGAACGCTTTAGAATTTGTGTTTGAGTTACTTAACACTAACAGCTCCCACTGCATTCTGTCCACTGATTAGTTCAGGGTTGAAATGCCTCTTCCCCAATCTCATCAATGCCTCAAATGCCTTGCACCCCTTTCTTTCCACAGGGTCCCTATAAGATACAGAGAAGACTAAAAACATTCAGAAACTAATTTGTAAAAAAATCCCCGGGCAGTAGCTTTCTTGATGGTAACATAAATCCCAGCCTAGAACTGCCCCCAAATGTAATTACACATGGATCACGATCTAAATAGTGATTAAGTTTACAAAGGAAAAGAAGATCCTGGTAACAAAACAAAAAAAAATGGTGACAGTGAACAAATCCTTTCACGGTTGCTGCCTGACCCGCTGAGTTACTCCAACACTTTATGATTTAAGTAGTTTTCCATTGGTTGCAAAGCATCTTGAGATATTATGGTGAAAGGTGGCATGTCAGAAAACGATAGGGAAGAAGTGAGTACGATTCTGGAAGGAAAAGCACCGACCTTGATGTCGTCGTCCATGTTGCTTATGTTGATGCCACATGCAATAGAGTAAGAGTGCAACAGCTCAGTCCAACCTTCATCAGTGCACTGTCTGCTCACGTTCCCTAGGGCAAGAGAAATACCATTAGGACAGTAATTCACAACGACCGACTGGTGAAACCAAAGCCCTAGAATGCATAGCAACCAGGATGAATAGTTTATTAGTGAGGGCTATCCTCGATGACGTCCAAAGGCGTAATGTTTTCCTATTTAATGTTAGTATTGTAGGAGAAGAAGAGAGTGCTTGGTAGTGATCCTCAAGAGGATATCAATGGCATATTCAAGGGAAAATCCATTGGGAATCTTTGATGGGTTTACTTGCCACCTTGGCCGAACTGTAGAAATAAATAAGTGAATCCATTACACTAGGAGGTGACTACTGAAACATTCATAATGGATACACGATGCATAATCAAGGTACAATGCCCAGACTAATGATGGTGGATTCCTTCAGCACATACAAATTATACGCTGAGGAACTGCTCACATCTACAGCAAGATAAGAAGATACGATACAAAGTAACATTTTCAATGTTGAAATCTGAAACAAAACAGAAAATCCAGGTGCCATATTCCTTATCATCATTGTTTTAAAAAATTTATGGGATCATCCTTTGCTATGTTCCCCCATGTTATAACTGTGACATAGTTCAGCAGTATTCATTCCTTCCGCCGAGTTCCTCCTCTTTGTGATTTAAGTATCTAAGTTTTCATTGGGTGCAAAGCATCTTGAGATATTATGGTGACGGACAACATGTCAGAGCAAATCGTTCCTTCTCCACTGTGAATTCCAACAACCAGAAGCACAGACCGATCACTCTACTATTCCGTTTACTTCTTTTGTTTCTGCTGCCTCTTTGTGTTCTAGAAATGCTTTATGTCTAAATAAATACATGGAGTCGGGCAGCAAGACAATGCCAAACTGAACCTTGGAGCGCCAGGTCTGAAGGTAGGTCAGACAGACCCATCTCCCCTCTCAATGGTTGCCTTGTCAACTCGATTTCATTGGGCTGGGGCCCATTTCATAAATGGCAAATATTAGCCAAGACTCCACTTCTAATGCAGATAAATTGGAAACATTATCTGGAAATGGAAACTTTTGGACGAGGACGACACTTTAAAGGTAAAGTATAATGAGCAGATCTTGGTATACGAGTCCACAGTTCTTGGGTCTGATGATGGTGAGCCAATGTACACAGAACAATCTATACCCAAGAATGTTCCAATTTAATAAGCAGAAATATTCCACAATGAGAATTGATTTTCCTGGTAATTTTGACAAGTTGTTTGCAGTAAGCCCCTTTGTAGGGGCAGTTAAGTCCACATAACCATTTCTAATCTTTAAACTATAATATTAGGCCAACAATAATAAGCTTTTATCTTTTGTTCAGAATTTCTATGCTACTAACCACTGAGGAGTATTTGTTATTTCAAATGCAATGATTAGTTTTTCCTGAAATTGGGTTGTGCTTGCCAAGAAGAAGTCGGTTCAACTGATTTATGAGTTGTGGGATTTTCTGTGCAAGAATGGGGATTAAGGGAAGATTCTTTGAATGTGAGGTAGTGTTCACAATTTTATCCTATGTATTAATGACTGAGATAAAGGCGTAGAGAGTAATGTATCAATGTTTGTCACTAGTTTAGGGAGGTTTGTTACATAGGCTCGATTCAAAAGAACATGGACTGACTAAATGACTGAAGAAAAAAAACATAGCACAGAGGTTAATTTATGACGTTTGAAGACTTATTTTAGGGTTTAAGCAAGAAATTCTGGAATTTTCCACAAATCAGAAACTGTAGAAAAGAAAATTGCAAACTGCCCGTTGCAAAGAGGTTGAATATCCATTTGCACAAAGCTGGCAGGAAGATTGAAAAGGCTGATGGGATTCAATAAGAGGCCTCAGTCATGAGATGAATGTTTCAGCCCAATTTTGTACATTTCCTCAAGGTGCAGTCTAATCCATCTCTTAAAATTGATGTTGGCAAATGCTCTTCCACTGAAACCCAAGCCTACCTGGACAGACTAGTTTCACAGAAAATGCAACATCTCCTGGGACCCTCCGATTTATGATGAGTTAAAATGGAGGAGGTGCATTCACAATGGTATTGAGAAGAGGGGATGGAGCAACGGAGCAAAGAACACAAACTACTGCCCCCATGACTAGCTTTTATCATACTTTACTGGACTTTATCTTGCACTAAACGTTATTGCCTTTATTCTGAATCTGTAGACTGTGGATGACTTGATTGTAATCGTGTATAGTCTTTCAGCTGACTGGATAGCACGCAACAAAAAAGCATTTTACTGTACCTTGGTACACATGACAATAAACGAAGCTAAGCTCTGCATCTGTACATAGTGGATGGCTTGACTGCAATCATGTATGGTCTTATTGCTGACTGGATAGCGAGCAACAAAAAAGCTCTGTACCTCAGTACATCTGATGATAAACTCCATGCCCAGCTCCTTTTGCTCCATCTGTGGTCGAGCCTATGGTTCCCAAATTGCCCTCATCAGAAGCCACAAAATTGGAATGGGTGCAAGTTATTCTCGATCCCCAGGGAAAAGCAACAGCAGCCCAGAGGTTGTGACAGAAACCATAAAATGGCACTAACTTTCGCTCTAACTTTCTCTCTATCGTTCATTTTGTAATCTGAACCAGCAGGCCCCAAAAGTAAAAACAGAAATGAACCAATAAACATAAACCTCATGGTCGCAGACTGACTAGCAGGTGATGGCTTAAATACCAAGTTTGGAGCCATTTGTGACCAGTTTGGACATTACAGATCTATATCAGTACAAGGAAGTGCAAGAGATCTTTACTGAGGTTAAGACCTTAAAGGCCTGTCCCTTGATGTGAGTTTACCCAAGAGCTCTCCCGAGTTTAAAAAAAAACAAAAAAACTCGTGGTAGGTATGTAAATGCATGTAGTTGGAGCTCGTGGATGTCTCTTAGCGGCTCGTAATGCTAACGGCAGGTACTAGGGACGCGCGGAAACTTGTGAAGTTTTTTCAACAGTGTGAAAAATTTCCAAAAGTAAAAAAATACTTGTGATGAAGTAGCACGAGTTTGATTTTTTTTTTAAACTCGGGAGAGCTCTTGGGTAAACTCGCATTGTGGGACAGGGCCTTAAGATCCCGTTATTGTTTGGGTATCCATTTTACTGTCACATTTCTGAAGGTCATTTCTCCAGCTATGTGTCATAGAAACTCACAGGCAAAAATGAGTAATGTAAATTGCTTGCTTGTGAACTGAACGTTGATTTTTTCTCTGCTCTGGTTGGTGTGTTTGCTATCTGTGATGAATTGATACTTTTACAAGTATTGGCTGTTGCATTAAAGAGTGATTGAAATATTATCAATTCCTACAGTGTGAACAGAGCTTACAGGAAATCATTCATGTGTCAACAAGAGGCATGAATGAAATTACTTGAGCACAGACCATCAGGGAAGGGTAGTTTCAGCAATATTAAAGTTCTCTGGGTGCGTCTGTATGAACCTATCAAAAATATTGAGTTCCGTTACCCTATGGCTCACACTTTCTAATCAACAGTGAACAGGGTACATTTCTGGCAGAACCTTTAAGGCGTATTTAATGCTAGAGTCAGATCATTCCCCAGTGGAGAATACAGATCTCCATTTCAAATCAAATTCTACTTAAATACTTGGGTATTCTGCAGGGATTAGTGTTGGGACCTAATTGTTGAATATATATGTGTGTGACCTTGACGAAAATGTAGATGGGCTTATTAGTAAATTTGCAGATGACACAAGAATAGATGAGGTTGTGAATAGTGAAGAAGGTTGCCAAAGTATACAGCAGGATGTGGAGCAGTTGGAGTTACAGGCAAATACATGCCAGATGCAGTTGAATCTGAACAAGTGTGAAGTGTTGCATTTTCACAGGTTAAATCGAAGTGGAAGCTATGTGGTAGATGGAAGGATCTTGGGCTGCAAGTTCATAGCTCCCTGAAAGTGGCAACACAAGTAGATAGAAGTCATAGGGCATGGGGCATTGAGTATGGAAGTTATGTTGCAGCTTCATAATTCATTAGGCTATATTTTTGAGTATTGTGTGCAGTTCTGGTCACCCCTCTGTGAAGAAACGTA
Source organism: Raja brachyura (assembly GCA_963514005.1). The sequence continues at coordinate 12,285,850 of OY740812.1, forward strand.
GAAACATAGAAACATAGAAATTAGGAGCAGGAGTAGGCCATTCGGCCCTTCGAGCCTGCACTGCCATTCAATATGATCATGGCTGATCATCCAACTCAATATCCCGTACCTGCCTTCTCTCCATACCATCTGATCCCCTTAGCCACAAGGGCCACATCTAACTCCCTCTTAAATATAGCCAATGAACTGGCCTCAACTACCCTCTGTGGCAGAGAGTTCCAGAGACCCACCACTCTCTGTGCGAAAGAAGTCCTTCTCATCTCAGTCCTAAAGGATTTCCCCCTTATCCTTAAGCTGTGACCCCTTGTCCTGGACCTCCCCAACATCGGGAACGATCTTCCTGCATCTAGCCTGTCCAACCCCTTAAGGAACTAGAGGCTTTGGAGAGGATGCAGAAGAGATTCACTGGGATGTTCCGGATTAGAGGGCATCAGTTATAAGGAGAGGTCAAGGAAAGAGCGTTCACGACGTGGCCCTGTTTCCACCAATATTTCCACCACCACACACAAGAAGCACAAGAAGCGACACGACAGACACCGTTGTATGCAGAGCTCTGGCTGAACAACTTCTAATCTTGTGTGTGAACTCGATAAGAAGTTATAAGGGGAGGTTTGACAACTGTGGATTCTTTTCTCTCAAACCTTAGAGGTCAATAGAGGTTTATGAAATTATTAGAGGCATAGATAGGGAAGAGAGTCAGGACATTTTTCCCACCTTGGAAATATCAAATGCTAGAAGGCATAGTAAGAAGAGGAGGTGGGGGTGGGGGTTTAAAGGAAATGTTTTTTTACACAGAAATAGGTGGGTGCCTGAATGCACTGCCACAGGAAGTGATGGAAATGTCATCCCCGATCAACTTGCATTCATTTTCCAGACACGCTTTATTTACTTGTGCACAATGAGAGCAGCACAGACCCAGTTACTGCACTGCACTGAAATTCCAATCTGAACGGTCAACCTTTTATACAGATTTTGACTCTTGAAATTGTGAGCACTTTCTAATTTCTTATCATCAAATAACAATATGTTCTCAAAATATTAATACAATAACACTAATACAAGTCAACCTACATGCTATTTAATCCTTTAATTCAATATCATGAACCTTGTAATGTGCGTCAAGAAATACCCATCCCAAAACATCAGGATACGTCAATGAATGTCTATCAGGAACATTGATGTGCGTGAATGAATGTCTAAAGGCTGTTGTGCTGTACAGCTATCCTAACCTTTGTCATACTGCGGTTTCCACATTGTGCTGTATAGTTATCTTAACCTTTGTCACAGCAGCTTCCACAGTAACATTTGTTATTTATACAAGCACATGAATATGCAGGCAATGGAGGCATATGGAGCATCTACAGGCTGATGGGGTTAATTTAATTTTGTATCATGGTCGGCACAGACATTGTGGGCCTGTTCCAGTGCTGTACTGCTCCATGTTCTAAACAGACCTGTACTCCCTCTGCATTGTACTGAAGTGGCATCCAGATTTTATACAGGGTGTCATCTGGTAAACTGGCGCACGTGGGAAGCTGGTGACTCTCAGCTATTATTGTTGAGAAGGAAGATGGTGCCTGTGGGCAAAGATCCTGGAGCACCCAGTAAATAAAGGTCATTGTTGGGAATTTGTACAACGTCCTGTTCATTGCAAATTCCCCATGAGTTTGAGGCTTAGGTATGTGCAAAACATTGTTTATTTAATGTTTTACTCTGCGCAATTCACAGCAGCACCACTTTTTGAAAGGAAGAGTTAATACAAACTTTGTCAAGGGACAAAACAAAATGTCAAACAGAAATAATAGCCATAGCGAGCTGTCAGAATCAACTCATTTACGAATACCCATGGCAAGATTATGCCTTTGCATAACGATGTTCCACTGAAAGCACTGTGAGCCCAGGCGCTCGAGTGCACTGAGAATGCAATGACGACCCTTTTGTGGCTCCTTCTGAGAAATGCTTCCACTTGTTACTAATAAATAGATTGGCCCGTGGGCAAGCCGAAAGTATTGAGAGCCAAACATTCCATTTTGTTTCATTTCCTCCTATTTTTTATACCAGATTGTCATAAAACTGGAGGGCTTCCAAGTCTCTTCAGAAATGTGAGCGTTGCTTTGTCAATCACAGAGCAGCTTATGAGCATCGTGAGGCAGGGGATTGCAGGGCTGTCCCCACAGCTTTGTTTTAGCCTGAGGAGCATTGGTGAACAGTGTCAGCATGGCTGGTAGTGACCCCCTCTCACAGCTCTCTCAGATGGGCTCAAATCCTTACCCCAAGTATCTGAGCCAGGCATAGAGAGGGACATGGGATCGCGGGATGACCGAAATGGAGGTGACAGATGCCACTGACCTTTGTGACCAGCTGCAGCTGGGGGCCTGTTAAATGGTGCCAAAATGGCAAATCTTGCATGTTGACTCAATGGGCTGTTTTGTGCCCATAGAGGACAGAACTGGTATCAAGCCAAATAAGGAGATAGCATTCAAAGCTTTGTCAAAGCGATCGGTTTGAGGATTAATATTAATGGAAGAGGGAAACTACTTAGGGGAGGCTCGTCAGTCTCCAGACAAATGATAGGGTTGGCTTGAAACCAAAAATGTAGGACTTCAGTGAGATTATCTGGTTGTGGTGCTGAGGGACACGAGAGAAAGGGAGTGATGAAGGGAAATTTTAAACCCTTGGCTTTGTCCGAGTCTATGTGCCTGTGATGCTGCTGCAAGCAATATTTTCATTGCATCTGTACCTTACCGTACTTGTGCATGCGACAATAAACTCGACTTGATTTGACTATGTTCATTCCCAAGTCTACTCAGCCAGGGGAAATTGAATGCGTCTTGGGTAGAGGGCCCAGCCCATTGCACCTTGCCTCATTCTTAACGCTTCTTGAGTGGAATTATTTTTTATACATGAACCTGATCAACAAAAACAAAACCCATCAAAGCAGGGATTTTCCTTAGAGGGCCCAATCCATACACCTAAATGTTTAGTCTCAACATTTAAGACCCAATTTGGAGTAAACATGGTCATTCCAAATTCAGCTAACTATCTCCATACCGTAATCAACAGTGTCTGCAATTCACATAATGGAGAACTACTGTCCTGAACTACTATCTACCTCATTGGAGACTCTCGGACTATCTTTGATCGGATTTTACTGGCTTTATCTTGCACTAAATGTTATTCACGCTATTCCCTTCATCATGTATCTGTACGCTGTGGATGGCTCATTTGTAACCATGTATTTCCACTGGAGAGCACATAACAAAAGCTTTTCACTGCCCCTCAGTACATGTGCCAATAAACTAAACTCAACTACGTGCTCGCCAATCGGGTGGCTCACCTGGTCGGTCTGCGTACTTTAGCAGAACCTTGGGACAAGGAAGAACCACGGTTGCTCCTGCCGTTGCCGCCGGCCAACAGGAGAGGTTGTCCCACATGGAGTGACACCCTATTGAAGGGGAGAGAAGGAATGAGAGACAGCACACCAAGCAAGAGTTTGGGAAAAGGTTCGGAAACAATGGAAGGCAAAGATGGGCTCAGGTAAAACATGGGAGTAAGAGACGGGAATTTATAACCACCTGAAACAAAGGAAATGGGTGTGGAAGTATTCTGATGGATTTTTCCAGCCAGCTCCATCATTCATTGCCATGTCTGATCCAATTGGCATTTCCACCACTTTTCTGTGCTTCCCCCTCCTCTTCACTACTGTGTGCTTTAAATGTCGGTCTCAGTAGTGAATGTATTTGGTGACTTCACCTCCACAGCACTCTGGGGAAAAGGTTTTCAACCCCCTCAGAGAAGAAATGCACCCTCATCTCCATTTTAAGTGCGTAACTCATCGCTCCAAAACTATTCTCCCAGATTCTGGATACTGCCGCTGGGGAAAATATCTTCTCAGCACCCACCACAATTCTCGCAGAATCTTATATTTCAATAGGATCACCTCTCATTCTTTTAAGCACCGACATGTTCAGGTTGAAGCTGCTTGACCTTCCTTCATAGACAGACCCTTCAACTCCAGAATCTACCCTGCGAACTTTATCTCTTCTGCCTCTAATAGAAGTATATCACCACTTAAATATGCAGCCAAAATTGTATGAGATACCACTGATGTGGTCTTACCAGCACCCAGTGAAGTTGCTTCAAGACTTCTTTACCTTTATACTCCTCGCAATAAGAGCTAATATTACTTTAGCCATCCTAATTACTTACTGTACCTACACACCCACTTACTACAGAGACCCAGATCTCTTGGCATCACAAGATTATGGGATTTCACTCTGTTTAAATAATAATTTGCTTTTTTATTCTGATTTCCAAAGTGGATAATCTCACACGTTCTCCCAGTATCCTTCCTCTGATAACTTTTTGCCAACCTGAGGGAGGACAATGATAATTTATTTTAATTGGGTGGCAACTCACTTCCCTCACTCCTGAACCTACTGCACAGTGAAAATATAAATGACAAGAGATGCAAAGACCAGCTCATTGTATGCTGTCCCCTAATCCATGGGGCAGATCCATTCATGGCATGAACCTTATGGTCAGTACCTCACTTTAGCAGAGATCATGCTGCCATTTGCACATCCATTTAGATAAACATGAGCTGATCAGCCCAGGGTAACTGTCACTTCGCTGTTGATGTGACTACTGAAAGGGGTGAAGCGTTCAGAACAAATCCCACCCTGCTGTATGGGGAAAGCCCCAAGGGACCCACAGTTACAAGTCCTCTCTGCTGCTTTAATATTTCACTCACCGGACTCCTCCACCAGAAGGAAGGTTGAAACATCGGAAAGGCATGACTCCTCTGCCAGCTGGATCTCCAATAAGAGCTCACAGTCCGGATGGATCATCACTGCCTGAAGAACAAATTCAGGAGGTTTGCTGAAGTATCCTTAAGTTGTGTGATTTATGCAAGGCTGAACCACTAACTTTATTGATGCTATCTTTAAACAAAGTTGATCTCTCAATGACGAACACAATTGAATATGTTTCGAAGCTAGCACCTTTGGAATGTTTCAGAGATTGTCTCGCTGACTCAATCAGTGGAACAAACTAACAGAGTATCCATCCTCTGATACGCTCTTACAGTCACAACATTAATGCAGCATTTCCAGTTCAACATCTACTCAGTATTGTCAAAGTCAAAGTATCCTTTATTGTCATTCAGGCTTTTCAGTCTGAACGAAATTGTGAATCTTGCAGTCATAGCATAGAACAAAACAAAACACATGATGAACACAGTCTAACATCCACCACAGCGAGTCAACCAGGCACCTCCTCACATGTGATGGAACGCAAAAGTCTTAAAGTCCTTGTCTCTTCCTTCCTTGTTCTCCCTCTGCGTTGAGGTGATCCAGCTTTTGATGAAGGGACCCCGCCGGGTGATGGTAAGTCCCGCGGCCGAATCCGAGCTCATGCAAACGGGCCGGTTCAAACTCCGCGACCCGGGGTCACCATGGTGCACATTGTGTGGAATTTGTGATGGTGCTAGTTTGCTGCAGCAAAATTTGAAAGGTACCAGCCTGAGAGGACAATGCATTTGGAGGGAGAGGAGGGAGACTGGAGCAATTGCATTAAAGTGATACACATTGTCCAGGTCATCTGGGATGCAGGGTTCATCTAGACTCCTGCAACCCATCTTTCACACCAACACCCAGGGTGCCAACCTGCCCATCTGCCAATAACGGTCAATCCATGCCTCACTGGGCTGCCAAAACTGAAATACTTTTTTGAGGTTAGACACAAAATGCTGGTGTAACTCAGCGGGAAAGGCAGCATCTCTGGAGAGAAGGAATGGGTGACATTTTGAGTCGAGACCCTTCTTCAGACCTATGCCAAGCTCCTGGATGTAAATATCACTAACAATTTATCCAGGTCCAACCACATTGACGCCGTGGCCAAGAATGCACATCAACGCCTCTACTTCCTCAGAAAGCTATGGTAACTCCAATGGCTATTTCTACATTTGCATAATAGGAAGCATCCTATCTGGATGCGTCAGATTGGCAACAGCTCTGCCAAGACTGCAAGAAATGGAATAGAGTAGCTGAGTCCATCACACAAACCAAACTCCCCCTGATCGACTCTATCTATATTTCATGTTGCCTCAAGAAAGCAGCCATAATCAAGGACCATTCACGCCACAATCATTCTCTCATCTTCCCTCTCCCGTCGAGAAGAAATGAAAGCTCGAAAGCAAGTGGCACCAGCTTCAAGAACAGCTTATTTTCTGCTGTTATCAGACTCTTGAACAGAATCTCTCTCGCATGCTAAGGATGTATTCCTGATCTACCCCATTTACCTCATAGCAATTCTTTCTTGCACTTTTTAAAATCTGCTTTTTATCTGTAGTATTAACATTACGTTCTGCACTGTGTATTTTCCAATTTGCACTACCTGATGTACTTATGTACGGTATGTTTGCCTGGATAGTGTGCAGGTGAGGTTAGAAAAAAAAAAAGTATCAAATATTTAAGGTACGAAGGGGAAGATAACTGACAAACTAGCTGAAGTTAGAGAAAGTAAAATTGTAGCAGACAGAACATTTGCACGGTTTAAAAAAAACCAAGGTGGAACAGGTTAGCAGAAGGACTTTTAGGTATTTGTAACACGTGGCATAGCTTTTATACTAACTGATGTGAGTTTTACATTTTTAAAGAAGTGAGAACGTCTAGGGAACAATAGACTGATTAGTTCCACACGAGTGGGAAGAAAGATAATGGAAGCCTTAATCAAAGATAGAACAGAAACATTCTCCAGAAACTGAGGTGATAAAGAATCGTTAGCAAAGGAAGAAGAAACATCAAAACTTCCATAAACTTATTGAATTCTTTGAAGGAATGACAAAAAGGATAGAAAGGGTCAACATGCAAAATATAATGACTCTGGATTTTCTAAAGGCCTTTGTTAAAGTATTGTACAGGCAGGGGATGGAAAGAGGAACTTCATGGAACTGGACACACGTACAAGGATGGAATTTATCAATTATAAAACAGGAAGAGGAGACTAAAATTATTTATCTGGGCTGGTACAAGGTGAAATGTATTCAATGGGTGATTTGGAATCACACAAACAATTCAACCACAAAACAGAGAAAGATTGTATTGAAATATACACGGATGTTAATAAACCTGCAGAACGGAAATGACAGAGGCAGTGTGGCCTAACATGCTTTCTAAATAATCTAACTGCAGCAAAAGCTTGATGGATAAAGGTTGACAAATAACAAGGCTTTAAAAATGCAAATGGGGTTATTCTCCATGGAATTATAAACAAGTAGAGTTCTGTTAAACTTGTGGTACTTGGGTTAGACCAGGGGTGGGGAGAACCTTTTCATGTCGGAATGCCGCATTAAGTTAGCTGTAATCTAATAAAGCTGCATCCAAGAAATTTCAATTAGATACACTTCAAATTGTATCCTTTTGGAGTATTGCGTGAAGTTGTTCTGTTACGTTGAGGGCTAATTCATGCTGCCAATCAGTTATAGTTCTCCTTGAAAGAAGCAGTTGTTTGTACTTTGAACCCTTATCAGAGTCTACGCATCCTACAACTTCAACAATGCATTTTGTAACGATTTCTACATGGCTAAATGCCCCCCATTTCTCCCCCCCCCCACCACCGAGTAAATAAGCTACTTTATAAGTCGCTTCAGTAACATTATTTCCAGGCCTTACCGCTGCTTGAAATAACTGCCTTTGCTTTTCATCTTTTAATTTCTGCATTGCAACCTTTCGCGCCTCACTCTCCAATTTAAATATGTGTGGTCCTTTTGAGTGGCATAATGCTGATGAGCATTGAATTTCTTCAACGTTGATATTGCAGTACCACAAAGCGAGCAAATCATCTTATGTTTAGCAGAAACAAGATAATATTGCCGTTCCCAATCCTCATTAAAAACGCTTATTTCTTCCCTCAGCATTCTCTTGATTTTCTTTGACATGGGCTGTTAAGCAGGCAGAATTTTTTTTTTAAATCAAACAAATACGCTTTTTAACTTTCAACTTCAAACTGAAAACCATGTGCACCGCTATCAAAAGTTGATAATACTGAAGACTGGACGGCCAGCGGACTCTCCCCAACATTCTCCCTCTCGTCAACCAGCCTCAGATGGTGGTGGTGCCAGTGAGGCAGAGAGGTTAATGTACATTCTAGAGTCGCATTAGAACAAAATCATGAGCATAACAGGTGTTAAAATTGCCCTCATGACTTACTAATGTTTTAATTGTGGCCGTCAGTCTGGGAGGATTATTTCGTTGAATCTTCTTTTACTCTTTGGTATTTTAAATACGTTCATTTTAAGATTAAAATAAAAATAATAAAAGACGAACAAAAACATATTAATAAAAATAAAAGGATTTGTTCTACAAAATTTGGATTCATTCAAAAGGCCGCCCTTAATGACCTAGAAGGCCGCAGGTTCCCCACCCTTGGGTTAGACACTATTTAGAACACCATAACGGTTCTAATCTTCTACATCTGTAATAAAGGTAGAATAATAATAATTATAATAATAAATACTTTATTGATCCCCTCAGGGAAATTCAGATGTCCAGAAGCTCCCAACCAACAAACCCACACAATCAAAACGAACGCAGACAGAAAATACATAAAATACAATGTGGACACTACCTGTGCAATAAATACTTAAAAAGACCAATAGTTAACAATTAAAAATTAAAAAATGCAAAAATACTTCCCCCTACAGCCTAGCGGTCTGAATTATAAAATCTAATGGCTGCAGGGGTGAAGGATCTCCTGAACTGCTCCGTTCTACAGGGAGGGAGAGGAGCCGGTTGCTGTTCTGAGTGCTCTTTTGACCCTCCAGAATTACATGGAGGGGATGCCCGGGGTTTTTCAGGACGACCTGCACCTTGCGCCTCATATGCTACTCAGGCACATCCAGAAGCAGTGAAGACTGTGCAGAAATGAAACCTGCTAAAGATGATGAAAGGTTATAATCACCAGGGAGGACTGGTGACAATTTCCTCCAGAAAAGAGGCAGCTAAATGAAGATTAAACAAAATTCATTAAATTATGCGTTGGATTGGATTTGTAGGACGGACAAAGGAAAAATATTTTCTTGCACGAGAATCTAAAACTAGGGCCAAAAGTATAAGATAGCAATACATTCAACAAGGAATTTTAGAGTGAATTCTTCATGCAAAAAGAGGTATGGTTATTAAAAGGGCGGGAAGCACAGATGCACAGAAGGGTCGATGGAGAAGACAATGGGGTACGTGGGAGGAAGCTTACTTTAAATGACCACCACTAAACCAATCCACCTTCCAGAGCCACAGGTGCATCTCACTCCAAATTACCCCCACTGGACCCAATGTTCAACTCTATCTACCTTCCCTTCCATGACCTGATCCCTCTAGTTCACCAAGGTATTTTGTGAAACCAGGTGCGTTTATGTCTACTTATTTGAAAAACCCACGATTGCCACTTGCCTTGCAATTCACAATTCACTCCTGGATCATTGAGCAGACTCTGTTCCTGTGTTAAATTTATTTTATATATTAAATTTAATGCACACTATTTTATTGGATGCAAATTCCATGTGTGGATTTGTAATTTCAGTACCAGGTACCTGCTTGCAGAATATGTGCAGGTAAGGTTGGCGCTCTCTGTTTACAAGTACAGGGGTGTTGTGTCTGCAATAATGCAGAGTTTGTTATTTGAGTAGGATAAGACTCAGCAGAATAGGCAATCAGCAGGGAATGTGCTACACATTTTTTATGAACTATGAAGTTGGAGTTTGCACTGAAGCCGTGTGTCCATCCTGGTTCTGGTGCCCTGACTCTGTAGATTACCAGACCTGCAATTTACAAGAGCAGGGTCCAAAGTCCTGACGCTGGGTCTTGACCTGAAAAGTCTTCCATTTCTTTTCATCCCCGCAGATGTTGTTGGACCCATTAAGTTCCTCTAGTAGATGTTTTTTCTTAGTGCAGTGCCAAAATATATTGAGATATCAAAGGAGAAGCCACGGCAAGTAACAGTCAAATCCCACTATTACCACTGGAATGGAGGAGTGGCCTCATAGAGCATCAGTGTTCTCGTTATCTATAGCCTGGTTGCACCAGTTTTAACTATAAAAATACCGCAATATCATGAGAATATCCTAGTTAATAATAAATGATAATGCAAGATATTTTATTAAGTAAAGAATAATTTGACTTTCTTTGTGTTCTGAAGCTTTGTAATTCTGTGCTGTAGAAGAGTTGGGTAATTAGGAAGTTAGAGGCCTGCATTCAAGCTGCTTCTTGTTATGCCCAAGTAAAATACCATTGGCAATATAGTGGGAGCGGATGTATTTCCTTTGGAGTTGGTAGTCTCTGTAAACAGGAACTTCTGTGGGTAGCTGACATTAATGTAATCAACAGTTTGTGATTAATAGAACCACAAGATGACAAGTGTATTGTATCAGTGATATACTCTGTGATTGATATGTTAGACGTCATTGCTGCAACTCTGTATAAACATATAACCATATAACAATTACAGCACGGAAACAGGCCTTCTCGGCCCTTCCAGTCCGTGCCGACCATTTATTTTCCCCTAGTCCCATCTACCTGCACTCAGACCATACCCCTCCATTCCCTTCCCGTCCATATACCTATCCACTTTACTTTTAAATGTTAAAATCGATCCTGCCCCCACCACTTCTGCTGGAAGATCATTCCACACATGCGACTACGTTTCCAAAATAATATAAAAAGATGCTGTATGACTTTGTTCATTACAGTGGTATCTTGTGAGAACCAGAAGTATCACTGGATACTTCTGGACTGTAACATCTCCACCCACTCCCGTCTGACGTAAAAGTAAAGTTTGTTGGCTTACCTAACCTATTGCGAGTTGTCTGTATTAAGAAATGAACCGTAACAATCAGTGAGAAAAAGGCAGGAACAAGCTTTGGAGATGAGCGAGTAGAACTTTGTTGTGATGCGAGGGTTTTTCACCACTCTGGAAAAACAGGGTTTGGCACATTCGTTCACTAGTCTTGCACTGCATGTTGTTCGCAGAATGCTCACCTCCACCAGGAAACGAACATTGGATGAGTTAGGTAATGGAGTCAAAGTACTCATTCAATGGAGTCAGTTAAATATATAAACACCAGAAAGTTGTTGGCTCTCTCCTGGTTTGGAAGTCTGATGCCACTTCCAAGGCAGGGAAATGGGGTTGAGAGGGAAGGATAGATCAGCCATAAATGAATGGTGGAGTGGACTTGATGAGCCAAATGGCCTAATTCCGTTCCCACAACTTATGAACAAATAAACACAAGGCTGGCAAGACATGGCTGGAATAAGGGAACGCTCATGGCCTTGCACTTTGTTTCATGGGAGCTTCTCCAGTTGGATACTCCCCAGCATCCAGGTTCTTCGATCAACTTGAGCCCCCCCCCCCCCAACATAAGTCTGAAGAAGGATCTCGACCCAAAATGTCATCTATTCCTTTATTCCTTCGCTCCATAGTGCTCCCTCACTCGCTGAGTTTCCCCAGCATGTGTCTACCTTTGATTTTTCCGGCATCTTCAATTCTTTCTTAAACCTTTTACAATAGAACCATCTCAAAAGGCAAATTGACTGCTGCAAACAAAAAAAATCAATTATTTTTATTGGATGCCTCATTTACTGATCCCATTCACTTTAGCAATTTAGATTCGAAACATTTTTATATTCCTAAAATTGTGCATAATCTGTGGCTATTAGACTCTGGCAAAATAGAAACTGTGCAGTCAACTGCAACAATATGTTCTTCTAAGATGCCAGACTACTGAGAGTTATATTTTTCTGGCTACTTTGAAAAATGCTTTGTAAATATCTTCCTTTATCTGTTTATGTGATTTTGGAGGCAACAAGGCAAGTGCAGGTTCCTTCACAAAAAAACTGCTAACTTTTACTGGAAATGAAAGTGAATTATGAGAAGCTCAGTTTCTGGTGTTCATTTTCACTTTATTTCTCATCATTTTCAATTTGTTCAAATATAATCCATTTAATAATTACCAGCATCAACATAGCCAACTGGTTTGATCTTGAATTTTGTGACGTTTCTTTAGCACGTTTTTTCATTTTTAGAATCAATGTGCAGTTAACTAGATTTTATTTGCAGAGAGGTGTTTTGTTTAAAAATTGATTTCATTTTCACCTATAGTTTTTCAGCAAATTGTGCAAAAGTCAAACACGTTAGACGTGTTATGAAGTCACTGCTTTTTCCAATTCACCCAAGCATGCAAATTACCTCATCTTATTTTGTGGACGCAATAATGACTTCAACATCAATTACCTACAGACAGAAATTGGCATCAAAAGATTGCAACCTACAACTTCCAAGATTAACTTTTAATAAAGCAAATACGTCACACTGGAAGAGGTTAATCCTGAATGATTTATAGTGTTTGCCTGGGGACCTTCGTTATATACTTTATCAATCCCACCAGTCATCCTCATGTATTAAAAATCTTCCTACACCACACTATTATTAGTTCACAGATGCCCCAGTCTGGTCCTGATGTTCCTGCTGCATGTAACGGCTTGGTTACGTGCAGCTGCTAAACGTGGGACGAGAAGGAGGTCTCCACCTCAGACCTGCCAGAGCAGAAAATGGTGGAAAAGCTCTTACTGATCAATGAACATTGGTGACTCAAATGGCAAGATGGATTGTGTTGCTGTTGTGCTGACTATATGTAAAACAACAGCAAGCACCATTAAGTTTAGGGTTCCTTTTCATACCAAAACCTGGACCAAATTTCATGACCAACTAATGATTAAGGAGGTAGAAAAGGAGGCTGACTTCAGGAATGAGATGCCTCCAAGGCAGCACATTTGACAGTGAAGGACTGGGTTGCAAAGCCACATCTGTGAAGTAAGGGTGCATTTAACTGTAATTACTTGTAAATGAAGAGTCTTTTGGCAGCTGTTGCGGAGCAGCCTTGCGGAGGTGTGGACAGGAGATTCTGCGGCGCCAGGCGAGACTCGAGGATGGTCTGTTGCCTCCCTGGTGCCAGGGTTCAAGATGTCTCGGACTGACTTCAGAACATCCTCGAGAGAGAGGGCAGGTGAGCAACCGGAAATGGTTGTGCATGTGGGCACAAATGACATCGGGTTGAAGAGGAAGGTGGTTCTGCAATGTGGCTTTAAAGAGGTAGGAAGAAGACTGAAAAGCAGGACTTCTAGGGTGGTTATCTCTGGATTGCTTCCTCTGCCTTCTGCTGGTGAGGGCAGGAACAGGGAGATAGGGAATCTGAATGTGTGGCTGGGGGGCTGGTGCAGGGAGCTAGATTGATAGACCACTGGGATCTCTTCTGGGGTAGGGGTGACCTGGACAAAAGTGATGGGTTACACCTTAACAGAGGGGGACCAACGTTCTGGCAGGCAGGTTTGCCAGTGCTACATGTGTGGGTTTAAACTAAAAAGCGGGGGTGAGGGGTTGATAAATTGGGAGTATAAAGACGGAGTTAAAGGGGAAGTGAGTACAGGATAAGGTACAAAAGACTCCCAAATTAATGAAAAGGAAAGTTCGAGAAGGAATAAGGGAGTAAAGTCAGGGGCAATGACCAGTGTGAGAGGGGAGGAATATCAGACTGATGGATGTTTATGTTAAACTCTATAGTGTATTTTTACTTGTATGGTTGTATGATAACTCAGATATCACTGTACGTTAATTGGTGCATGTGACAATAAATGTGAACTTGAATGTGTGAACGAACTTGAACAGACCCTAATGGGAGTTGTCTACAGGCCCCCAAAGAGTAATCTGGATCTGGATATAGGGTGCAAGTTGAATCAACAGTTAAAATTGGCATGTAGCAAAAGGAATGCTATGGTGATTATGGGAGATTTTAACATGCAGGTAGACTGGGAAAATCGGGTTGGTACTGGACCCCAAAAAAGGGAGTTTGTGGAGTGCCTCTGAGATGGATTCTTAGAGCCACTTGTACTGGAGCCGACCAGGGAGAAGGTAATTCTGGATTTGGTGTTGTGTAATGAACTGGATTTGATAAGGGAACTCAAGGCAAAGGAGCCATTAGGAGTAGTGACCATATTATGATAAGTTTTAATCTACAATTTGAGGGGCGAAAAGGGAAAATCGGAAGTGCCAGTATTACAGTTGAGCAAAGGGGACTATGGAGGCATGAGGGAAGATCTGGCCAAAGTTGACTAGAAAGAGACCCTAGCAGGGATGACAGTGGAACAACAATGGCAGGTCATTTCAAAGAGGAAGAAAAATGCTAAGGGGACTAAGAAGTGGCCGTGGCTGACAAGGGAAGTCAAGGACAGTATAAAAATAGAGAAGAAGTATAACACAGCAAAGAGCAAAGGATTGGGAAACTTTTAAAGAGTACAGAAGATAAGTGGTGAGTCTCTGGAATTCTCTGCCACAGAAGGTAGTTGAGGCCAGTTCATTGGCTATATTTAAGAGGGCATTAGATGTGGCACTTGTGGCTAAAGGGATCAGGGGGTATGGAGAGAAGGCAGGTATGGGATACTGAGTTGGATGATCAGCCATGATCACATTGAATGGCGGTGCAGGCTCGAAGGGCCGAATGGCCTACTCCTGCACCTATTTTCTATGTTTCTATAACTAAAAAGGTTGCTGTGGCGGCTGCCACAATCTTGTTGAAGATGGCAGAAACTGCAGAGAATGTATTCATTGAATGTACAGGCCGGTGAGAGGAAGGTGTGGACGAGGAGAACCTTAACCTGAGAGAAGTGCAAAAATAGAGCAGAAATAGCTACCATCTCCCAACACTCAAGACAGTTTCTAAAAGATTTCTATGTGAGAAAAAAGTAGGTTGGGACTTCTAAAAGTGAGAATATCGCAACTTTGAGGTTTCTCAGCAGATCCTTGACTTGGTGTTAAGAGCAGAATGTGGTACCTACTTAGTGCACCGAAAATGGGCAAAAGCCAATTTCCACACTGCAGGGCACTGATGAAGACATAAGTATACAACAGAGAGGGATATTTAATGTAACTCACAATATTCTTGGGCTAGTCCAAACCCAATCTCCCAAAGATGCTACTTGGTCTTGGCCATCTGTATATTCCCAGCACTTTCCGTTTTATATGAAAGCCAATTCTGCATCCACAATTATTCAGGGTGTCCGAACACTGGCAAATGTTGGTGATTTGTGGAACCATTCATGTCAGATATTCAACTGTGCAGGAAACTGAAAAAATTGATTACTTCTGGCAAATATGCAGAATTGCAAATTAAGTGCAAAATTTGTAAGATATAAAAAGTAATAAAATACAGAGGAAATAAATGACTGTGGGAACAATGTTCCTGCCAATAATATTAGCACAAAATATATATAACTACATCTAATATATGCTAATCAATTTAAATTGAGTTCATAGAGATTAAAATGGTTCATAGATTAATAGTATCTGATTATGTTAACAATTCCTTTGGAAATACTACTGAGAATAATTTTGACTCACAAAAATGTGTCAATAAAATCAAATGGATTTATCACTTTCATTGTCTGGGTAATGCAGAATATGGAGAATCCATTAGCAAGGGAAAAAATTGTACATGTATATATAAAGTCCAGTCTGTGTCAGTGGTTATCTTTATTCCGTTTAGATCCGAGGGTCTCCAGTAGCTCAACTAATGCAGTATTTTGTCGTCTGAATTTTGATGTTCAGCCAAAAATCCACAGCAATGAGTTCAGCACTTGTCTGAAGGGTCTCGTCCCAAAACGTCACCTATTCCTTTTCTCCAGAGATGCTGCCTGACCCACTGAGTTACTCCAGCTTTTTGTGCCTACTTGCAAATAATCAGCAGTTTCAGCCTTTCTATTCCACATTTCCTGTTTTTTCATTATTTTCTATTTTTACATTCCCCCCTTTACAACTCCTCCAGACTTTTTTTTTAATGTTTATTTTATTGTACAAGAAGAAAGCAATCGGCATAACAATTATACAATTTTCGTACAGCTTCAGTTTTAACGTTTTATAAACTGATAAATGAATCGGGGAAAAAACGTAAAAAGGAAAGAATGAAGGGAAAGAAGAAAGCTACAAAAAAGAGAGAAGAAAAAAACCCTGAACTGACAAAGTGAAAGAAAAAAAGAGAAAAAAAAGTGGTATATCCCACTATTCTTCCCTACACCCACTCGCCCAACCCAAGCATCGGTTTTAAATTTGTGTTCAACCATTCTGTTGTTGAAGAAATTCAATGAAAGGAGACCATATTTTGGAAAATTGGTCTGAGTTATCAGCCAAAACAAGCCTTATTTTTTCTAAATGTAGTGTTCCGGTCATTTCTGTGATCCACATCTTCACTGTGGGAACTGTTAGCTTTTTCCGGAATTTAAGTATACGTTTTTACGCAGTTATTAAGCCATAGTCAAGGAAATGTCTTCGGAATGTCGGAACATAGAGCAGCCCTCTGACATTCCTAATATTATTAATTTTGAATCTGACTCCAATTGAATTTTGAGTGTTTTAGAAATGGTATTGAATATTCCAATCCAGAAATGGTGTATTTTTATACAGGATACAAAATAATGGGTTAGGGTACCTTCTTGGAGGTGACATTTATCACAGAGAGGGGAGACAGTTGGGGAAATCTTAATCAATTTGGTCTTTGAGTGGTATAACCTATGCAATACTTTGAACTGTAACATGCAATGCCTGACATTTAAAGAACAGTAATGTATGTACAGTAGGCTTTCCTCCCATATATCTTTTGAAATGGGTAAACCCAACTCGTCCTCCCATGCTCGCCTATAAATCTCAGAAGGTGGAGTATCAATATTTAAGAGAGTGTTATAAATGTAAGATATCAACTTACTTGTATCGACATGTCTATTCAAACAATTGTCTAATATATCTGGACCCATAAACTCCTCCAGACTTGACCACTTCTTATTCACCAATAGCTCCACCATCTTAATTCACCTCTCCATCGGCCTTTATGTAATTGGCCCGCTGTGACCCTCTGTCCCATCACAAACCTTCTCTTTCATCCTCTCCACCCTTTCATTGCTTTTAAAGCTTGTTGATCTTTTTAAACAACGAGAGAGCTGACAAGGATCAATGGTATCTTTGCTTAGGCTTGCACCCACACAGACCAGCTGGCACTGCATCAAACACAGGAAGCAGTTTGTAGCACACATTTATTTAAGGGAGCACATACCCAATCCATATATTTTTTACATCCTTCCTTTAATGATAAAAAAAAGGATAAATCAAAATCCATTCTGCATGTGCTTTGCTTTGACAACAAGTCTTTCAGATAACTGGGTTAATTGACTGCCCTTCCAGATCTGGTCTTCCGCAACTGACAGAAGGTGGATTTCACTGCCTTCTGCCACTCTGGTGTTGGTTTGGCGAAATTCATCCCCCTTGTGACTTTAATCCTTGCTAGCAGTAGGTCTTTGGCACCTCTATGGACACAGTGTTTTCCACCTTATTTTGGCCCCCTCTATTTGTTTTGCTGCACCTTTCTGGTTTCCCTGCACTGCGAAAAAACACCTGTACACTCGGCTTGATCTGTTGAAGTGATTACTTGGGTTGAAGCGTACACTGTGTTCACTGCTGATGTAGCTTCCCCAGTCCCACCTACTGGACTGCACAACTTCCAAATATAGGCGAGACTGTTTCCTGATCTACCACATCACAGCTCTCCATTCTTTCCATACACCATATCAGTACAGCATCACCCAGCCACTGTCAGTGTAACCTTGGGTTACACAAAAAGCTGGAGAAACTTAGCGGGTGCAGCAGCATCTAAGGAGCGAAGGAGATAGGCGACGTTTCGGGTCGAGACCCTTCTTCAGACTGGTCAGGGATCAGGGAAACGAGAGATATAGATGGTGATGTGGAGAGATAAAGAACAATGAATGAAAGATATGCAAAAAAGTATCGATGATAAAGGAAACAGGCCATTGTAAGCTGTTTATAGTATTCATTGTTCTTTATCTCTCCACATCACCATCTATATCTCTCATTTCCCTGATCCCTGACCAGTCTGAAGAAGGGTCTCGACCCAAAACGTTGCCTATCTCCTTCGCTCCTTAGATGCTGCTGCACCCGCTGAATTTCTCCAGTTTTTTGTGTAACCCTCGATTCTCCAGCATCTGCAGTTCCTTCTTTAACACGTCAGTGTAACCTTGCTGTACATTAACAACATGGGACATGTTGCTTTAAACCCCCAGGTTGGTGGCTTGCTTCATGTGGACATTACATGGTGCTCCTGGGTCGACTTGAAATGTCACTTGCTGTTTTTGCTACAAAATCTTGGCAAAAATGCATTCAAAGTGCTTTCCTTCCACAGAACAAACCTCATGTGGCATTCAGTACATTGTGTTCAATTGATATGCTGAATCTGACAATGTCTCTATCCCTACTCTGCTTATCACAGCATAGAAAAATATAGCACAACAAGAAGCCTCTTGCAAAAATGGTCTACTTAACATTCAGCTGTTCAAGCCTGCTTCACCATTCAAGTCAACTATGGCTGATTACTTTAGACTTTAGAGATACAGCACAGAAACTGGCCGGCCCACTGAGTCCAAGCCGACTAGCACTCACCCCATACACAAGCACTCTTCTACACACTAGGGACAACTTACAATTTACCAAAGCCAATTAACCTAAAAAAATGTATGTCTTTGGAGGAAACCAGAACACCCAGAGGAAACCCACATGGTTACAGGGAGAACATACAAACTCCATAAAGATGGCACCCGTAACCAGGATCAAACCCGGGTCTCTGGCGCTGAAAGGTCGCAATTCTACCACTGCGCCACCGTTTGTCATATATTCTTCTTCCCACCCTCTCTGTATATATCCCTCGATTCATTTTGTGTTAAGCAATCTACCTCCATCTCAAAACATATTCAATAACTTGGCCTCCCCAGCATTCTATGAAAGTAAATTCCACAGGTTCACCTCTCTCAGAGTGAGGACATTTCTCCAAGATCTCAGCCCAACATGTTATACCCCATATTCCAAGTCCATAAACCCTCATCATCAGTTGCCCCCTCACCCCGCAGCCTGTTTTTATAAATCTATCCGAAAACCATTCAATGAGTTTCTCCATCTTTCTTCCGCACTGTTGAATACCGATCCAGCCAACCTGATCTCTACTTGTATGTCAGAACTGTCTGCCTAGCAATCAGCCTGTGAACCTTCACTGTAGTTCTCTGTGGTAAGTATATCATTATTTAGATAAGGACACCAAAGCAACACATAATAATCCAGGTATGTTCTCACTAAAGCCCTGTATAATTGCAGCTAGATGTCCTTGCTCCTGTGCACAAACCCACCTGCAGTAAATGCCTAGGTATCGGTAGTCTTTTTAGATTTTGCTGCATCAGTGAATTAAATTCTAATATTCTCTTCATTGCATATAGTTTGTATTTTTTTTTAATCCACATTTTATGCTCTGATCCCTACACGAGGCATTTTCTTTGCAGCCCCTGGGATTGCCACCCACAATAGGTGCAGCATTGAAACCAATTTGGCTGAACTTTCAATGCTCTGCCTCTTGCCTTGTGTTCACATGTACTACCCACTGCTGACCAACCAAAATTTCTGGCCTGAGTTTAGATAGCTCTGCAGTATTGTGTACCTGAAATGCACTTTCATCAAGTTAAACTTGACCCATCTTTTCAATGTTCCCTCAGGCTGGATTCCCGCACTCCACAAATAATCCTGTGGTGTATAACTACTAATTGTCATAACATGGTGAATTACTGTTACCTTAAGAAGCCAATTTCAATAACAATCATCATACCTTGTTTGCAGTTCAGTGGTGACCGACCGCCTCAATAAAAATTTGTGTCCTTGTGTCGTTCCATATCAGTCAACTTTGGACACCATATGCTACATGTCCACCCTCCAATTAACACGATCTTCAAAACTCTGGTTCTCTGCTAATTGTCATGATTCTGTTAAAAATTATCAAATGATTTTTCTTGCTCCTGGTGTGTAAACTTTCATTTTAAAATGTGTGTAACAACTTTATTGCCACTTCAGATGCTCAAATGAGGAATTTCTGTCATGGGACAACTCTTTGCCCTGATCAAATGCATCAACAACCTAACTTCCGTCCAACCTGGTTTATCTGCCGTACAGCTCAATATCTAACATCAACCTTTCTCTTTGTCACCTATTGTAAATTCTTCAGACAGGTTGCTGCAATTCAAGTGTTTTATGTATTCCATTGTGCTCTCAAGCGTGTCTCAGTGCACTGCCAAATATTACCTAAATTGGGATGATTCGCACCTGCTCTTTGGCATTCAGATTTAGATAGAGACTAATTTGTAGAGTTTATCAACAAGCCATCCTAACATTTAAGAGTGGCACAGCTGGTAGACCTCACAGTGCCAGACCCGGGGTCAATCTTGACCTCAGATAATCTGTGTGTGGAGTTTGTTCATTCTCACTATGACTGTGTGAGTTTCTTCCAGGTTGTCCAGTTTCCAGCCACATCCCAAAGACAGTTTGTAGGTTAATTGGCCCTCTGTTAAATCGCGCCCAGTGTGCAGGGATCAGGTGAGAAAGTGGGATAACACAGTACTAGTGTGAAGGGGCAAAAGGATACCATCCAAGAGAATTGCCAGAAGACAGATTGACACGATGTACATATCCGAGTGAGTAAGGACATGATGAATTAATTTTACGATTCCATACAGCAGCCCAGTCAATGTTATAAAGAAAGACAAAGTACTGGAGTAACTCGGCAGATTAGGCTGCATTTCTGGAGAAAATGGACGCCTCGTGTCGGGACCCTTCTTTAGACATAAAGAACCTGATCTGATCCTATCCATGATATTTAGTCTGGCTCCTATGTGACTCCAACCAACCTCTTGCTTGTCCTCTAAACTGGCCAAGAGAGCAGGCAATGGAACTTCAGGAACGAACAGCAAATGCAGGCTATTCCAGTGACGTTTACAACTCTGCAAATAATTGAACGAGTGTAAGAATTAAAAAAGAAAACTGATCCCATACTTGGAAAGTTACAGGTAAACATTTTTGTATCTTGAAGTAGGAGGTTTCCAAGGTTTAACAGATGGCACTGATGAGCTATGAGAACACCATACAGCTCATCCTTTAAGGCAAAAAATGCTTAGGTAAGAAAATGAGCAACAATTACAACACGAGTCATGCTGATCAAAATCCAACTTTAGCTGCGAGCAAAGTAATGCTGCAATAGGATCCATTTGTTAGGATTGTTTAGGAAGATAATGGCTGATAAAGTATTTTCTTCTGAGGTCGGTAACAGATCAGGAAGTCTTGTTTGAGGGACACAGCTTTCAGTGAACAAACACCAGCTATATACATGAATAGGCCATCTTCAAAGAATTAGAAGTTTCTTTAGAAGTGATTTCCACCACATGTATCTTTGATGTTGGCAAAATATGATGTGTCTCTAGGAAGAAAAATTAAAGGACTTGAAACATAGAACTGAAAACTGCTCAGAGCTGTAATGATCCCTTGAATTTGATCAATAAAGTCGATTCTGTATCCTACATTACAAGATGTTGCTTCTTATATAGTGTGGTTGTGATCATTATAGGACAAGGATTATTAACACTGTCTAGCCATTCCGAAACTGTACTCTGTGCAGTCTTAGTCTGCAGTCTTCAAACAGTGCTTTTGTAATCTCACACAGTGCACTGGCTAATCCCATGCAGTACACGGCATAATTCTATCCAGCAAAAGGAATGGAGGAGCAAAGGAATTCAGTGGATCAGACAGCATCTGTGGAGGGAAATAGACAGTCGACATTTTGGATGGGAACCATATGCAGTATCCCGAATGTAGGTGGGAAGGGATCACATTAGTACTTGTAGTGCTGTATGGGACATTAAATAAACTGTATAATACAGGCAATAACACCTGAAGAACATTTTACATATCCTATAGGCGAACCAATCCCATTGTATTTAAATTACTCATAATCCAGGTTTACCAACATACAATGCTCATATGGTTTTAATCCCGAAGTGTACTCCAGCTACCAATCCAACTAATCCAAACTAGCTAATCCAGAGTCCCTCCACTAAATCCAGAAGGATCAGTGGCTAATTTTCTATTGTACTTCAAATAACCCTAAATAGTTTACAGTCTATTCCAAGCAGCACTCCTGCTGATCCCGAGAACGCGCATTGATTTTATACAAAAGTCCACCAGTGAATGTCACAGAGTAATAGTGGGTCATGATCAACACGTCCACGTATCAGAATGCAAGGACTGGAGCATCAAGTGCATTTTTTTGGCACGACTTGTCATTGTTTCATTCTCTGCAATCAGTAATTTTATGAAAATTCCTCGTGCCTCAGATATTATACAAGTACAATTATCATTAGCTTAATGACCCCGTCATGGATTATCCTGTAGCCTAAGATAGACTCACCTACAATAACACAACAGCTGCTGAAGGATTGTATTCGAGCATGTTATGGATTTTTTAAATAAAATTAGCAGATTTATTAAATGACCTTTTCATTGAGTACAATAAAAGATTCTAATTAATATTTAGACACAAATTGCTGGAGTAATTCAGCGAGACAGGCAGCATCTTGATATTGCCTGTCCCGCTGAGTTACTCCAGAATTTTGTGTATCTTTTGTTTATACCAGCATCTGCAGTTCCTTCCTACATAATTAATATTTAGTTTGTCAATCCACCTATCTGTATGTTTCCCTGCTAATTATTGCATGCATCCCATTGACTGCCCATCCCATCACCCGTCTGCCCACCAGTCCCACTGTCTGCCCAGGTTTGTAGAGATAAAGGCAAGACATAGATATGTGGGACCAGCTCAGCGAGATAACTTGGGTAGCTTAGATGAGTTGGGCCATCTTTCTGTTTCTGTACCAAGATTAAGACTTTCTAAGATTCTCCAAGACTCTCTGACCCTTACATGCTCTGTCTTTTCCTACCCATCATAGGCAAAGCCCAAGCAAACACGATGGGAGTAGCTGGTGTGGAGGTGCTATCGCTTGGGTGCGTGGGTGCACTTATCAGGAGAAAGCAGGTATGGGTAACTGATTTTGGATGCCATTGATCATATTGAATGGCGGTGCTGGCTCTAAGGACCGAATGGCCTACTCCTGCACCTATTTTCTATGTTTCTACGTCAAACTGAAATCGTGGTTGTAAAAACGATTTAGACGAAGAGCTGAGGATTTTCGCAGTGTCACAGCCCACATTTCTCAGACAGCGGTTCATGGGACTTTTGCTGAGGGCCAAATTTCGTTTGCATTCCCCGAATCGTCGCTGGCCCCGATGCAACCTGAACAAGCCGCGGTCGCGAAAGGTTTTGCAAACACGTACCCTTCTCGGCCACCCCCTCGCACCCTGCTTCTTTTCAGACCTTCAGTAAAATCAACGCCAGCAACCAAACAGTGACCGGAACACAATGTGAGGGGAATCAGCAAGTTGACAGTGTACTCTGTATATATTGTTTACGGTGGACTGTGTTTGCATATTCTGTTGTGCTGCTGCAAAATAATTCCATTGTTCCACCTGGGACAGATGACAGTAAAACACTCTGGACTCTTGAAGTTGGCAGAGATCGCGGAACTCGCTGTGACCCACACAGGCAGAACCTCTCCCACCCACCTGCCCTGGTTTCAGTAGATTGCTAAAAGGATCGAATTAGTTTAAAATACCAATTCTAAATCAAAGGTTGTCACTGCTCTGAACTAAATTGCGTGACTTCTGCCAGCAACTATAAACGGAATGAAGTGCAGAAAGTTAAAAGTACACCACAGGACATCAGACGGACTGAGAGACGCGGGAGCGTGAGTGTACTCACCGAGACCGTCCAGAGGCAGGTGAGCAGCAGCGCGCCGGCTGCAGGGCACATTCCCGGGGAGTGGAAGCGCCTCGCCCGGCACGGAGCGGTGACAGGGAGCGGGGAGCGGCGGACCCACGGCCCGGGGGTGCGGGCACACTCGGCGAGGGGCAGCACCTCAGCTCCAACAGTTCAAACCCAGCCTCGCTCATCGGGTTGAGGCACACGGGCTCTTCCGATGTATGTACTGAGCAAACATCAATCTACAGCAACTGGGGGAAATACATTTAACCTCACTGGTGTATAGTTGCACTGTGGATGGAAGTGGAGCTCCGGCGCTCGCCAGCCCGTGGGAGGGAAGGATGGTCTGACCAACCTCCACCTGCTAATTGCAGTTTCAACACTTCTTGCCCTCACGTTCCGGTTCCCTCCGGGGGGCCACGTCTAACTCCCGCCCGCATGAACCCAATCTTTAAATAAAAGTGAGCGGGGGAATCAGCCTGTTGGGTTTGGTGGGGTTGGAGGGGGACTAAAGGTTGGCGAGTACAGCCTCGCCACAATCCCAGTGACTTGTGGAAGAGACAACGCCAAACACGCCCTCGCCAGTGACGCTATACAGGACCCGCAATCCCTTTCAAGACGGCTGTCGAAGCTGTTAGAAACATCACGCGTTCTTCGTCCTTTTAATCAGACTGACATTGAATCATCTCCCTCCTTCCTCAATCTCCCCCCCTTCTCTCTTCCTTCCTCCCCCATCTCCTCCCCTCTTTAAATCAATTTCTCCTCCTCCACTCTCATCACCTCCTCCACTCTCATCACCTCCTCCACTCTCATCACCTGCCCCACTCTCAACCTGTTTCCCCTCTTCACTTTACGCCCTTCTCTCTTCATCCCCACTCTTTCCATATCCTTTTGTTCATCCTTGCCCATTTTATCAATTCCCTTCTTTCTTTCCCCATCCTCACCCTACCTTCCTCATCCCCTTCCTCCATCCCTCCACCCCTTCCCTCCAACTTTGCATTGCACTTTCCTCATTTCACCCTCTCAGTCCCTTGGTTCTCTCCTCCACCTGTCTTTCTCCCTGTCTTCTCTTTCTTGCACACCCTCATCTTTCTCTCCCTTCTTCTCTTCATTCCCCCCTCCCCCTCCCTCTCCTCTCCCCATCCCACCTTTCCCCCCCCTCTCTCCTCTCCCCCTTCTCCCTCAGGCCTCTTCCTTCACCTCACTCTGAGAAGCTCCTGCTCACAGACGGCAAAGCACAACTTTCAGTTGAGCAGCACTACCTGTTGACCACTCATTCCATCAAGCCTGCCCGCCATTCAACTTAAACATGGCCACTCTGCTCCAGGTCATCACTCCTGTTCTGAGCCAGTAAGTACCTCCAGTGATGTGGCCTCTTTCATTCTTCTGCCTTCTCTCATTGAGCAGAAGATACAGAAACTTGAAAGTGTGCAGCACCAGACTTGGGAGCAGCTTCTTCCCTTCTGACATCAGGTTTCTGAATGGTCCTTCTGCAACCTACAGTGCTGTCTGATTCATCTCTATCCCATTGCGGACATTGGACTGTGTCTCTAGAACTGTTGCATTACAATGCTGAGAACTATATTCTGCATTCTGTATATTTTCCCTTTGCTCCATCATACTTGTGTGTGGCTTGATTGAGCTTCTATATATAGTGTGTGATTTAATTGAATAGCCTGTAAAACAAAGGTTTCCATGGTACCATTGTACACATGACAATAAGACATCTCAGACAACCTTCCAGGGTAGAAAATTCCAGATAATCAACACCTTCTGCAAGAAGAAATTCTAACACACTTCATAGAACAGTAGAGCACCGGAATGGCCCTTCAGCCCATGATCTCTGTGCTGAAGATGGCAAATTGATCTGGTCTCTTCTGCCAACACTTGACCCATGTCCTTCCATTCTTTGCATATCCAAGTGCCTTTCCAAGCGCCTCTTATTACCACTGTTGCATCTGCCTCCACCACCACCAGCCCTGGCAGCCTTTTGCAGGCTCTTACCGCTCTCAGTGAAAAATGTGTCCCACGCACCATACTTGACGGCACAGTGGTGCAGCGGCATAGTTGCTCCACTACAGCGCCAGAGACCCGGGGTTCACCCTGACTATGGGTGCTGGTTGTATGCAGTTTGTCACTTCTTCCTGCGACTGTGAGTTTTCTATCGGTTCCTCCCACATTCCAAAGATGTACAAGTTTGTAGATTTACCGGCCCCTGTAAATTGTCCCTTGTGTGGTGGATGGAACTAGTGTACGCGGGAACGCTGGTTGGCATGGACTCAGGTGGGCCTCTAAATTGCTGTACCTCTAAACTGAAACAAAAGTACCTCCTGTAAACTTTTCCTCTAATCTTAAAACTAAGCCCTCCTGTCTCTATAATTTCATGGGAAATAGGTTCTGTCTGTCCAGCTTATCTATGCCTCTCATAGTTTTATATATTTCTATCAGGACTCCTCAGCCTCTGATGTCCCAGGAGAAACAATCCAAGTTTGTCCAACCTTTGCTTATAGCCAATACCTTCTAAAGCAGACTGAACCCTAGCAACCATCTTCTGCACCCTCTCTAAAGTTTTACAAAGCTGTAATATGACTTCCTGTCTCTTATACTCAATGCCCCACCTGATGAAGATGAGCATAACATACTGGGAAGCAAGGAACTGGAGATGCTGGAATCTTTAGCAAAAAATGAAAGTCCAGTGAAACTCAGCGGGTCAGGCACCATCTGTGGAGGGAATATACAGATGACTGATGTCTGAAGTCAAGAGCCCAAGCTGAAACCTCATTTGTCCATTCCCTTCACAGATGCTGCCTGACCCATTGAGCTCCTGCAGCCGTTTGGGTTTTTTTTTACCATACACCTTCTTTATCTCTCTATATGTTTGTGTTGCTATTTTCAGGTTGCTATGGACTTGAACCCCGTCAATGTTAAGAACATCAATGTTGTTCAAAGTTCTGCCATTTACTGTATACTTTCCCCTTACATTTGACCTCCCAATGTGCAATACTTATACTACCCTCATTTTTAAATGACTGTCCCCTTGAAACTTTGTCCACTTGTCTGACGAGTGGAAGTACCTCAATATTCTGCCTTGTGACATTGCATGTTTCAATAAGACCAATCCTTATGTATTCTTATAAACCTCATACACATCTAATGTTTAGGGTAAAATATTCTTCCTAGTAGTTAGCTTAGTGAGTTTATTTTGATGTTAGCAACACATTACACTGATAAGGAGTTTACCTGCACCTCAATGGCAACACTATTTCATCCTTGGGGTGAGACAGTGGTAGAGTTGTTGCCTTACAGCGCAAGGGCCCCAGGTCCCGGGTTCGATCCTGACTACGGGTGCTTGTCTGCACGGAGTTTGTACACTCTCCCCGTGACCTGTGTGGGTTTTCTCTGATATCTTCGGTTTCCTCCCACACTCCAAAGACATACAGGTTTGTAGGTTAATTGGCTTGGTATAAATGTAAAATTGTCCTTAGTGTGTGGATTGTGTTAATGTGCGGGGATCGTTGGTCGATACGGACTCAGTAGACCGAAGGGACTGTTTCCCTGCTGTAACTCTAAACTAAGAAACTAAACTCTCACATAAATTCCTTTGTTCAACCCATTATCCTCCCCTAGTTTCACTGCTACCTAGACCAATGTGCTTTTCTGCCTTTCTCAGCACATATTAAGTGTCTCCGTCCTGAAATGTTAATTGTTTTTCTTTTCATCGATACCACACCTGCTGAGATTCGCTGGCATTTTCTGCAGAAGTGATTACAAGATGATACGTGGGATCAATAATGGCAGGGTCAATAATAATACTGAGCAGCCGTAAAACAACCTTGACTGTGTGTGTTTTCCCCAGGTGCTCCAGTTCCCTCCCACACTCCATATATAGGTTTGGAGGTTAATTGGCTTCAGTTAAGATTGTAAATTGCCCAAGTGTGTAGGACAGTGCTGGTCAGTGTGGACTCGTTGGGCCGAAGGGCCTGTTTCCGCGCTGTACCTCCAAACTAGACTAAACTAAGATGCTGTAACTTACCTCAAGTGTGTTAATTCTGCAGGGTGGTGGACGTGATGGGTATGTGCGGGAGAATAAAATGGGTTAAGTTTGGAAACATGTAAAAATGGATGATTGATCGTCAGTGTGGACTTGGTGGGCTAAAGGGTTTGTTTCCGCTATTCCACTAAGGGTTAGCAGTCACTTTATGACTCCGTGATCAGAAGAGTAATGCAGATAAATGCTGATGGGAAAGAAGGTGCAGGAGAGAGGGCTTCAGATTCCTGGGGCATTGGGACTGACTCTGGGTGGTGGGACCTAAGGGGTGGGCCTCACCAGGCAAACTGTGCTTTTTTGGCCAATTTTTATGGCTTTGGGAGTGTAGTTGGGCTTGGGCCAGCAGGATTTGGACAACACAGTAGAGATTTAGAAAGGGAGAAGAACAGGACAGGAAATGGATGCAGATCAAACTAAGACAAAACGGGGAAGTCCAGAGGTGTTTGATGTTTTATATACCTGGAGTACGTAAGGAGTTTATTGAACAGGACAGAGATGCTGAAGGCACTGGCAGACTTGTTGAAACATGAAACATAGAAACATAGAAATTGAGTGCAGGAGTAGGCCATTCGGCCCTTCAAGCCTGCACCGCCATTCAATATGGTCATGGCTGATCATCCAATATGATACTGCAGACAGCTATTACTGGCTACTACAAGTGTCAAAGAGGAACAGAATAGGTAGGTTATTGTTTCTAATTACAGGAGTTAGCAGACGTAGTATGGTGGGGTCGAAAGGGGTTTCATGAAGGAATCAGGAGGGAAGGATAGGAGGACAATATTAGTTAAGTAAACAAGCACAGTGTGAAAGGGGTGCAACATTTTCAATTTGGGGCCGGATGGATTCAAGTAAATAAAAGATGCCGACAATTCAAATCCCCCCTCACAGATGCTGCTCGACCCATTGAGCTCCTTCAGTACATTGTTGCTCCAGATTCCATCATCTGCAGCCTCTTGTGTCCCTGGATTTATAGTAATTGACTACTGTCAAGCAAAATTAGAATGAGGAATTTGTGACAAAATTGGTTCCTTCAGCATGTTGTTGGACTCTGTGATAATTGTCAACAAATCATATAATTTCTCAGCAGGTCACGCTACACCTGTGGAACGAAAAGCAGTTAAAGTTTGATGAAGGATCTTTGACCTGAAGGAGTAACTCTGTTTCTCTTTCGCCTAATGCTGTCCGAACTCCTGAGCATGTCTAACATTTTCCCTTTTGAGTTCTGATTTCCTGCATCTGCAGTTGTTTATTTTCATATCACCTTAATGCATTGAAATAAGGGAAGTCAGTCCATCACACTTTGACCATTTCAGCATTATGCAATCCACAGCTAGACCAGACGATGTATCCAACCTTGAGGAATGAGAAGGAAGGCAGGGCACCTGGACCCAAATAAAGGCTTTCTGAAATGGTCTTTGCAGATGTGCAGAGGGGCAGGTCTGATCAGTCTTCGTCAATGGACATAACATATTCTACAGTAACCATAATGAAAATAAAGTAAGCAGGTTCCCTCCAATATTCTGGGCAATATTAGGGAGAATTCCATTTTGTGAGATTTCCTGCTACATTCAATATGATTGACCAGAGGACAGGCAGGGAATCTGATGGAATGAATGCATTCCAATAAGATAATAAAGTAAATAAGATAATAAAGATAAAAAGGAAAAATGACATTGCTAGGAATTTGCTAAAGGCTTTGAAGAGAGGAAGGGATTTGTTCGCAGAGTTCTGATAAGTACAGAAGCACTCACTGACAGTGGGGAATTGAGGTTATTCTGATAGTAATTGGGAAACTGTCCTGGTGAAAATGTTTGTAAATTAGATTCAGAAGTTTCCTAGGCATGATAAAGCAAGCCAGAAAAGAGGTTGGGAATAATTCTGGATTTAGATTTATACTGTGAAATGGAGCTGGTTAGATGGAAGTTGCATCAGGAGAGTTTAAAAGTTATCATAATTCTGTTAGATTTAGCATAAATATGTTAGTTATGGAAAGAGAGGAAGATGTAATAGGCGAGTCAATGACGGAAAGCCATTTAAGAAATGTGGAAACAGCTACTTGAAGAAGAATCAGTCTTGGAGCAAC
This sequence comes from Raja brachyura, assembly GCA_963514005.1. Next base: position 12,315,763 of record OY740812.1, read on the forward strand.
GGAAGGTACATTTTCAAGAAGGAAGAATGTTCCAACCAAATCTACAGTCCCCTGATTTTCAGGATGAGGAAAAGATAAGAGAAGGCTGCTGTTTCAATTTTCTGCCCCACACCCACTCTATCTGTGTTTAAGAAGGAACTGCAGATGCTGGAAAATCGAAGATACAGAAAAATGCTGGAGAAACTCAACGGGTGCAGCAGCATCTATGGAGCGAAGGAAATAGGCAATGTTTTGGGCCGAAACCCTGAAGAACCCCAAAACGTTGCCTATTTCCTTCACTCATAGTTGCTGCTGCACCCGCTGAGTTTCTCCAGCATTTTTGTGTACCTCCCACTCTATCTGTGTTCTTCTGCATGAATCCACTGGCTGTCTTTGTGATGTTGGAGATGGCCAATATTTATTCCTTGCAACAAATATGCTCCTATTCACCAGTGTGGGTTCCACACTGGTTAGCTCATCATTAGTAAGTTTAAATACTACTTGCTGACGGAACCAACACAAACCACTCTCCTCCCAGTAGTCCTTTGTCCCATCAGCCCCATTCACCCGCTGTGGGCATGAGTGACTGCCTGGGTCTTTGTTTTGCACTCTGCATCTTTTTCACTCTTCAATAAAAATTTCAGAGCAGTGCTGGGCCACTTCATTCATTTCAAAAGTGTGGTTATAGTGTTTGTAGTGTAAATGCACTTAATTACATTGATTTTTGTTTTGTTTTTGTGTGGGAAAGAACTGCAGATGCTGGTTTAAATCGAAGATAGACACAAAATGCTGGAGTAACTCAGTAGGACAGGCTGCATCTCTGGAGAGAAGGAATGGGTGACATTTCAGGTCGAGACGCTTTTTCAGATTCTATTTTATTTTTGGTAAGGAAAGCAACTGATGGTAAGGGGTGACAAACTTGAGCAAGATTGATTTTTTTCTTTAGGAAAGCTCTTAAAGTCTCCTTCCTCTCAGATGACATAGAATCGTAGCTACAGAGCATGTCATATTTACATTAAGTACAGCTCTCCAACTTTAATTGCTGCCCCCTCCGCACACACACACACACAAACCAGAAGCACTTACGCTGCCCACTTACACACCTTGTGCACCAGGGCCAACTTTAATGAGCAGAACAAGCAACGAACAAATATTAAAACTGCTAAAGCAAACTTGATTTATTTCTGGAAAAGCCTAACAGGTTATGACCAATTCTGTTTATTTAGTTATGGGTTGTGGGCAAGGCAGTAGCACCAACTCAAACTATCCTGACCCTCCGTCCACTTTATCCTTTACACATTCAGTGTTACAACTAAAAACATTTTTCTCTCTCCGGCATGAAAGATTACAACCTTCAATAGCTCTTGGAACCCTTGTATTCCTCTGGATTCTCTCTTCCTTGATTTTTCTCCCGTTCTATCTGTGACCCCAGTTACAACCTTTGCCATGTGTTGAGTATCTTTTCCTATCATCGGTCTATGGCCCCCAGTAGGTCATCCGCAGCAGAGACCTTCGTGGTAAAGGGCATGTACTTTGGGTGTGAGCAGCAGGGTCTACTGAAAAATGGATCAATAGTTGTAGATCAGATTGATTAATCTTTTGTGGCTCCTTTTTACTAATGCATTGCAAAGTCTCTGCAAGACTTGTCAACTTGGAAAACATTTTTCTCTTCTCTTCAATGTGAGTTCTGTAGATCCTCTCTCACTTCTTCTCTTCCGTGGTCACAACTGTTCTTCTACTTTTTGACCAGGTTCTTTTGTATTACTACATCTATGTATCCTTCCACAGTCCTCGTCTTCATTGCCATATGTCTTCCAGTTTGCCCCCAGCCAGTATCTCAATCAGTTCAACACTTCTCCTTACATCTTTCCCTCCATGTCCTATGATCCACCATCTCTGCCATCATTGGCACATTGTGAGCCTTTCCCTCCCACTGCTCCAGTCCTTGCTGAACATTTTACAGAACATGTGCGTTCTGTCCCAAAAGTCATTCCAATCTCCCTGTTTCATGCCATTTCAACTCCCCTTCCCATTCTGACTGTCCATCCTCAGCCACCTCCATTGCCAGGGAGAGGTCCAATGCAAATTTGAGAAACAACACCTGCAATAAAGTTGTGACCACTGCCTAGTCCATCATCGGCTCTGGCCTCCCCACCATCGAGGGGATCTATCGCAGTCGCTGCCTCAAAAAGGCCGCCAAGATCATCAAGGACCCACACCATCTTGGCCGCACACTCATCTCTCCGCTGCCATCAGGTAGAAGTTACAGGAACGTGAAAACTGCAAAAAACAGGTTCAGGAACAGCTACATCCCCACAGCCATCAGACTATTAAACACAACTTCAAACAAACTCTGAAATATAAGAGTCTATTGCACTGTATCTGTTTATTTATGTGTATATATAGTCTATGGTTTATAGACACACTGATCTGTTCTGTATTTATGCCTACAATATTCTGTTGTGCTGCAGCAAGCAAGAATTTCATTGTCCTATCTGGGACACATGCCAATAAACTCTCTTGACTTGACTTGAGATAGTCCACAATCTAATGGTATGAATACTGAATTTTCAAAATTTCAGATATTCCTTACCCACTGCATTTCCCTCTCGCCCTTTCCAGTTCACCTCTGGTCCTCCCATTTTATTCCTTTTGCCATACCCTGCTCTAACCACACCATGGCCCATTTTCAGCCATTCATTCTCCCCTCCTGATTCTATTACCATCCACCCACGTATTTCAACCACTGGATTCTCACCTCCCCAGCCACCATTCGCCCCCTAGACCCTGCCCTACACATTCCCTCTTCTCTTTATACTGGCTATCTTTCCTCTCCACTTTCAATCCTGAGGCGAGGTTTGAACCCGAAATGCCGACAATTCAAATCCCCACTCACGGATGCTGCTCGACCCATTGAGCTTCTCCAGTACATTTTTGCTCCAGATTCCATCATCTGCAGCCTTTTGTGTCCCTGGATTTATAAAAGTAATTGACTGCAGTCAAGAAAAATTAGAATGAGGAATGTATGACAAAATTGGATCCTTCAGCATGTTGTTGGATTCTGCGATCATTGTCAACAAATCATATAGTCCCTTAACTGGGCACACTACACCTGTGGAATGAAAAACAGTTAAAGTTCGATGAAGGATGTTTGACCTGAAGAAGTAACTCTGTTTCTCATTCACCTAATGCTGTCCGAACTCCTGAGCATGTCCAACATTTTCCCTTTTGAGTTCAGATTTCCTGCATCTGCAGTTGTTTATTTTCATATCACCTTAGTGCATTGAAATGAGGGAAGTCAGTCCATCACACTTTGACCATTATGTGACCCACGGCTAGACCAGATGATGTATGCAACCTTGAGGAATGGGAAGGAAGGCAGGGCACCTTGACCAAGGTAGACCTTGGCAGGGCTGATCAGTCTTCGTCAATGGACATAAAATATTCTACAGTAACCATAATGAAAATAAAGTAAGAAGGTTTCCTCCAATATTCTGGACAATATTAGGGAGAATAGTAAGATTGAACGAGAACTTACCAGTTCGAAGGTTGATCTTTATTTTATGAGGAGTCGAAGTGAGGGATTTCGTGAAGAGCCCGCCGGCGCGCATGCTCGACATACTTCAAAGTAGCGGCGTGGAATCACAGAAACCAACAAAAGAAATGACTTCGCATAGTATGATTGAATTGACTAAGATTACCAGATGAAGGTGATTGAGGGTTGGGCGAGGAGGGCACGAAATCCCTCACTTCGACTCCTCATAAAATAAAGATCAACCTTCGAACTGGTAAGTTCTCGTTCAATCTTACTATTTCATTTCGGAGTCACGTGAGTGACTTCGTGAAGACTTCAAAGCTTCTGTGATTACACGCCCTGGACCACGTCCATGCTGACACACCACTACCAGGGATGGATGGGAGGAACAAACTTGCTCACTAGTTCATACTGCAAAACAAGAGCATATTTATTAACAACAAATCAAAACCCCTCAAGCGGGGACATCTCCACATTCTTGACCTGCATTCAGCACGGCTTCTGCGAACTGTAGAGGAGCAGCAACAGGCTTGTTATAAAAACGCTGGAACACAGCTTCATTCGCCCATCCTGCTGTGGCGAGAATTTGGTCCATGGGCACCTCCATGACCCTCGCCGCTGACGTCGATGCAGCCCTGGTGGAATGAGACTTGAACACATTAATGTCGATACCTGACTTACCCAAGACGACTCGAAGCCACCTGGATATCGTCTGGACTGTCACTCGATGATGAGGTCTCTTATGAGTGACAAGCAGGTATCTATCCATTCCTCTGATGCGTGCCGTCACTTTGACATAGTGGCGGATATGTGAGGCTAAACATAGCCTAGCATCTGCGGGGTATGCCGGGAACTTCAGCTGCAGCCCTGTGCACCCAGGTCTATGCTGCTTTAGTAGCTCGTCAACGAAAAAGACTACTTCTGTAGGGGTAGATGTCATTCTGTCGACACGCAGTTTGTGTAGTGTCTGTACCCTCTGAGCTGAAGTCAGCGCTAGTAACATCACCAGCTTCATGGTGAGTTGGTCCAGTTGGAGCCCTTCCATGGGAGACCACGTCCTGAGCAGGGTTAATACGTCCCTGACATCGCAGGTGATATTATAGCGTGGTGTAGGCGGATTCATATTGAATATACCCCGCATGAGTCTGGACACTAGCCTGTTGGATCCTACCCCAATCTTGAGGTAGAATGATAGCGCACTTCTGGCGCTGTTGATGGCACTGTAACTTAAGTGTTCATCATGGTGCAACCCCGCGAGGAATTCCAGGACGTCGGTTATTGTCACGTCATCGTACGTGATGCGAGAGCGGCTGCAGTAGGCTTCCCACTTCTTAATATGCGAGCGGTATCTTCGCCTTGTGGACTCTCGACACGACTCCCCGATGGTATCCATGGTCCGAGCCGAGAGGCCGTATTTGACTAACGGCCTGTTCAGAACCTGCAAGCCAACAAATTTAAATAGCCATGGCAGGGATGTGGCTCCCCTGAGACAGGGTGAGTAACCAATTGTGGGCAACCCTTCAAAAGGACCCAAGGTTCGTTGAGCATGTCAAAGACCACCGGATACCAAGGCTGTGTGGGCCAGTCGGGTATAATAAGGATGCCCTTGGCAGCATCTGCCTGAATCTTTCGCAATACCCGACTGATGAGGCAAAACGGAGGGAAGGCATAGAAAAACCAATTCCCCCAGTCCAGCGAGAATGCATCTAGCGCTATTGCCCCAGGATCTGGTTCCCATGAAACGTAGGCTGGTACCTGATGGTTCAACCGTGACGCAAAAAGGTCAATGTCCGGTTTACCAAATTTGGCTGTGACTTTAGAAAAAATCTCAGGATGCAACATCCATTCAATGTTGTCATTAAATTTGCGTGACCTGGTGTCCGCCACAGTATTAAGCTCACCTGGCAAATAGGTAGCTGAAATCCAAATGTCTCTTTGAATACACCAGAGCCAAATTGAGTTAGCCAATTTGTCACACGAAACTGACCTGGTACCACCCATATGGTTTAAATATGCCACAGCTGTGGTGTTGTCTATTTGGAGACGGACGTGTGCTCCAACAAGCTTGGAACAATATGCACGAAGTCCGTGGAATGCTGCCAGCAACTCCAAATAGTTAATCCCTTGAGTCAACAACATCGATGCCTCAAGGGTGTCCCATCTACCCCCACAACTAGAGCAATTATCAGTAGCTCCCCAGCCATTGGAGCTTGCATCAGTCTGTAAATATACCACCGGATTAGCCTCCCTGACAGGCTTAAATGAGTTGCTAATGTGACACACCCACCATTGCAACTCAGTTATCGCTTCGGACGGCAGCTGCATTGATCGATCGTAATGACCAACGTTCCGTTTTAACGCAGTAATTTTAGCTCTTTGCAAATTCTGATAATGCAAAGGTCCATATCGTGCTGCCGGAAACAAAGCCACTAACTTGCCAATTACTGTGGCTGTATGCCGAATCGATGGTATATTGGTGCCAATTAAATCTCTGCACACCTTAGTGACTTCCTCAATTTTGTTAATTGGTATAGTTATCCTCATGCTCATTGAGTTCACCGTGAACCCTAGGTAATTAATTACCTGGGCAGGGCAGAACTTCGATTTCTCTGGATGGACAATGAATCCTAATTGTTGAAATATATTGACAGCAGCTGCAACACCCTGTTCAGCCAATTGCAGGGTGTGGCCCACAATAAAGACATCATCTAAATAGGCCATAACTATATGATGTCGTTGTCTCAAATAAGCCATGATTGGCTTCACCAATTTAGTGAACAATCTAGGGGCTGTAGTAAGCCCATTAGGCAAAGCCTTATACTGCCAAAGTTGCCCCATCCAGATAAATTTCAAAAACCTTCTATCATCTTTCTGGATGGATACTGAATAATATGCATCCCTCAAATCAATGCATGCCATAAAGCAGCCATGAGAAATCAATGATTTGGCTGTTTCAAACGTATCCATTTTAAAATGAGTATATGTTACAAACGTATTCAAACGGGTTAGATCAATAATGACACGACAGCCTCCATCCTTCTTAGGCCTAGTAAATATGTTCGAAACAAATTCAATTGGCTCATGCACCGTTTTCTCAATCACACCCTTCTGTTCCAAACTTAAAATTTCCTTGTGACCTGCTGCCTGTTCTGCAGCAGACAATTTGAACGTACGACCAGGCATGTGCTGGGATGGAGGAATGTCGCCATTAATAAACTCAATTTTATGCCCCCGAATATTCCGCAACACATACTCATCACCAGTAAAATTACCCCATGCATCCAAAAACAACCGTAAACGACCACCAACATGGGAAGTTAAACAGAGAGAAAAAAGAGAACCAGACCCCCTCACCTCCGTGGTTACCGGCGGTCCTTGACACGTGTGGGTGGCCGTGGAGGTGCTGGGTTGGCTTGAGGGCGCGGCGTCTTCGATTTCCACAAAGGTCTCTGCCGACCCTGTCCTAAAAAAGACCCTTGGTGCTGGTTCTGGTGCTGTTGTCGTTGTGGAGCTAGAGGGCGAGTCCTCGTCGAGGCACCGGCCGACCCTCGTGAGTGAATGTATGGAGCTTTTGAGCCTGACGGTGTGGGGGCACTCTGAGAGCGCATGATCCCCACCGTTTTGGCTTGTTCGTCAAGCTCTTTGACTCTCTTCGAGGGGTCCTCACCAAAGAGCTGACGGGGTGGCGGCGGTTTGCACAATCCTGCAAACTTCGGGTTGAGTGCTGGGCGGATGCTGTTTTTGCGAAACCCGTTGATTTCGTGCTGGGTCGCGCACAATAAGGCCAGAGCATCTTCCTGAATTCCAAATTCAGTTCATCCCCGTCCACCGAGCGCAAAGGCGGTAATACCGGCCGTGAGGAGTTTCAGGATCCGCTGCAATTTTAGCTCCTGTTGACGGATAGCCGCACTGATGTTGCCCCATATTGGCGTATTGACCACAGGCACGTTGAGGGAGTTGCAGTTTGATGGAGCCTTGTGCCGGCTCATAGCCTGGATGAGGACTTCTTCCTGCAGCACCTGATTATTAAGAAAGTCCACTGTGGCTGCCAGCTTTGTATTTAGAGGAAGACCAGCCGTATGTGGGGCCGCGAATTTGGTCGCCACATCCAAGAGTTCTTCCGCTGGCACCTCCAACGGAGTTGGTACGGGATCCACCAGAACCTCCTCCTCCTGCTGCTCCAGGCTGATAGTAGATGTTGGTGAAGACGCCCTGTGCCTGTTGCTGCCCTGCTGTTGTTGACGTTGAAGCAGGAGCTCCAGCAGCCGCTCCATACGGTCAATACGCCCTTCACCCTGAACACTCAGGTGGTCGGAGTCCTCCGGCTCTGAAAAGAAAACCGGGCTCCTGTCATCGGCCCGCACCTCGTCGAGGCCCTGCCGGTGCCGGTAGTTGTCGCTAACAGCCGCCGAGGCGAAACTGCGCGATTCCTGCGCGGGCGTGTTCAACTGCCTCCGTTTAGCGGGAGCTGAAGCCGCTGCCACTAAGGGCACTTGCGGCGAGGTGTCGGCACCAGCCGAAGCATGGCTGCCTGGGGCCCGCGCAGTCTTGCCGGCTGCCCACATCGTGGACGTTGCCGACGCATGGTCTCGCCCACCCATCCATGGGGGGCTCGGCGACCGTGACGAGACCCGACTCGACCGACCCGTCCCGGCGTCGAGAGTCGGGGTGTGCCGGCTGGACCTCACAGCCGCCCCGGGTCTCGCCCTGGAACCTGACCGCTCCTCCGCGATAGGCAATGCCTTAGCCCTAACAGGGTTAGGCTTCTGGGCTCCTGCCCTCCCCCTTCTCGGAGGGCTGAGTGGAACAGGCCGTGCAACGGCACGTGCCCTGCTCGAGGTCGCCAGCGAGCCCGCTGACGACCTGACTGCCATGGCAGGGTCCCCCTGCTCTGGCGGCACACCACACTCCTCCTCGTCGAACTCCTCCGAGCTGTGGTGTGCTGGCGGACCTGGACCTGTAATCACAGGGCTTACCCACATCTCCGCCTGAGTCCCGGCCTGCGCTGCAGGTACTGCCGATGGTAAAGGCCCCGGAACTGTTGACCGGCGAACTCGTCCTGACGTCCTCCGGCCCTTCGAACTCCCATCCATGTCCTTGCTGCAAGACATAATCAGACAACAAGGACCACCAACTAAAGGTAGAATACTCACCTCCGTGGCCCCTTATGAAGGGCTGGCGAGGAGCGCGCTCCACCGCCAGCCGTCGCAGCAACGCGTTACGACGATATGTCGAGCATGCGCGCCGGCGGGCTCTTCACGAAGTCACTCACGTGACTCCGAAATGAAATTCCATTTTGTGAGATTTCCTGCTACATTCAATATGTTTCACCAGAGGTCAGGTTGGAAATCCGGTGGAATGAATGCATTCCTCTTGTCTCTACTGCTACTTGTATGTTGCTCGTTGACAGGGAGGGGGCAATGTTGGCCCCAGTAGAATCACTGCTGGGACATACTGGCGAGGCAGTGAAGTGGTGATGGCTGATGTTTGCTAACAGTGTAATATATCCAAGTTGTTGGTTTACTGCATCAGTAATACAATGAACTTGCATTTTTGTACTACCTTTTATGAGCTCAGATTGTCATAAAGCACTTCCCATCAGAACTGCCCCCTCCATTCACTCTTTTAAGTCGAGACTTGAAACTCATCTTTACTATCAAGCCTTTCTTGCCGTCCTCTGAGGGAGGGCTATATGTATATTTTTATGGATGTACTTAATCTATGAACCACTGTTGAAAAACGTTAGTACCTCCACCAATGTAAAGCACTTTGGCCAACGAGAGTTGTTTTTTAAATGTGCTCTAGAAATACAAGTGACTTGACTGGACTTGACTTTAAACTCTGTTAAAATGTGGTTGTAGGTGTAAGCAAGAAAATGTGCAATAAACCTACACACTACATACTACAAGTAATGATGAGGTCATGACCAGATAATGTATCTCAGAAGGACTTGAAGGATAACTATTTTGCAGAATATTGGGAAGAACTCCCTTAATCTCCTTCAGCATCTCCTTCTATCTGAGGAAACAGACTCAGTTTAACATCTCTATCCAAAGATGGTTATCCCAGCAGCATTTCACTGCGGCATCATCCTGGATTTTGTACACGATTCCTCCTGAGCTCACACCCTTTTGACTAGGAGGGAACAATGAAAGACGGATGGCTCCTGGTAGCAGAATCCAGAAGTCTGGAGAATTTGAGTTCAAATCATACCAGCATAGATGAGAATGTGAATTTAGATTAAATAAGTGGATCTGGAATAGAAAGCTGGCAGTAATAAAGGTTGATGAATTGTTGTGAGTTTACTCATTGTAGGTTACAAATCCTGCTGCCCTTTTGCTGATCTGACCTTTGTGTAGCTCCAGTCCCACACAAACTTGAAAAGCCCTTGGAAGCATTCTCACTAGCCACCCACCTCTATTAAATTACTTGCACTAGTTGAGAAATGTCATCCACCACTATTGAGTCATCAGAGGAATAGGCAATGGCTGATCATGTCTGTGTCCTGAGTGGAAATAGGAAAAAAAAACATTGATATCAGCTTCCAACTTCTCGAAGGACAACATCATTACCATCAAAATGGACAATGTGAAGAAAGGCGTTTGTACGTTCTTCCTGTAACCATGTGGGATTACTCTGGGTGTTCCGGTTTCCTTCCACACTTCAAAGACATGCAGGATTGTAGGTTAATTGGCTTCTGTAAATTGCCCTTAATATGTAGGATAGAATTGATGGGTGATTGATGGTCAGTGTGGACTTGGTGGGCCGAAGGGCCTGTTTCCATGCTGTATCTCTAACAACGATGTTTTAAATGATAAAGCAACAATAGTAAGTTTGATAGCTGTTTGTAGGGATGTCTTCATCATAAAGTCACATATTGTCTTGAGTTTGATTTTATCACTTCTAGAATGCCAGAATTATTTTTACTTTACCATTGGAGCATTCCATGCTTCTCGTATTCATTTCCTACAACATCATATGAGGCCTTTTAATTCACCAAGTCAACAAGTTTTTAGAATAATCCCACCAATCATATTCAGTTTAGTTAAATATGCAGCATGAAAACAGGCCCTTTGGCCAACTGTGTTCACACTGATCACCCATTCACACTACTTTCATTTCGGAGTCACGTGAGTGACTTCGTGAAGAGCCCGCCGGCGCGCATGCTCGACATATCGTCGTACCGCGTTGCTGCGACGGCTGGCGGTGGAGCGCGCTCCTCGCCAGCCCTTCGTAAGGGGCCACGGAGGTGAGTATTCTACCTTTAGTTGGTGGTCCTTGTTGTTGGTTATGTCTTGGAGCAAGGACATGGATGGGAGTTCCAAGGGCAGCAACATCAGACCCAGCACCAGGGGTCTTTTTTAGGACAGGGTCGGCAGAGACCCTGGTGGAAAATGAAGACGCCGCGCCCTCAAGCCAACCCAGCACCTCCACGTCCACCCACGCGTGTCAAGGACCGCCGGTAACCACGGAGGTGAGGGGGTCTGGTTCTCTCTTTGTTTAACTTCACATGTTGGTGGTCGCCTTCGGTGGTTTTTGGATGCATGGGGTAATTTTACTGGTGACGAGTATGTGTTGCAGAATATTCAGGGGCATAAAATTGAGTTTATTAATAGCGACATTCCTCCATCCCAGCACATGCCCGCTCGAACGTTTAAATTATCTGCTGCAGAACAGGCAGCAGGCTACAAGGAACTTTTAAGTCTTGAGCAGAAGGGAGTGATTGAGAGAGCGGTGCATGAGCCAGTTGAATTTGTTTCGAATATATTCACCAGACCTAAGAAGGATGGAGGTTGTCGTGTCATTATTGATCTAACCCGTTTGAATACTTTTGTAACATATACTCATTTTAAAATGGATACGTTTGAAACAGCCAAATCATTGATATCTCATGGTTGCTTTATGGCATGCATCGATTTGAAAGACGCATATTATTCAGTATCCATCCAGAAATACGACAGAAGGTTTTTGAAATTCATCTGGATGGGGCAACTCTGGCAGTACAAGGCTTTGCCTAATGGGCTCACCACAGCCCCTAGATTGTTCATTAAATTAGTGAAACCAATTATGGCTTATTTGAGACAACGACACCATATAGTTATGGCCTACTTAGATGATATCTTAATTGTGGGCCACACCCTGGAATTGGCTGAACAGGGTGTTGCAGCTGCTGTCAATATATTTCAACAATTAGGGTTTATTGTCCATCCAGAGAAATCAAAGTTCTGCCCTGCCCAGATGATTAATTACCTAGGGTTCATGGTGAACTCTATGAGCATGAGGGTTACCATTCCAATTAACAAGATTGAGAAGGTTACCCAGGTGTGTCAAGATTTAATCCGCACCAATATACCATCGATTCGGCATTCAGCTACAATAATTGGGAAGCTTGTAGCTTTGTTCCCGGCAGCGCGACATGGACCTTTGCATTATCAGAATTTGCAAAGAGCTAAAATTGCTGCGTTAAAACAGAACGCTGGTCATTATGATCGGTCCATGCAGCTGCCGCCCGAAGCGATAAATGAGTTGCAATGGTGGGTGTGTCACATTAGCAGCTCATTCAAGCCTATCAGGGAGGCTAATCCGGTGGTATATTTGCAGACTGATGCAAGCTCCAATGGCTGGGGAGCCACGGATAATTGCTCTAGTTGTGGGGGCAGATGGGACACCCTTGAATCGACGATGTTGTTGACTCAAGGGATTAACTATTTGGAGTTGCTGGCAGCATTCCACGGACTTCGTGCGTATTGTTCCAAGGTTGTTGGAGCACATGTCCGTCTCCAAATAGACAACACCACAGCAGTGGCATACTTAAACCATATGGGTGGTACCAGGTCAGTTTCGTGTGACAAATTGGCTAACTCAATTTGGCTCTGGTGTGTTCAAAGAGACATTTGGATTTCAGCTACCTATTTGCCAGGTGAGCTTAATACTGTGGCGGACACCAGGTCACGCAAATTTAATGACAATATTGAATGGAAGTTGCATCCTGAGACCTTTTCTAAAGTCACAGCCAAATTTGGTAAACCGGACATTGACCTTTTTGCGTCACGGTTGAACCATCAGGTACCAACCTACGTTTCATGGGAACCAGATCCTGGGGCAATAGCGCTAGATGCATTCTCGCTGGACTGGGGGAATTGGTTTTTCTATGCCTTCCCCCCGTTTTGCCTCATCAGTCGGGTATTGCAAAAGATTCAGGCAGATGCTGCCAAGGGCATCCTTATTATACCCGACTGGCCCACACAGCCTTGGTATCCGGTGGTCTTTGACATGCTCAACGAACCTTGGGTCCTTTTGAAGGGTTGCCCACAATTGGTTACTCACCCTGTCTCAGGGGAGCCACATCCCTGCCACGGCTATTTAAATCTGTTGGCTTGCAGGTTCTGAACAGGCCGTTAGTCCAATACGGCCTCTCGGCTCGGACCATGGATACCATCGGGGCATCATGTCGAGAGTCCACAAGGCGAAGATACCGCTCGCATATTAAGAAGTGGGAAGCCTACTGCAGCCGCTCTCGCATCACGTACGATGACGTGACAATAACCGACGTCCTGGAATTCCTCGCGGGGTTGCACCATGATGAACACTTAAGTTACAGTGCCATCAACAGCGCCAGAAGTGCGCTATCATTCTACCTCAATATTGGGGTAGGATCCAACAGGCTAGTGTCCAGACTCATGCGGGGTATATTCAATATGAATCCGCCTACACCACGCTATAATATCACCTGGGATGTCAGGGACGTATTAACCCTGCTCAGGACGTGGTCTCCCATGGAAGGGCTCCAACTGGACCAACTCACCATGAAGCTGGTGATGTTACTAGCGCTGACTTCAGCTCAGAGGGTACAGACACTACACAAACTTCGTGTCGACAGAATGACTTCTACCCCTACAGAAGTAGTCTTTTTCATTGACGAGCTACTAAAGCAGCATAGACCTGGGTGCACAGGGCTGCAGCTGAAGTTCCCGGCATACCCCGCAGATGCTAGGCTATGTTTAGCCTCACATATCCGCCACTATGTCAAGGTGACGGCACGCATCAGAGGAATGGAGAGATACCTGCTTGTCACTCATAAGAGACCTCATCATCGAGTGACAGTCCAGACGATATCCAGGTGGCTTCGAGTCGTCTTGGGTAAGAAAGGTATCGACACTAATGTGTTCAAATCTCATTCCACCAGGGCTGCATCGACGTCAGCGGCGAGGGTCATGGAGGTGCCCATGGACCAAATTCTCGCCACAGCAGGATGGGCTAATAAAGCTGTGTTCCAGCGTTTTTATAACAAGCCTGTTGCTGCTCCTCTACAGTTCGCAGAAGCCGTGCTGAATGCAGGTTCAGAACGTGGAGATGTCCCCGCATGAGGGGTTTTGATTTGTTATTAATAAATATGCTCTTGTTTTGCAGTATGAACTGTTGAGCAAGTTTGTTCCTCCCATCCATCCCTGGTAGTGGTGTGTCAGCATGGACGTGGTCCAGGGCGTGTAATCACAGAAGCTTTGAAGTCTTCACGAAGTCACTCACGTGACTCCGAAATGAAATAGTAAGATTGAACGAGAACTTACCAGTTCGAAGGTTGATCTTTATTTTATGAGGAGTCGAAGTGAGGGAATTCGTGCCCTCCTCGCCCAACCCTCAGTCACCTTCATCTGGTAATCTTAGTCACTTCAATCTTACTATGCGAAGTCATTTCTATTGTTGGTTTCTGTGATTCTACGCCGCTACTTTGAAGTATGTCGAGCATGCGCGCCGGCGGGCTCTTCACGAAATCCCTCACTTCGACTCCTCATAAAATAAAGATCAACCTTCGAACTGGTAAGTTCTCGTTCAATCTTACTATTCTATGTTATCCCATTTTCTCATCCACGGCCTGCCCTAGGAGTAATTTACAGAGGTCGATTAACCTACAAACCCGTAAAAGGAAGGAAAACTGAAAGATCATTTGAAAATGCCATGCTGAAACACAGAAAAGTGATCTATTGTGTAGTATAATTGCTGCATCAATCTAGTGGATGATTGCAGTCAATTTGTGCATGGCAAGGTTCCACGTATAATGAAATAGTGACCAGATAGTTTGTTCAATAGAGTTGTT